>CM062807.1:82541187-82818687 GCA_031772625.1 Pinus tabuliformis
TTTACATGTTTATATATATTGACAAAAAAATGTCAATATTTCTTATGTTCATGATACCTTATACCCTTCTACCTCGGCTCATACCTATGTTCATGATCATTAAACTTTTTGCACTCTTTTTTAAAAAATGATACCTTTGTGCCTTAATAAGTGCCCTGTACTTTGCCCTGTATCTTCTAATTTTTCTCCTCTGCCTCTTTTGACTTTGAAGAGAAAAAATAAATGAAAAGTGGTAAAAATGGAAAGGTTTTTTTATGTATGAATGGAAAGTTTTATGGATGATTTTATACAGGGATGGAGGATTTTATGGAGAAATGAAAAATTGTACTCTTCACACACCAAGGTTACCTAGTCTTCAAATTTAGAAGTGTTATTTCAAAATAAAAAGCAGTAAAATAAAATTTAACTTACAAAACTTTATCAAAAAGTAGCTCCTTCATGTAAATGGCTTCTTTGTTTCTCTTGAGATGAAGTAGTCTTTTGAATTAGCTCCTTTAGTTGTCACTTGAAATATAACCTTATTTTTCTTTTTACAGATCCCTTTTTCTTGGATTGAACTTCAAGTCCCTTCTGTGGATTTGATTTTTCTTGTATTCAGACCCCTTCTGTGAATTTGAATTTCAGGTCCCTTCTGTTGATTTGAACTTCCTTGTATTCAGGTCCCTTTTGTTGATTTAAACTTTATTATATTCAAGTCCCTACTGTTTGGCTTGAAATAGCTTGAGATTGAAGTAGCTTGAAGTAATTGAAATTGAGTCTTGATAAGCATACAAGATTTGAGATGGAAAGGATAACAAAAGTAATAATGCTTTTGTTTCCCTCTCCCCCTTGCTTATTTTGAGACTTGTCCTCAAGTCTTCACATTTATTTTCCAAAGAAGAAAATATTCAATATTAAAAATAAGAATCAAATGAAAATGAAATAGAACTCTTTTATCTTTCAGAATTCATACTAGCCAAGTAACTTGGTTTTCCAATATGAATTCAAGTTTGTACTATACCAGAAACCTGGATTTTCACAACCAAGCCTTTTTATTATTATTATTATTATTTTGTTTAGATGGAAGTGGGGTATAATGGAGTAGGGAAGTATGGAAAGCTTATGAAAGTATGTTAGGTTGAAGTCATAATCCAGGAGTAGATGGATAGATAAATATTAGATCTGGACTTCAACATGAATGATTGTCGAGCTCAGCATATAATATGGTAGATGAATAACATCATGAACAATATGGCTTATGAAAGGTTTATTTGGCAATGGATGTAACTTCGAAATGAACTTGTCTTCTTCTTCTGTTGATTGGCTTTATGTCTTTTGCCTTTATCTCGATCCATCTTATAAGATTGTTGGTGTTGTTGGTCAGCAACTAAAAGCTAGCTTCAAGAGCCTTAAGTTTCTTTGGATAAAATCAACATGAGGTGAATTTTCACTTGTCTTTGACTTTAACATTTTATTTCATATTCTGACATATGAACTTAAATATTGACTTTGAAAATTCCTTCGTCCATGGAATTCACTCCTTAATTCTTCTTATGACTTGCAAAAACATAGCATTTGCCTGCAATACAATACTAGATGATGGAGGAAGAGAGGTGTACAGTCTCTCTTTATCCAATAAATATGTAAAATAATTACAAGAAATTCTTAACAACAAGTCCAAATATGATATACAAAGAAAATTCATTCTTTTACCCCTTGAGGAATGGTGGCCAACCTAGACCTCCTAGTGGTATTTTGTTTACAAAATCTTTGTTTTACGTACAATTAGAGTCATCCAATTTTAAGTGAATTAATATGGCTACTTCCAGTATAAATAGGTTTTCAAAATGGTTTAAAATGATATGCTAAAAATGATGAAGAGTACCATGTTCGATAGAGTTGCTTGCGAATTTTTAACTATACCAACAGTCACTATTTAGAGTGTAACGTTTTCGTTAAAGATCAGATTGATTTGATTCCACTTGGAGATTAAAGTAGATTCATTTTTTTATACCCATTAGATATAGGTTTTTAAAATTCTTAGGTTTGATATCACAAAATTGTTGATGAACAGACCTAAGAGGGAGAGTTTCACTATGCGGATTTAAAGACATGCATTCACTAAATGTGGCATAACCTTTTCACTTGGCCTTCAAACGAGATGATTCAAATTGTGTCTTGAACTAGACTTAAATATTTGTCTCCCTTAGAAATAGGTTTTTGAAAATAATATTATTTGATATTCAAAATATGCCAATCAACAATCAAGGCCTAAAATTCTCACCATGCATATTTTTCGACAAGCAGTTAGTATTTTGATGATAATTTTTTTCGTATGATGTCGGATTGAGGTGATTCAAATTGATTTTGAAAATATATTCCAAGGGATAGTTTCCCTATAAATATCATGTTAAAATTTTTCCATTAGATCCCTCAAATCAAGGTTGTACTAACTTTGTCCTCAAAATTTCACTTGAGACCTAGTTTTTATTTTGATCATATTTTTTATTTGTGATCCAAATTGAAATTTTCAAAATGGATTTAAAAATTGTATTTCAGGAGATATATTGTTTAAAAACATTATTTCAAAATTATCCTATATGGTTACCTGAAAATAAGATTGTTCTTACTGCATTTTTCCATGAAATCCTTCCAAATGAGTATTGAACAATGATTTGAAGAATTATTCATGAGAGTTTGAACCAAAAGTCTTATTGTGAGCTAATTCTACTTATTTATTTATTTTATTCTATCATATTCTATTGGAGAAAAAGAAGTCATTCTCTCAATTATAAGAGAATTTCCAATGCATCCATTTGCGTAACAAGATCATAAGTAGAATCTCATCCAAGTTTGAAAAATATACTTTAAAGAATGCTTGGACATGAAAGTTAGTTCATCATAAATATTTGATGTTAAGGAATGTACAAAAAATGGAGTGGTGTTGTGGCCTAATGACTAGTTGAAACCAAGTTTTGAAATGATCGTTGTTTTCTTGACTTTCCTTAATTGTCATATCACAAAGTTCTTCTTGTGGAATTTGTTCAAAATAATGAATGCACAAGGGATCATATGCTAGATATTCTTGAATTTCTAGATCTATTGTTTGAACTTCATCGCATGTGATCCATAACTCATTGATCTCCTTACAAAGATAACTAGAAGAAGCTTCTAGGTTTTCTTCTTGTGGATCCTCTTCATGGATGCTTTGTTCCTCTTCTATCTTTTGAAATGAAGATTCATCCTTGGTGACCATTCTAAATTGTGGACAAGGATTTAAGAAGATCCTTGTGGTGGCATACCCTCCTCTAAATGACTTCTTTAACATCATGTTTTGTAGATCTTTGTTTTGCAAATGGATTTTGTAGTTAATGAGTTTTTGTTAGTTGGTTTGGGGTTTTGTTTTAGGGATATACCTTTCTAATTTCCATATCTAAATGTGAATAACCATAATGAAAAATGCTTTTGTTTTTGTGTTCTGTTGTTGTTTTTGTAATTTTTCTAAACAAGCTTCCTAACTAATTGTATCTAAGCGTGCTTCCCCAACAACGACGCCAAAAATGTAAGTCTAATTTATGAAACTAAATTAGAACATATATTTAATTATCAACCCAGATTAGTAAACTTTGAAACATGCCAAAATACATGGATCTTAAATCTAATTAACTTAGGAAGCCATTTTTAGAATTTGAAAAGTTGAATGCATGTTGGTATCTTAAAGATAACAATAGAACTATTCTAAAATGAAAGTAAAGAAAACATTTAGATTTTACTCTATGACAGCATATAAATGATTCGTCAATGAGATTAGTCTATTTTAGAAGATGGAGACAAAGCTCTTTTCTAATATTCCTGGTTGTCCTTCCATAATATTTCTATAATAACATTTGCAAACATCTAAGAAAGCATGAGAGAATGTAAACTATAAAAGCACATAAATTTAGTCTAGAAAAGCATATGAGAAAGTGAATCTTGTTTTAGTTCAGTCCTAGCTCAAGGAGAAGAGGCTCTTTTCTAAGAGTCTCGGTTGTCCTTCCACATTTAAGCTAATTACTGAAAGGAAAGCAATCTTCACTTAAAACATGGCCATAACATGAATTCATACTGAAAACATCTACAAATATTTACAGCAAATAAATATGATGAATATAAAGAATAAAACTAGCATATGCACAATTATGAACATTATTCTACAACAAAGTGTACTTAGCTCAGAATGGGAGCCCTCCACCTTTGCCTAGTACACCCTTAAAATAATCAAATACAACACTCCATTAAAATCATACAGTATGCACGAGAAATTAATAGAGCAAGTCTCAGTCTTCAATTATCTTCAAAAAGTAACAATCTCCAAAATCTTCGGGGTCCTTTCTAACTATGAAAGCCTTGTTTAAATAGGCCAAAACATAACAAGAAAAGCTAAAAAGTATGTAACAACTAATAATTATCTTAATCCACCTCACAAGGTCAAATTCATCATTTAGTTACACAAAATATGGGTGAATCCCATAAAATTATAAAACTGTCGATTTTTCAGGGGATTTCTGATCGACTGGTCAAGTTTGACCAACGTTGACCGACACTAATCTAGTTGATTCAATTCTATCCAATAGGTGTTCATCCATCTATGGTTCCCATAGTTTCCATATATGTCTTAGATTTGAGCCCAAGTGTCCTGCAACCATGACTTTGAACGAGCCATTACAAGCTTTATGATTCTGCCTAAAATTAACTTTAATGCCCAATTTTTACTCAAACACTTAAAAATCAAAAGTCATAATTTAGTTACCTTGGTATGTATTAGAAGGTATAAAAGATGATGAAAATGATAGAAAATAGATGATAAGGATGGAAAAAATGATGTAATAGGTGTGGTAAAAAGAGTCAAAATCAAGAGCTAACAGATTGCATTCCTAATCTTGTTCTCATAAGTATATTATGTTACTTGACAATGTGAAATCAATCCCTATCATTAAGTAAAATGAAATATTTTTTCGACAATAGTCCAATTCCCAAACCAAAAACTATATGGAAATTTTAAGATGCTTGACAATCCAAGAAACAAGAATTAAGTCTTACTCGACAATGTAAACAAAGAAAATTTTCATTGTATATGTATAATCATGTTTCGATGGTTTATTGTAAATGTGTCATGTATCTCAAAATTAGACAACATATAAATAACATTTGATTTGTTTGTACCATATTGCTCATAGGAAACTTCTCGTAGTGTAGGTAATACTTTTTCCAGTTCCATGCCTCTCAAAACACACTATATTTCAGTCTTGTCATTTGCATGTATGATTCAGTTTAACTAAATGAAAGAAACGAAGAGAGATTCCTACTTGAAAGTGGTGCAATAAAGCATAGTTGTATTCATAGTTCTAGCACTTGTAATTGGACTACTGCATTTCACACATATAATCTCAAATGGATTCGTATATGCACTAATCACTGTCAGGTATCCTTGGAAGTACTATAAAATTGATATAGAAAGCAAAGGCTTAGTAACATGAAATCAAATATCTTTTAATTCCTTTTTTTTTATCTGTCTATAAACAATATATTAAAGTTTTCATATTCCACACAGTGAAGAAATAAGATTTCTTAGATTTTTTGATTTCTTTCCTCTTTACAATGGACATATAAGAGTTGATTGTGAAGTTCGAAAAACTCTTTCTTGTTTTCGAACTATATTTTTAGCAATATCAATGGAAAAACATTTTCTTGCAACTATATTTGAATTGAAAGATGTGCCAGAACAAGCTTATTGTGTACTTGAACCTATTACATATGCAACATTTGTAAAAAAATACATGAAAAACATATAACATGTGGTTAATAACTTTGTAACACTGAAACATTCAAATAAATCAAATATTACTATTGCCCTGCCTTGTTCTGCATTGCCATCTTTGATTTCAAGTACATATTGCAATATTGTGAGCGTTACTAAAATTGCAATAGTAGTGATTGTGCCAAGTGGGAGCGCATCTTCATTACGTGATAGGTTTGTAATCGTCATATTTGGAAAGAATCGGTACTCTGCACAAACAGGACAAATGTTTTCTACACTACTAAAACTATTTAGACAAATAGTTTTTTTTCACAATCACCATTGTCGTATTTATGCTTTGGAATTATTTTGAAATCTTTAATGGAAACACCAACATTTGCAATAATTTTTGTCTTGTGATGTTTGATCAACCGTGTTGACACAAGCAGTGTTATTGTCATTTATGCTTTCTTATATGTTAAGTCTGCACGGAGTATTTCTTTTGTCTTGTTTGCTTTGTCCAAAAATGTTCGATATGTAACCAAGACAACACCATGAAAAATAGTCCTAGTTATATTATTATTGATATCTTCGATCAACAATGGCATAGACTCGATTTCTTTTTGCCTAGTCATGAGCATTGAATTGAAATAAATTAAAAAAAGAAACAAAAACACGAAAAAATAAAAATAAAAATAAAAAAATATGATATACAATTAACTAAACCTGCACAGAACTACCTATTTTCTTTTGTTTCTTTGTTGGTTTTTGTTCCTTTCATTTTTTCTGTTGCAATATTTATTCTTGTAGTACTGCTCATTGCTATCTCTACACCCTCGTCCATCTCTATTGTGACATCATTTGAATTTGATATCTTTTTCCTGTTCACAAATAATACATTGAAATCACTGCTTAAAAGGACATTATAATTGAAACTAAGTAAGAATTGTCTAATGAAAATAGATAAGTAAGAATTGTCTAATGAAAACAGAATAAGATAAGGCAAAGTCATTGGTAATGTACATAAATTTTAAATAGATTTTATTTTCAGAAAATACAATTTTTTTTATAGAAATGTTCAAAGTACTTTTTTCCTTGTGATTGTTGTCCTGCATCTGAATCTCTAACTGTTAAATGTTTCTTGAAAATTGAAAAAACCTTGCTTTTAGTTATAGTACAATAAAAATATGGCAAAAAAAAACATTGGGATGTATAATGTAAAGATAATCAAATGACAATAAATAGAAGGGAAACACACCTTCTCAGCAAATTTTGTAGAAATTATGGTGTAGATTTGCAACTTCTCATGAAGTTTTAATCAAAATCGCAAGACACAAACCTACTCTACTACTCTGCGAAAGTTAATTCACAATTTAGAACAAAAATTTCAGGCATGCAATAAGAAATAACACACATGCACACAATATTTTTCCCGGGGAAAGAAATCTGCTAAAAACCCATTCTTATCTCTATTGCATTAATCAAATAATAAAGATGAATACACATGCTTGCTCAAGCCTGAGCACAACCTGCAAGTGTACAGTCTATCTCTCTGCCTGACTGGCTAACTCTGGCCAACACTTAGCCAATTTTCAAGCCCTCCGAGCTCCTATTTCCTTAAGTTGTTCCTTGAGGAATTAGGCACTTCAAAATATTCTACAACTTATATTACACTGCCTTGAAATCTCCATCTCAACTGGGTAACTCGAATTCTATGCATGCATGAGCTAATTTAGGTTGATTGATTAGTTATCTAGATGATCATTAAGTGTGACTAAAGTTACACTTCCACAACTTGACCTTCCACTAGTTCCTTCAACAGTTAGAACTAGTTTAACTGATCGTAACTCAATTTAACTGAATTAGATTGCTATAACTCAAATTAACTTAACCTCAGCTCCTAAAAAATAGGAATCGTTGCACACAATTGAACTTCATGTGCGTAACTCGAATTAACTAAGCTAATTGAGTGACAAAACCATGTCACCTTAGTTAACTCATCCAAGATGTCTATTGATGTGGAATTTTGAATCTTCTCAATTTGACTAAGGCAAAATCAAATTAAGAATTTTTTGCTACATTTTTCAACACTCTATCTCAGTAAGAAAGGGATTCTCAACTACCCCGATCCAACACCTTTGTAATGTACTTCATGCAACACTTCTCTATGTTGTTACTACTACTGCAACATCTATAACTAAGAAGTGTCCAAAAAATAAATAAAAATAATCATTGAATCAATTTGCCACTGTCTACTAGGAAAACCGTGATGTTTCTAACTCTGATACTGAGCCTCCTGCTCTGTTGTCAACACTCCTCTTCACTCCTTAGTATTTGACTGACACTGGTTCTCCTACTACTGAATATTATGGGCCTTTGTAGCAAGGTAATGATCCATTAGGAGAACACCTCATGAATCTTGGCAAAATTTCTACAACTATGGGACTAAGGATATACATCGCCCCACCTCACTCCTGGAGGTATAGCTACATGCAAAGTGAAATCTAATCTACTCATACTGTTGTTGCTAGTGATTTCGTACTACTGTTATAATGAGTTTGATATTCCTAGATGTTGAAGTACTAGCTTCCATAGGGATGCTCCCTCTTAAACTAGACTCCCTCTAAGTCTCGATCTCCCTATGGGAAACATCTCTACTCCTCATTCTACCAATTGTCAATGATCACAACTCCTTTTTGTAAGACTAAACATTAGCTCACTGATCTGCCCACTAGCAACCTTCTAGCTCCATTAAGAAGTCTACACATAGGGTCTTTTGCATATACCCTAAACTAGGGCTCCATAACTCTGCCTCGTAACAACTCAATAGTTCTTCAATGATCACTATACATGAGGACTTCAAGGATTGGTTCTAATGTGAATCTTTCTCCAATACCGTGTAGAAATTTCTACAAATATAGCTCTGATACCATATAGAAATTATGGTGTAGGTTTGCAACTGCTCAAGAATTTTTAATCAAAACCATAAGACACAAAACTACTCTACTCCTCTACAAAAGTTAATTCACAATTTAGAACAAAAATTTCAGACATGCAATAATAAATAACACACATGCACACAGTAATTTTCCTGGGGAAAGCAATCTGCTAAAACCCCTTCCTATCTATATTACATTAATCAAATAATACATATGAATACATATGCTTGCTCAAGCCTAAGCACATCTCGCAAGTGTATAGTCTATCTCTCTGCATGAATGATCGACTCTGGCCAACACTTGGCCAATTTTCTAGCCCTCAAAGCTTATATTTCCTTGCATTGTTCCTTGAGGAATTAGGCCCCTATTAATTAGGAAATTCCTCAATTGGAATTGTGTAAGTTCTTTAGGCTCATCCTCTGACTACATGCACCACCTATACACTTTGGAATAGTCTACAACTAATAGTACACTACCTTGGAATCTCCATCTCAACTAGGTAACTCAAATTCTATGCATGCATGAGCTGATTTAGGTTGATCTATTAGTTATCTAGATGATCACTAAGTGTCACTGATGTTACACTTCCACAACTTGACCTTCCACTAGTTCCTCCAATAGTTAGAACTAGTTAAACTTACCATAACACAAATTAACTGAATTAGATTGCTACAGTTGAAATTAACTCAACCTAGGCTCCTAAAATTTAGGAATCACTACACACAATTAAACTTCATGCCCCTAACTCGAATTAACTAATCTAACTAAGTGACAATAACCATGTCACCTCAGTTAACTCATCTAAGTTGTCTATTGATTTGGAATTTCGAATTTTCTCAATTTGACTAAGGAAAAATCAAATTAAGAATTTCTTGCTACATTTTTCAACAAAATTATCATTAACTTAAACGATATATGTTCTACTTGTATTCATTTCTGATCCTCTGAAAATATGAGTTAGATCAAATATATAGAAATAAGAAAAATAAGAGGTTTTAATTTGAGAGCACGGAAGTAATTTAGATGTAAGAGTTATTCAATAATAATGCATCTTGTGTAAATGTGTTTAGCATTAAACAATGTAAACTTTGAAATGAGAACTGTAAACTCAAAACGAGAACTCTAGCCCAAAAACAAAACAAAAAAAACATGAAAAACAACACGAAAACAAAAAGTGTTGATACTAGAATAACAGTTTTTTTTTTTGTAATTTTTCAACATTTTTTACGAATGGCAGTAAAAGCCAATAAAAACCAAATTTTTTGTGCAAAAAAAACTCTCAAAACAAAAAGATTTAATGTTGGAATAAAATCATTTTTTTAGGATCAACACAGACCCTGCAGAAAAAATAAAATAATAAATAAATAAAAATGAAAAATACAAAATAAATTAAAAAATATTGAAAAAAAACATAAAAAGTTAAAAAATAATAACAAGTAAATAAAAATATATATTAAAACATTAAAAAAAATAAAAATAATAACAACTAAATAAAACAATATATTGGATCCCTTGGGTTATTGGTCTGTCAACCTGGGTTGGGGTAGACCTGATAGCTATCCGGGCCGGGGGGGAAGGGAAAATTGAACCTCGTATGAAGGCAAAAAGGTCCTAGGGCAGAAGAAGAATATCGGGTCAAGTTAACTCAGAAAGTAGAGTCAACTTGAGCGTATTTCTTTGTATATGTATGAGGAATTTTTTATGGTATTTAAGGAAGGTTATCTTGATTGGGTGGGAGGGAAACAAAGGGAACTGCGAGAGGCCTGGCACGAAACCAGTCTTTGGTGCAACATCTGGCCTGCTTGGTTGTGCACACCCCCTCAGATTAGGGTTGCTACAAGACCTGGAATTTGCTGCGAGAAGCTTGGGAAGCAGCTAGTCCTTGGACCGGGGAGGGGACAAAGCTAAAACCTGAATTTGGAAAAGCAGCCATGGGGGGATTGCCTAGAGAAGGTTAGGAATATCACAACTTGGGGATAGAACTTTAGATCTATGGGATAGGATAAAGCAATTTCTTGCTCTCAGGGGGAGCGAAAGCCAAGAGAGAAAGACCACTGGGAGGTCTGAGGGTAGGGTTGGTAGCCTAGGATGTTTGAGGCTCACGAAGGTCTTGACGGGTTCTGTTGGGGGGAACCGATTGCCGAAGTGTAGCAACCCTCAAGATGGCGGAACTTTCCCTATCTTGCTAGCTTATGAGGGTAGAGAGGGGCACCTGGGAATCATCTAGACAACAAGCAACAGAGATGGCATAGAGTGGAGGAAAGAGATTGCACCGGAGCAGTTTCAACCTGAAAATGAGGGGAAGAACATTAGGAAATCGGGAAGGAATAAGGCAAATTCTCATACCATAAAGCAAAGCATGAATACAGGGAAATTTGACAAAACAAAGGACAAAACTCATATCATAAAATATTATACATATTCTAAGGATAACCTTATTCTAGCTTATAATGTCTTAATTCTGGTTTACATTATAGGTAGAATAAACACAAGTGTTTAGAAGGCCTCGATGCAACGAAATTTGCATCAAGCCAGTGTTCATCAGGCCCCAGTCCAGGAGTGTAGGATATGTAAGAGTAGAGAGCAGACAACGATGGCTAAGGAAGGCAGACAATAGGGAAGGAAAGGGAACAGATGAACAAGAAAGACGGAGAAAAATATGAAAGGCCTGGAGCCATCCGCAAGTAAACCTCCGAGGAAAAGAGGAAGGAAACAGGACAGGAAAGTATGCATAATCTCATCAATGCCTACTATGTAGGAACCCCAGCTAAAGTGAAAGCAGTTATTTCTGAATGGGAAAGAGAGTTAAATGCCAACATCGAGAATGAAGAAATTTAGGCAGAAGAATGGGAGACAATAATTAAGGATCTAGGCCATACTTGAGGTTGCCAAACATTGTTTTGGCAAACCATCCAACAATATTGGGTTATGAAAAACATCCTGGCTAAAGCAATGACCACTTACAAGGAAAGAGAAGAACCAGAAGAGGACAAACAAGCAGAACCAAGCCTAAAGGATCTCCAGAAGGAGATTCAGTCAGTTCAAATGCAATAGTATCATAACAACATCTACCTGAATAGAATTGAACAGCAGCTCCAGACAATGATGCAAAGTGAAGCACCTGGGTCGAGTGCGAAAGCCCCAGCCCCAGTCGATTCCTCAGATGAATGAAGCAGAAGTCCAGTTAGTCAATTTTTGTTATTATGTCGATTAGCATTTACTTTTTAAGTATGAAGCATATAGAAGATAAGGTAGCCAATGTAGCTTGGATGATAAGAATTACTCTGTTTAAATTTTGGACAGCTTTTGATGCAGATAGGTGGCCAACAAACCTGGTTTCCTGCGGGCAGGTTGAGGCCACCAACAAAATTTTGAAAACCATTGACTATATGTTTATGAAATATTAATAGAAAATGGAGAACTACAAAGCTTACACCAAAAAAAAAAAAAAAAAACAACAACAACAACAACAACAACAACAACAAAACAAACAAACAAACAAAAAACAAACAAACAAAAAACAAAAACAAACAAACAAAACAAACAAAACAAAAAAAAAACAATATATTAAAAAAAATATATGGCAAAATAAAAATAATAAAAATAAAAATCAAACATAAAAAATTGAAAAAAAACTAATTTAACACATAAAAAATTAAAAATTAAAACAAAAACAATGCTTTTTTTTATATATATGATCACTTAAAAAATAAATAACAATCAAATAATAATAATAATAACCTACCAAAAAATGAAAATAAAAGAAAAACATTACCCAAAAAACAATTAAAATAATTATAAAATAA
The DNA here is from genome assembly GCA_031772625.1 of Pinus tabuliformis. Classification (NCBI taxonomy): domain Eukaryota; kingdom Viridiplantae; phylum Streptophyta; class Pinopsida; order Pinales; family Pinaceae; genus Pinus; species Pinus tabuliformis. Next base: position 82,553,688 of record CM062807.1, read on the forward strand.
TTAAAATTAAAAAAACATTAAAATTTAAGAAAAAAATAAAAACATAAAAAATAGGATTAAATCCAAAGAAAAAACCTTCAAAACTTAAATATAAAAAAAACTGTAAACCTACTTTTAAAAAAATAAAAAATAAAAACATTAAAAAAACATAAAAAATAAAGAATTTAAAATAAATAATTAATAAAATTAAAATAAATAAACATTTAAAAAACTTTAAAAAAAATTAAAATAATGGCCCCACGTGGCCAAGGCATGGGAGCCCCAATTCTGAGAATCGGGTCTCCCATGCCCTATGCCTGTTTCGCCATCAGGGTGGGCGAGGTGCAGGACTACGACCACGCAACCCCGCCAGCCGCCCACCCGCGCCCCCCTCCAACCCGCTCATCGCACCCCCTCCCCGCCTCCCCCGCCTCGCCCCGCCTAACCCGGCGACCAAACAGGCCCAAGGTGGGTGAGGCTCGATTCTAACAATCAGACCTCCCCCACTCTAGCCCGTTGGGCATAATTTTTTTTTTTAATCTATTTAAAATATTTTTTATATGTTTTCGTAATATTTTTATCATTTTTATTGTTTAATTTTTATTTTTATTTTATTTTATTTATTTATTTAAATGTGTTTTTTTTGGTTCTTAATTAATTTTTTTCTTGATTTTTAAGTGTTTTTTTAAATGTATTTTTTAATGTTTCTTTTTTAAATTTAATTTTTTTAATGTTTTTTGTTTTCTTTTCTTTTTTTAATTTAAAAATTAAAAAATTTCATTGTTTTTACTTCTTTGTTTGTTTTAATGCTTTTATTATTATTATTATTATTATTTAATGGTCATTTTTTTATCTTTTTTTTTTTTTTTTTTTAAGGGTTTTTTTGTTTTTTAAAATTGTATTATTTTCCTAACAATTTTTTTTTGTTATTTTTACTGAAAAGTTTATTTGAAACTTTTTTTTTTTGAAAAAAAAAAAAAAAAAAACTTCAAATTTTATCACTTTTTGATATAAATTCATAAAATATAATTAAATTTCCTATTTTTCCAAAAACAAATGCAATATTTTCATAATTTTTTTTTTTATTTAACTTGTCATTTTTAGTGAAAAGATATGCAAAATGTATATTGTTTGTCCAGTGTAAAAAATTATTATTTTCGAGTGACAATTATTTTGTACATTGAAGTATTAATTAACGATATATAAATATATAAAACATCCTAACCTCAAAATATTAATGCTATTATTTATTTTATTTTTTGCAAAAAAGAAATATATATATATATATATATATATAAACATTTCAAAGACAAATAAAAATCGCATGTTTATAAAGCTCTTAAAAAACAAACATGTTAGGATGAAAAACAAAAAGAGAAATAAGACAACTTAAAAAATGGTTAAATAATCAACATTTAAAAAGAAAATTGTGAATACTTAAAACATAAGAAAAATTAAAGTGTCAAAAATATGCCTTAAAAAAAATTTGTTAATGTTTTTCAAAATCCACATGAAAATCACCAACATTAAAAAAATTATCCACAATTAATACATTAGAAAATTTAAAATGTTAAAAATAACCCCTATAAAATAAGTGGTTGATGTTGTATCAACACTTTTGAAAATCAGCGTGAAAATCCAACATTTTAAAAAAATGTTCATATTTGATACATAAAAAAAATTAAAGTGTCAAAAATATGCTCCAAAAAAAGTATATTTTGAATCAGCACTTTTCAAAATCGGATGATTTTTTGCTATCTCAAAAAAGTGGGTACTTGGTACAGTTCTCATTTCAAATTTTACATTGTTATTATCACATTATCTAGTATATGAACCTTGTACATCATTGCTACAGAATTTTATTTTATATTGTATAAGCGTTCTAAGTACTCACATATAGAATAAAAAATGTACTATTTACCTATCAAAAATGCTATATGTTTTTCACTTTCGCTTGAAATGAGCTTGCAACTTGATAATCCCTCATGACATGCAACTACCAAAACAACACCATACAACCTAGACAAGGAATATATTTGTAACCAACTCGTTCGAAAAGTAATGTAACATGCATTCGTAACGTGTATGCTAAAAAGATTGCATGATGAACACCTAGTGAATGCTTCTACGAATAATGCAACCAAAATTAGTGGTTACAATTGTCATATTACCTTATAAATATTGAACATATGTATTAGATAGTCAACAAAGTTTGACGTGAAGATAGGAAAAATTGTAGTAAAAATTTGATAGTCAACAGACTTTGGCCACGAGGTGAGAATTATAGTCTCCAGCGAGGCAAGGAGTTGTCAACACATTTCGTTCACGAACAAATTGCTACTAATAATAAAAAAATTATCATTAAATAAATTTGATTCAATGCATCATTGTATAGAGTGAAAAAGATTGTTCTTTGAAATTATTATTATTGTCATATGTGAAAGTGTCATAAGTGAAGAAATATGTGGAAGTAGCTTTGAAATATTAATTTAATTTGAAATATGGAAAAATAAACACATATATAATAGATACATTTAGAGACAATGGTACATAATGATATCTTTGCTAAGGGGTTCTCTTCTATTCGATTTATTAAAATAAATCTTAAAATAATTGAATCTGTAAAAGTTTTAAATGTAGAAGGGTTTAAAATTAATTGTGTGTTTGTGGAATAATGTCCACGCTGCACATGTGTTCTCCCACATATATCTTGTCCTTTGCACATTCTTCATTACGGACAAACTCACATATCTCGCACATACCCCATCCTCCGCAAATTCTTCATTTCACACAACTAAATTTGTAGAATAATAAAATATAAATATACAAGCAATAGTTGTCTTGTTGTTAGTGACAGAGCACTAGTCGAAGAACCACCACCCCCCCACTCCGACACATAATGAAATGTCCCCACAAGAAAATATTCGAACAATGAAATGTGCTAAAACCGATTGAAGATCATCAGTTCAAGGTAGATGCCGAAAAGTGACTAAAATGATAATGTTTATTGCTAAAAACATTACATTGTGTGAAGTGCTTAAAGATTATATCAAACCTTAATACTAGTTTACCGTCTCTAGAAATCAAGAAAAATCAGAGTTACATGGCAAAGTCAAAGTTATTTTGTTTAATAATTCTAGTTTTCTTATATGCAGAAGAAAGAGAAACATTGTGGGATAACTATGCCAGAAAGACTGTACAAGAAAAATTGAGAAGAAATATGCAAAAGTAGCTTTTGAAATATTAATTTAATGTGAAATATGAGAAAATGAAGAAAAATATAACATATACAGTTAGAGACAATGATACACAATGATAGCTTTGGTAAGAGGTGTGCTTTCTCCTGCACATACACCATCCTCTGCACATATTTCATTCCACACAGCCAAATCTGTAAAATAATAAATATAAAAAGAATAGCAGTAGCTTCCTTGTTGTCAGTGACATAGCACTAATCAAAGAAACGCCCCACCTTCTCTTTCTAGTTTTTCCTATTACATTCCAAATTGAAGTTTATGTTTCTAGTCAAATTAAATTTGTGTGTAAAGAGTGAAATTCCCTCTGCACCCTGGTTCTCTTGCACATACCCTATACTCCATACATCCTTCAGTCCACACAAATTCATAGCTCTATGCAATTGCTCTTCCGCATAACTAAATCTATAAAAGTCTTAAATGCAAAAGAGTTTTAAATTAATTTCATCTCATTTGATTATTATTATCACATTATACAACTCTGTTTTTTTTGTTATATCTTTTATGTACTCTATAACATGTAATGTTGTAATAAAAAAGTCACACGTAATTGTATACAAACATATGAAACATTACAAAATAGTGTTTATGTTGCATGTCCTATAGAACCGTTGTTCCACACAAAAGAGGAAGTTCATTTAATATTCCATAAAATTCTGAATAAGAGCACCACCATTCCATTTTTGAAAAGCACTAGAAAATGTAATTTTTCAATAGTATTGCATCAACATTTTCTGAATAGTTCATCATGGATACTTCCTTCTTTGAATGACTTTCCACTCCATAACTTGCCTCGTCTTCATCAAATCTACAATTACAAAGATAATCATAAACAAAGATTACACTACTTATGTGGAGAGTTTTGAACAAAGAGATTTCAATGTGCAGAGAGCTTTCATTGTACAAATTTTTGTCCGCACTCCACGCAACCTTTACTCAGTTAACTAGTGACATTCATAATACAGAGACATGGATTATTTATTATTATAATATTAGCAATAAAATCGTATGGGTCCACCACTTGCCTTGGTGTTATTGTGAATAACGATGTTATGATTTTCTCTATGTAAGTATGCACGTTTCATTTTTTTTATTAGTAGATTGTGCAGAGTGCGGAGGTCCATGCACTGAAAGATTACAAGCTTCTTCAGTAGTCCCGCACAACACTAGTGGTTATTTTATTATTAATAGATTTTGGGGAGGGTAGAGGTATGTGCAATGAAAGCTTGAAAGCTTTCACCGTGCACTCGACTTCCTCTATAGTCCCACACATATGCATTTGATTTAATATTGAAAATTTATGTTACTATTAATATTTTAATGCTTTGAAATTCATGCTTTCAGATTTGATATCTCAATTCTTTGAAATAATGCCATATGTAATAATGCTTTTTAAGTTTGTTGCAATGTGAATTTTAATTGAAAAAATAATATATAGATTAGTTTAAATTTTAAATATATATCAAAATTAATATTTAAAATAATAAGATTTAATTTTGATACGTTAATTTAAATTTTAATGATTTCAAATAATGAATGTGGTAGTTTGTAATAATGTGTTTTTCTTTGATGTTTTAATTGTAATGCATTTTAACTCTTTTGGAGTTAGAACACATGCAATTTGACTTGCCTCATTTATTATTATGTTTGTCTCTATGTAATTAGACTAGCTTCATTTTTATTATTAATAGATTATGTGGAGTGTGGAGGTCTGCACAATGAAAGCCTCACTTTCTTGTGACTTCCCCTTTGTTTCATTTCCTTCTTGCGACTTGCGCCCTACTCAGTGGTCTATGTCCTTCTTCTTGAGCGAACTTCGTTGATGATCTCCAACTCATGTTCCTTCCTTCTATTTATATGAGTTGTTTCCCAATAATTTGTTTGGACAAACACCCCTTCTCAAGTTGGGTTGACCTATCATTTCATGCAAATTTTGTCCCTTGTTGTTCAAGCACCCTACCATGCTTGACACGCAACACCCTGTCGGATGCTTGGGTGCCCCACCGAGCATGCCCAAGGCATGGGCGCCCATGCCATCATGTATCGCACATAACCCCATTGCTTACTTCACTGAACTCATCCTTGCTTGTTCCACATGTTGTGCCTAATGCCGCTCGTGTCGCCCAGTCATGCCTGTCGCACATCTTGCCTAGCCCATGCTCATCACGTGCGTATTGTGAGCACCCTCCACTCGACTCACCCATGGTGCCCATCATGTGGTTGTATGGTTGGTGCTCCAACTAGCCTGCCTATTGTCAACTCATGCACGCAATGCACCTATAGGAGCCCAAGCAACCCACCTTTGTGCAAGCACACCCAGGGTGCTTGCCTTTATGTCGTGTACTCTATATGACACCCACGGGTCCACTTCGTCCAACCAATCATCCCAACACCTGACCCATGCATCCAACGTGTCATGCCTATGCTCCACACTCACCACATCACATGACTTGGGTGCACACGTTCTATAAGGAACCAAGGATCATCATGGGTGTTCGTTTGGCCATGGTGCCAATTCTTAGAGTTATATCAGAACACCAATATTTTTAATACATTTTATGGAATCTAGAAGTGCAAATTCGTACATTTTTCGGATTTATACTTTCTATTGAACATAGTTAACAATTAAAAGGAGTCTTCATTTGATATTAGATTTTAAGGTTGAAATGCAAAAGTGAAAACAATGTTTTCCTTATACAGAGTGCAAAAGTGGCACCAAATTTTCATATCTGTGCATGTAGTTCTTATTGCAATGTCCGCACATGGAGCCTTTCAACAATGTGTCTTTGAGACTAGGGCTATTTTTCTTTTTTTCAAGGATCACAATATGCTAAAAGGTGTCCAATTTTCAAGAAATGTTGTTACAGTGAATTAATGAGATCATTACCTTTTTGTTTATGCGATGTCCTCCAATATGGATTTTTATGAAAGCGTCAAGTTCTCATTAGTTTTAATTTTTCTATCAGATTTTCTAGCGTGTGAAGCAATTTCCATGTAGAAATATAGGCCAGCCACGTTCGCATTGTAGGATCTAGGAGTTTCAATAGGCTTTAGTTGATTTCATGAAAATATTTTCTAGACCTGTGCGGGGCTTTGTGTTTGCAAAGATTTCATTATGCAAAAGATATGCAAAAGAAAGGCTCTACACACCGCTTGTTCATAGAAGCAAAACTATGCACATTTCTTGTCCCTCTTTAGCAAACTTGATAAACATGGTAAAGGTATTAGCTTTTGTTTTTTAATTTTGAGGTAGGCAATGTCATTCACACTCTCAACAAGGTTTCATTGGGAATACAATTCAATATATACAAAAAATTCTTATCACCTAGTAGTGTTGTTCGACGTGACGACAAGTTCCCGGTGTTGTGAGGAGGCAAGTTTCCTCTCGTTGTGTGGAGGTAAATTTTTTTCCCACAATGGGAAGCTCCATTCAAATTTTATACCGCAACACATCTAAGGTTGATGTTATTAATAGTATAATGCTCATATTTTGTTATTGATAGTCTAATGTTAGTAACAGTCTAGTGCAAAGTGTGGAAGGGAGTTGAAAGTTTTATTGTACGAAGTGCTCCTACACTTTTTCTCATCTCTGCATATAACTTGTGTCGACACCTCCACACTTTTCACATGTATCCGCTCAATATTATGTCTTATAATTATATGGAAATGCGGAGGTACATAATCTTTCATTATGCGATGGGATAGTCAATGTTTTCATTGTATGAAGTGCAGAGGGACATCAAACTTCTTTTTGCAAAGCTTTCATTGTACGTAATGCATTACCTAGTTATGGTAGAATGTGTCGAAAGAAATACATATGGAAAAGTATTCGTTAATTGTTTATGAAATAACTCCACATAATGAATTCTCTCCACACAATAAAAACTCTCCACAAAAAGCTCCACCACTAATTAATTGATTAAAGGTTGTGTATTCTGCACAATGAAAGATTTTTGTACAATGAAATATTTCCACACAAAACTTTCTGCATTATTTTTTTCTTTTTCTTTTTTGAACAATATCAATTCATTTTCTACGAAGTTCTTATTCTACTTAAGATCAATTTTTTTTATGTCAAGCATTTGTATACCTGTTGTGGCTAGCAACAACCCCCCTTCTTATTTAGTGTTATTCCTAATACTAAATAAGTGGTGACCCTTAGCAAAAAATTTAAAAAATCAAGTAGTGCTTAAGTTCCTTTCCTAATAAAAACTTACCATCATAAGCTTAGGAAATCCCCTTGAAAAATCTAAAAAGTCTAAGTTATTATGATAAGGTAAGACAAAAATCTTTCCTTAGGAAATATCACATCGCAAAAGGATGACAGGATACTATCTTATAAGCCGAATTCCAACATTGCGAGATCGCGATACGCGATAATAAAGAAATATCGCATCACATACATCAAGCACAACTTACATTGAAACACTTTAATTTGCCGATATGCGATGATGCCGATCGCAAATTGCACTTCGTAGAAAATAGGTTAACAAAGATTGCCATATATCACATTCCTGCGATCTGCATATTGCGATATTGCGATTTCGCGATACAGCGACAATGCGATAATGCGATATACCAAGCTATCAACTCTACGACGATATCATTTCACGATGTTCTGATCTGAGATATTGCGAAGCAAATCGCAAAATCGCTTCATCGCAGATCTTTCGGGCTCGTTATTCAAAAAAGTATTTTCCATAAACTGACACTTGGTTATGCGCTTTAATGCTAATAAATGAGTTAGCTACCAGTTATTAATGGAATATGGTTTCATGCTTATCGAAAAATCATCTCACGTAAGGTGGTATACTTTATGTATCTTCGGCCTTTAAAACTTTCCCATCACTCTGCCTTACCATTATTTTCACTTCACTTGTAAATTGTAGGAACGGGGAACAGAAAACGATACAAAGCAATACGCAAGATATTATGGGAAAGAAAAGCAAAGCTCCGAGCTCTGAAGAGAAAGAAATGGCGCCCTTGTATACAGACATGGCCTGTAACAGAGATGCAGGAATTGCTACGTGGGAAGGCATGTATAATCTGCTTGAGGAGGAGAATCCCAGAGTAATGGAAGTTACTGCTACTGCGGGCTCACATAGTTCTTCTGAGGCATCCATCACAGAGCTAGCTTGCTCATTCTTGCACCGGATAGCAGCAAGGCCCAAAATTCTCCCATATACGGACATGGTTAAGTGGATACTGGACAACGTTGATATCAGAAATAGACAGTTTAAGACTCAGGGTCAAGAGCTTACAGAATCATTATTTTCACAAAATTTGAACTTTATATACGCTAAAAGGAAAAAGCGCAAAAGGAGAAAAATGTTGGCATTATGGCTAATGTGTTGTACTTGATGGCAACCCTCTCATAAGGTCAGTAGCAGAGATTGATGATCAGCTCTCAAATATTGAAGAAAATAAGGGGTATGCAGGTACACCGTACAAAAGGTGCGTACACGCAGGCATGTCTTAGATAATCTGCGTACATACACGCAGGAGTCCCGTTCATGAGGTGCGTACCCCCAGTTCACTTACTTCAAGGCAGAAAAGCGCGTTCACGTGGGGTTTCTTATGTTTGGCTCGTGGTATTTAGCCCGCTGTTCTTGATTCTATGGTTTTGGCCCGTGGTATTGTTTTATATTATTATTATTGAGCCCCTATTGATCCATGATTTTAGGAAGAGCTTGCCTATATAAAGCAAAGGAGATCATTTGGCTAGACACTTGTGAAAGTAGAAGATCTTGAGAGAAGCTAGATCTGAAATTCTAGTGATGGGTTTGTGAGAGATAGCTGAATCTAAATCAAGGAGAAACATGAGGGTTACAAGTCGGATCTACTAATGGGTTGATATCTCCTCGGCGCATGTTCAGATCTATAGATCTGATAGTCTGGGTTATTCTTGAAGTCTTGAAATTATCTATACCCGCAGGTACGCAAGTACAGTGAAGGAAAAGTGCGTAAGTACGCAGGCCCAGAAGCGCTGCAGGTGCGCAGATACGCAGGCCCAGAAGCACTGCAGATGCGGAGGTACGCAGGCAGTTCATTGGACACAGAGCATAGGTACGCAGGAAGTCTGTGAGGCACAGTGCGTGGGTACGCAGGAACGCAGTTGGGAACAGTGTGTACTTATACGCAGGTGTTATATGGGTGAAGCTGCGTACTTCTCATGAAATCTACTTAGCTGTCCATGTTTATCATTGTTGTGTTCTGGGTTTTGAAGTGATGTCTGGTTTCTGGTATTATGTTCTGATAACAGCAGTGATTGATTGAATGATTATGATTAGCTTCAGTATTGATAGATGAATGGATCAGGTTTACAATGACTAGATCTGGTTGATAACTCTCATTGTATATGTATTGATCTAGTGCTTGGGTAATTCAGAAGGTTGTTTGATTATGAGCTTCAATGTTGTTGGGTCCAGTATGAAAATTGGATGAAATGTGGCCTTTCAGATTATGTGTTGTGCTTCAGTGTATCCAGTCTGAAAATTGATGAAACGTGGTACCTGAAGGAGAGAAGATTGTAGGTCAGCACCTACGTACTAGTATCTAAGCTAGTACAAGAGCTAAAGGAAATCTTTGGAGCATTGTAGCAGGTAGTAGCCTGCGTACTAGTAAATGGATCGGCTAGTACAAGAGCAAAGGGGGTTGTAGCTCCCGTACTGGTATAAGACTACACCAGTACAAATATTGTAAAAGGATTTTCTTATTAAGAAGAAGATTGAGATGACTTGCAGCAGGTGGTTTTCTCCCGCATTGGGTTTCCACCTTATATCATGGTGTTCATGTGTGTGCCTTATGTGTGATGATCTATTCTATGTTACTGCATCTGTTAACTGATAATATGGTTGATAATGTTCTAATGCACTCATTGAAGATCAATTAACTTAATTATAAGAAGTTGTGGAAGTAGCATATATGAATTTGATTATGGAAATGAAAAAGTTTTATTAATATGATAATACTGATTCACCCCCCCTCTCAGTATTATTTCCAACAAAAAATGCATCAAGGAAGCCCGAACCAAGAAACGGAGGCAGTTTCCGATGCGCACTAATCACGCATCGCTAAGGAAAATTTCTTGAAAAGGAAAGCTTCTAATTGCTCAGTCACCTACAAGCCCCGAAAATTGCAAGAAAGCAACGACAGAGACTGATTGGAAGCAGAAGGCTCAAGAAAAGGCAGAAGCAATCCAAGGGTTAACCAAGTTGAACTGGGATTATTACTAGGCATACGTGGTAAAGCCACATAGCTAGTGGATGACTCTTAAGTGTATTATCAATTCGGCCGAAAAGATGGCGCCAACTCTTGTCGATTCTGTTTTCTCAGCTCAGCTAAAATCGGAAGTCGGCCAGCCGACTCTTCTCAAACAGATGCTGCATGCGTGCGATTTCAAGGACCAGATACAGAAGTAGTTTTAATTTTAGATTCAAGTTTAGTTTTAGTTTTGTTTTATTTTGCCTGAAATGAGGACGGTCATTTGAACCGCATCCTACATTTTTGTAATAAGTTATTTTTAGAATTAGTTAGTAGTATTTAAACCCTTCTCATGCATTTAGAGAAGGGTCCTGAAATTTGTCAAAAACTTATCCCCAGAACATGCACTTCTGTACCCTCTGAGGAGGTTTTGATGAATGAATGGAACAAGATTTATTGATATTTGCATTTGATATCTGCTACTGATGTTGCACTTTTGTACTCTTAGTGGATGTTTGATCAAGAAGAGATAAATCATTATCGCTTGAAGCTCATGAGTAGGACTAGTTATAAACGGTACTTCTATCTCTTAACTATTTCTGCCCTTGTGTTAAAGTGATTTTCATGTTCAATTATTTATATATTGATGTATGAATGCCTGAGTTATCATTTGGCACTTTTGTACGGTGATAGCTATTTATTTATGCTTGGTGTATGAATAGCTTATTATGCGATATGTTTTTCACAACTGTTTCGTCTAACTTTTTATACGAAGTGGTTCATCTTTATTGAATTATTTTCTCATAACATTTGAATGATCTTTATTACCAGTTGTTATTTGAAATCATTTTAGATCGCATAAAATAAAGGTTACACCCAGGGTTAGTGTAGATTTTATATATTTCTGCTTATTAGAATACAATTTTCATATTATTAGATTAGAGTTAGAGTAAAAGTATTCCATTTAGAAACTGTTAGAAAGAGAAATATCAGTCCATCATACACACACACACAAATTGGGAAACTCGTCCCATATCCCCAGTCGGACCCACTATACCAAATGGAAAAGGAGCTGCTAACCAAGGTCCGGACCGGGTGGGTATCCCCCTTGTTGTAGACCCGATTTTTGGGGCTTCAACATATTTGGCGCTAGAAGGAGGGCCTGAACCTCCGAACTATGAATGGCAAGCAAATCTAAATCTAAATACCATTCTGAGAGTAAATCACCCTCACCATCTCCCCCGACTTCCCCATTGCATTTAGAATCTTTAAATCCAGAGTTAGAAGTCGCTGGAGCAACAACCGCTGCTACAAACCCTGACTTTTCAGAACAATCTACTATTGAACCTCCTAAAGTTGAATCTTTGATTCACAAAATTCAGTGATTTTCTATATCTCCTCAAAAATCTGATAAATCTCAAGGCAGCATGACTTCGCAATATAACCTTGCTCATCCTCTTACCAGGTTAAGGAGCGAAAAGTTTGGTGTTCAGCCAATCGAATTACCTCTACCTACTAGGAAGAGAGCAAGAAAGTCTCCTAAAGGGTCCGATAGCGAGACTCTTTCATCATCATCATCCATCTCAACCTCTTCACCGAGAAGTCAACCATACACTCCTCCACTTTAGATCATTGTCCATCAGCCAATTGGAACTTCCACAACTCCTTCTCAACCATCTGGAGTCGTAATATCCTCATCTTCTCAAGCTCAGGGATCATCTTCTGCACTTTCCTCTGTTAGTAGTTTAGCGATGGCCCAATCTCCATGGAATAACCCAGGGGCAGTCTTAATGCCTACACCCTTGATTCAGTTACTGACCCATCCTGAAAAATGGCTGCCTAAGTTTAATCCTGAGGCAAGCATGCTAGCGGAAGAACATATAAATAACTTTATGCTATCCATAAATCTCAATGGAGTTGTTAACGAAGATGTTGTTGTTCGACTTTTTCCTTATACTTTGCAAGGAACAGCCAGATCATGGTATTTCTCATTACCATCTGGATCTATTACTAGTTGGGACATCTTCCAAGAACAATTCTTGACCAAGTTCGGTGATGACAGGGCTACAGCGACACTAATCAATGACTTGTCTAACCTTAAGGCCAAGTCAAGAGAACCTATCAAAAATTTCAATTTACGTTTTAATAAAATCTTAAACAAAACTCCTACTGCTTCTCAGCCTAGCAAAGAAGTGCGAAGTGAATGGTACATCACCGCTTTACCATCAAACTTAGAAATCTTTGTTGATAGGGCTAACAAAACAACCTTAGTTGAAAATATGAAAGAAGCAATAGCAGTAGAGAAATGTATTATGGCCCTAGAAAAGAAAAATACGATAGAAGAATGAAAATCTAAGAAGGTTTCTTTCAAAAAAGATCCCAAGAAAAAACAATCGAAAGATCCATTCAATTTAGAAGCATTACAAAAAATTTTGAAGACCATGTCCAACGAGATGGTCGAGATTAAGAAATAGGTAGCAGAAACTTCTTCTAAAAAGCCATACAAACCTTTTAAAAGAAATCCTTCAACCGATTCCAAACCCCTAACGCAATTACAAATGCTGAATCAGAAGAAGAAGAAGAAGAAAACGCTACTAAAGAACATATCGATGAAGAAGAAGTTGTAGAGTTACAAGGTATGTGGGATTTCATCCTCCCAGATGAAGAGGATCAAGAGGCATTCCCAGTTAGTACTCGCAGCAGAAATCAACTTGATCCTCCTCAACCTACACCTAAGCCAAAGAGCACAAGCTCGATGACTAAGGATAAAGTCGCAGCCAAGAAAACATCACCTAAAGCGACTCAAACCAACCCAGTCCAAACAGACACATCAACTCCATCTAAAATGCTAATCGTTTCGGATGAAATGGAGTATAATATCATAGAAGACATGAAAAAGACTAGGGCCAATATTACTCTGTTTGAATTGAGCAAGTTAAAACACCAGCAAAAAGTATTGTTGAAAGAATTACATGCTATACCAGTTGCACCTTTACCAGCCACTGTAATCTCTCAAGCTTCCCATGATATGGGAAGACCTCCAACTAATACGATGAATAAGGTTGATCCAAATGATATTGCCTTAATTGGAGGAAGATCAAGATCTCATACTCCCCCATTTCTCCTTACTTGTGAAATTTTCAACAAAAATGTGCATAATTGCTTAGTAGATTCTAGAGCTTCATCGAATATTTTACCAAGATCAATATGTGCAAAATTGAACATTCAACCACAGAAATCCGTTGTGCGCATAGTTCAGCTAGATCGATCGCAATTCGAAGTGATTGGCGAATTAAATCAGGTTACTATAAGGTTGTCATCCAACCCAAAGGTATGTCAAGTTATCGACATTTTAGTTGCTGATATTCTGGAATTTTATGGCTTAATTCTTAGCAGAGATTGGTCAGAAAAACTTCATGGATACTTTGCAACTGACTGGTCGCATATGTGGCTCCCTTACAATGGTAAACCAAACCAAATAAAAGTTGAACGTGAATGACATCAGAAATACATAGTAACAGAACTCGAGGGAGAAAATGAACCAGTAGCATATAATTCTAACATCATTGGCAACTATTCAGTAGATTCTTTCTTAGGAAATTTTAATGCTCATACTTCACCTTACTTAGAACATTCTGTTTTATCTCAAGTAGAAAATTTCTCTCAAACAGATAGTTCTAAATGCATTAATTTTATAGATAGTCCTGTAAATAAATCTTTGTTTTGGAAATTATTTTTTGATGGTTCTAAGTCTAACGAAGGAGCAGGAGCAGGATGCGTGTTAGTAAGCCCAGATGGAGATAAAACTATGTTAACTTACAGACTCGAATTTGACTGCACCAACAATACCGCAGAATACAAGGCTCTAATCCAAGGGTTATACAAACCAATCGGATTAGACGTCAAATACCTGCAAGTTTTTGGAGATTATGAAATTGTGATCAGACAGGTACGTAATACTATACACTATTTATCAGGTCATTTAAAGCATTACCAATCTTTAGTTCAAGATCTAATTGAACATTTTATAGCATTTAATATTTCATCAATTCCCAGACTCCAGAATGCTAGCGCAGACCTCTTAGCCAACGTAGCTTCCAAGCTCATTCCTTCAGAAGATTTTAGCCCTGACCGATTTTCAATTGAGTTAATGTTTAGACCATCTATTCCTAATAACATTACCAATAGGAGGATTTTCAACGACGATCCTTATATCGTGAGTTTCCTCACATCTGAAGGATCTTACACCAATCAAATAGTTGACGAAGACCAACATGACCAACAATTGCAACAGGATAGTACTAACAATGCTATACCTAAATCAGTAGTCAAATTAGAAGACCTTTATGATTTGAAAGATCGATTCAAAAGATCTACCAATTCAAAACTCCAAAGTTCAACTTTGAATTATGAATTAGTAAATCTAGGAACTGATGCCAAACCGTAGAATATCAACCTAGGCCTTGGCCTAGCCCCTGAAGAAAAATTAGCGTATATCTGTCTCTTGAAACAATACAAAAGTGTCTTTTCTTGGAATTACGATGAACTCAAAACATACGACACCTCCATCATCCAACATACTATCCCAATGATCGATAATGAAAAACCTGTCCAACAAAAGTTGAGAAAGATCCATCCCAATTTAGAAAACCAGATCAAAACTGAACTCAATAAGTTATTGAAAGCCAAAATAATCTTTCCTGTTAGACATTCTAAATGGGTCTCCAATATGGTACCTGTTAGAAAGAAAAACGGAGATATTAGAATCTGCATTGACTTTTGAAACCTTAACAAGGCCTACCAAAAGGATAATTTTCCTTTACCTCCCATGGAACAAATACTGCAGGCAGTTGCAGGCTCAGAATTAATGTCATTCTTGGATGGATTCTTAGGATACAATCAAGTGTTGGTACATCCCGACGATCAATTAAAAACTACATTCAGAACTAAATGGGGCACATACGCATATCAAAAGATGCCATTTGGATTGATTAACGTGGGTGCCACATTTCAGAGAGCCATGGACATCGCATTCAAGGGGTTAGTTAATAAATTACTGGTAATCTATTTGGATGATATAACTGTTTATTCCAAGAAACGAAACAACCATCTCAGGGATTTAAAACAAATCTTCCAACATTGTCTAAGGTATGGGATTTCGCTTAACCCGAAAAAATCCTTTTTCGCATTAAGTGAAGGAAAACTTCTAGGATTCATAGTGTCAAAATCTGGAATTCACATTGATCCTGACAGAATCAAGGAAATTTCTGCAGCACCCCTACCTCACAACAAGAAAGCCATGCAATCTTTCCTTGGCCAGATTAACTTTGTAAAGAGATTTGTTCCAGACTTTTCAAGAATCGTGTCTCCTTTACAAGTAATGATTAAAAAGAACGCAAATTTTAAATGGGGCCAAGATGAACATGAGGCATACAATCTCATCAAACAAGAAATAATTAATGCTCCATCTTTAGCAACTCCAAATTTTTCTGATCCTTTTATAATGTATACATTTGCCTCGGATAGATCATATGTTGCGATACTCACTCAAGAAAATCAAGAAAAGGCAGAAGCCCCAATTGCTTTTTTCAGTTCCAATTTACAAGGAGCTAAGTTGAATTATTCAGATGTGGAGAAACAAGCTTATGCTGTTTTCAAAGCAATTAAATATTTCAAACCTTTTTTACTCAAAACACATACCAAGATCATAGTACCATTTCTAGCGGTAAGAAATCTTCTTGTACAGAAGGATGTGGGTGAGAAAAGGGCCAATTGGGTTATTGCCTTACAGGAATATGATGTAGACATCAAACCAGCAAGTATTGTAAAAGGTCAAGGCTTTTGCAAAATGCTGGCAAGAGCATCGCTAATGTCCAAAAATCCATCTGCAGAGGTACAAGTGTACGAGGTAAGCCTAAACGATGTTGATTCATTATATGTTGATATTATTTATCATCTAAAGAATGGATATGCTCCTCCAGACCTCGATCATACCAAGAAAAGAGCCCTAAGGTTAAAAGCCAAACAATATCAACTCATGAATGACGTTCTTTTTAGAATAAATTATGATTCTGTTCTCCTTAGATGTCTTGAGAAATCTGAAGCTGAAAAAGTCTTGCAGGAACTCCATGATGGGCCAACAAGCGGACACTATGCCGGAGATGCAACTGCTCACAAAATCTTACGCGCAGGCTATTACTGGCCCACATTATTCAAAGACGCTCATAATTATGTAAGGAAATGTCAAGTCTGTCAAACCGCTGCTGGGAGACAAAAGAAACCATCCTTGCCACTACAACCAGTTACCATTGAACAGCCTTTCGATCAGTGGGGATTGGACATAATAGGTGAGATCATTCCTCACTCTTCTCAATAGCATACATACATCCTTACAGCAACAGATTACTTTACTAAATGGGTAGAAGTAGTTCCACTCAAGACGGCTAATGCTGAAAATATCATCGAGTTCATAGATCAGTTCATAATTACTAGGTTTGGGTTGCCTTCTGCTTTAATGTTTGATAATGCATCATATTTTTCTGGTAATACAATGACTGAATTTGCACTCAAAAGGGGTTTCAAGCTTAAATACTCTGCCAATTATTATCCACAAGGGAATGGGTTAGCTGAATCTACAAATAAGAACTTAATTAGGATCATTAAGCGAACCATTGACCAAAATCATAAAAATTGGCATAAGTCTTTAATATATGCTTTATGGGCAGATCGAATAACACAGAAAGCCTCCATCGGCACTTCTCCCTTTAATTTAGTTTATGGGAAAGAAGTGGTTCTTCCAACACATCTGGCAATTCCCTCTTTAGCCTTGGTTCAGTATATTGATGAAGCACCAACTTCTTCCTTACAACTAAGGCAGCTGGAATTAATTAAGTTAGAAGAACAACGAGAACGGGCTAAGATAACTCACGCCCATCACCAAGCATTAGTGAAGGCTTCTTTTGATTCAAACATGATATCCAGAAAAGACTTTCAGATGGGAGATCTAGTTTTAAAATGGGACAAGGCTCATGAGGAAAAAGGGAAACATACAAAATTTCAAAGAATGTGGCTTGGTCCTTTTCAAATCATAGAAGTCATAGGTCCGTCTACTTTCATGTTACAAGATTTAACAGGGAAAAGAGATTCTTTACCTGTTAATGGTCAGATCCTTAAAAAATATTTTCCATAGAAGATCATTCTTCTATTTTTGTAGAGTAGTTGTTTTTTTTTCCATAATAAAATCGGTTGTAAATGGTTACATTTGAGATTCATGAAAAAGACACAAATTCTCTTTTAGATTTTGTTTTTTCACTTGTATAAATAGAATTCTTTCTGAAAAATTAATCATTACTATTGAAAGATACAGTTAAAGACTATAGGCCTAGAAATGATATTAGTTTCAACTGTATAAATTTTGATGAAAAGCCACCTTTAGTTAGAAATTGTTTTATTTCAGTCAAATGAAAGGTATCAATAACAAAATGAAGATTCTCTGTAGAAAGGCTCTTTCCAAAAAACTCTATCATTGTCATCCAGAGCTGTCTTAAGGAAACAATGACTTCCTCCCCACCTAGGAAACTACAATATTCAGAGAATGATCCAAAGATACACTTTAACTTAAAGAGTAAGAGGTCTCATCACGAGCCGACTTATCATGATCATAGATGTTATAGCTTGCTGACTTTGCCAAATACTGCATACCACAACAGGCAATGACTCAAGATTGTTAAAATCAAAAGACAAGGGGTCTCATCACGAGCCAGCTTGTTCAGCAAAATTATAAATCAGTGAATGATTGTGTCATGAATTGGCTATCAAACCAAGACATTGTTCTTTAAGAATAAAAAGAAAATAAAAGCAAAAAGTGTGGAAATGGATTTTTCTTTGAAAAGTTGTAAATTTCTCTAAGTAGGATACAGGATCATTGCTGGATAATAGGTAACCCTGTCGAAGCTATAAACGCTTGCTGGCAGCAGAGGCTCTACCTACGACAAATGAGCATATTTAAAACTGATTTACAGAGAAGACTTTGTTTTTATCTTTATAAACCAAGTAAGGACTGATGTAGATACAAGGACTAGCTTGAGGCAGTAAATAATCAAAGTTGGAAAAAAGAAGAAACGAAATATCATTGATAGGCAAAAACATAATGTACTTAGTCTTTCTATAGTAAAGCTTATTTTTCTGGAAAATTTTCTGTTTTGGAAGTTTTGAAAATGCAAAAGAAAAGCAGAGATAACTGGTTCTTCCAAGTGAATCACCAATTGTTGTGGCCAGCAACAACCCCCCTTCTTATTTAGTGTTATTCCAAATACTAAATAAGTGGGGACCCTTAGCAAAAAATTTAAAAAATCAAGTAGTGCTTAAGTTCCTTTCCTAATAAAAACTTACCATCATAAGCTTAGGAAATCCCCTTGAAAAATCTAAAAAGTCTAAGTTTTATGATAAGGTAAGACAAAAATCTTTCTTTAGGAAATATCGCATTGCAAAAGGATGACAGGATACTATCTTATAAGTCGAATTCCAACATTGTGAGATCGCGATACGTGATAATAAAGAAATATCGCATCACATACATCAAGCACAACTTACAGTGAAACACTTTAATTTGCCGATATGCGATGATGCCAATTACAAATCGCATTTCGCAGAAAACAGGTTAACAAAGATTGCCATATATCACGTTCCTGCGATCTGCGATATTGCGATTTTGCGATACAGCGACAATGTGATAATGCGATATACTAAGCTATCAACTCTGCAACGTTATCATTTCGCGATGTTGTGATCTGCGATATTGCGAAGCAAATCGCAAAATCGCTTCATCGCAGATCTTTCAGGCTCGTTATTTAAAAAATTATTTTCCATAAACTGACACCTGGTTATGTGCTTTAATGCTAATAAATGAGTTAGTTGCCAGTTATTAATGGAATATGGTTTCGTGCTTATCGAAAAATCATCTCACGTAAGGTGGTATACTTTATGTATCTTCGGCATTTAAAACTTTCCCATCACCCTGCCTTACCATTATTTTCACTTCACTTGTGAATTGCAGGAACGGAGAACAGAAAACGATACAAAGCAATACGCAGGATATTATGGGAAAGAAAAGCAAAGCTCCGAGCTCTGAAGAGAAAGAAATGGCGCCCTTGTATACAGACACAGCCTGTAACAGAGACGTAGGAATTGCTACGTGGGAAGGCATGTATAATATGCTTGAGGAGGAGAATCCCAGAGTTATGGAAGTCACTGCTACTGCGGGCTCACATAGTTCTTCTGAGGCATCCATCACAGAGTTAGCTTGCTCATTCTTGCACCGGATAGCAGCAAGGCCCAAAATTCTCCCATATACGGACATGGTTAAGTGGATACTGGACAGCATTGATATCAGAAATAGACAGTTTAAGACTCAGGGTCAAGAGCTTACGGAATCATTATTTTCACAAAATTTGAACTTTATATACGCTAAAAGGAAAAAGCGCAAAAGGCGAAAAACGCATCAAGGAAGCCCGGACCAAGAAACGGAGGCAGTTTCCGATGCGTGCTAATTGCGCATCGCTGAGAAAAATTTCTCGAAAAGGAAAGCTTCTAATTGCTCAGTCACCTACAAGCCCCGAAAATTGCAAGAAAGCAACGATAGAGACCGATTGGAAGCAGAAGGCTCAAGAAAAGGCAGAAGCAATCCAAGGGTTAACCAAGTTAAACTGGGATTATTACTGGGCATACTTGGTAAAGCCACATAGCCAATGGATGACTCTTAAGTGTATTATCAATTCGGCCGAAAAGATGGTGCCAACTCTTGTCAATTCTGTTTTCTCAGCTCAGCTAAAATCGGAAGTCGGCCAGCCGACTCTTCTCAAACAGATGTTGCATGCGTGCAATTTCAAGGACCAGATACAGAAGTAGTTTTAATTTTAGATTCAATTTTAGTTTTAATTTTTTTTTATTTTGCCTGAAATGAGGACGGTCATTTAAACCGCATCCTACATTTTTGTAATAAGTTATTTTTAGAATTAGTTAGTAGTATTTAAACCCTTCTCATGCATTTAGAGAAGGGTCCTGAAATTTGTCAAAAACTTATCCCCAGAACATGCACTTCTGTACCCTCTGAGGAGGTTTTGATGAATGAATGGAACAAGATTTATTGATATTTGCATTTGATATCTGCTACTGGTGTTGCACTTTTGTACTCTTAGTGGATGTTTGATCAAGAAGAGATAAATCATTATTGCTTGAAGCTCATGAGTAGGGCTAGTTATAAATGGTACTTCTATCTCTTAACTATTTATGCCCTTGTGTTAAAGTGATTTTCATGTTCAGTTATTTATATATTGATGTATGAATGCCTGAGTTATCATTTGGCACTTTTGTACGGTGATAGCTATTTATTTATGCTTGGTGTATGAATAGCTTATTATGCGATATGTCTTTCACAACTGTTTCGTCTAACTTTTTATACGAAGTGGTTCATATTTATTGAATTCTTTTCTCATAATAGTTGAATGATCTTTATTACCAGTTGTTATTTGAAATCATTTTAGATCGCATAAAAGAAAGGTTACACCCCGGGTTAGTGTAGATTTAGATATTTCTGCTTATTAGAATACATTTTCCATATTATTAGATTAGAGTTAGAGTAAAAGTATTCCATTTAGAAACTGTTAGAAAGAGAAATATCAATCCATCATACACACACACACACAAATTGGGAAACTAGTGCCATATCCCCAGTCGGACCCACTATACCAAATAGAAAAGGCGCTACTAACCAAGGTCCGGACCGGGTGGGTATCCCCTTGTTGTAGACCCAATTTTTGGGGCTTCAACAATACCCAAAAATAAAAATCACATAAACTCAATATATCAAATTCATTTCAAAATACGGGAAAAATCTTCCATGATGTATAATAGGGAGATACTGGGAAAGCATAATAAAATCATTTCCTAAACTATCACAGTCTGCAAAAATTTAAAATACTAAGATAATCAACATTGTTCAAGCTTCATAGCAAACAGAAGTACCTGAAAATTAAAAACTCTAACTACATTTCTATTTTGTGTTATTGGTATATGTATGCATGACATAATACAAGAGTTCAAAGCATAACTTTATAACATTAAGCAATAGAAACAAAGTAACAAGAACGGTATCAAGTTTAAAATTTCAATCATCATATCTATAATTGAAATAAATCTAATTCATGGAACATACATCTGAAATCAAATCTATTCTCGACTATTCTTTATAACTATGATCAGTAACTTATGCTCTATTAATGTTTCCGAGCAGTGTCACAAAATACAAATGCATGCAATATCTTACGAAAAACATTAATAACTTTGATCCTTAGTGGGAATCACTTATATCGGTAATGAAAATGCTCAATAGCTCAGTTCGTTAGCTCATTCACTATGTTATTTTGGCATATTCTCTTTAACTATCTACTCTTGCATTATGGAAAAGTAAATGTTTTCATCCCAATGGGGATTTGGATTGGGCTCTCATGAACCATAATATGGAAAAAGGAAACTCGAAAAGAAAACAATGAACTCCATTGAGCAACTAGACTAGGTGACACTAATAAAATTTAAAAAAACCAATAACTAAATACTAGTAAACAGAAAATGAATATGGAAAAATTTAAGGACATTTACAGTGTGTGAAAGCATATAAGCTAATTGTTTCACTATCATCTGTCTTCGACATCTATGAATAAATATTTCATTGAACCGATTGTAATATCTAGCTTAACATCTTGATTGAATATTTATTTCTCGATCTCCATGGCCTCCTTTTGTAATTGATTAGCTAAGACAAACTTCCTGTCATTAATATTATTATCACTCAGAGAAAACCCTGGCTATGGGGAAAAAATCTGAGGTAACCTCTAACCAATATTTTGAATTGAAAGCTAGCCCTTTCAATTCGAAGGGAGGTCCCTTCTATAACTCAGTCAAATATGGTTGATTATGTACTTAAAACAATGACTATATCTATTGTAACAAGGTTTCAAAATATGGTAGGGTTTGATAGAATTCCATTGGGCATGGAGTCTCTGATACAAATACACTAACTACAAGTCGTACAAATAATTCTAACAAAGGAAAGATAGTTGTAGGTTTCTTAAACAAATCATTAAAGAGATATGATAGGAGACAATAGAAGTAAACATAAAAAAACAAAGCAACCATGTGAATTATGCAATTAACATTTCAGTTGAAAAACACATAGGAAATCTGAATAACCTAGAATAGATCATTTACATAGAATTTTGTTTCATAACCTTTATTCAAATTACTGAAGATCAATGGATTCAAGATTTGACTAAGAAAAAGAAAAAACACCATAAGAACCTGACTAGAAACCTTCAACACATGAATCTTTGAAATTTTGTAATACTCCTTGCAACAAGTTCTATTAATATCAAAATAATGTGCACCAGGTGTGATTTTCAAAAAAAATTGAACCCTTCTTCATTCTATAGAGCTAGTCTTTATAGAAAAAAATTACAAACTAAAGCAAGTTTCTTATTCATACTTAATTACAAATTGCTAAATATAAAAGAGTGTATATGTAATCCAAACTAAATACATTACATTTGTTCCATCATAAAACAAAATAAATAATATTTTGTATCTGAAAATCATGTTGGTTCTGGAGTCATGGCTGAAGCTAAGGATGCCCAAGTCGAATTTGATGAGGTGACTCTCCAACTGAAATTTGATTAGGTGTTTTTATAAAAATAGAAAAGATTAATTCTAGCAAATTCCTAAAACATGGGCTTCAAATATCAATTTTAATATCTCAAACCGTGATATATGTGCAAAATATGAGACTGGTTTTTTTTAATGGGCCCATTTTTTACAAAAACCTCTTTTGGTTTTCAAAAATTCATTTCCAGTTGTTCAGAAACCACTCACGAGGTTACTGTCTTTTACAGGAAAAAACAGAGCTTTAACTAACCATTTTTACAAAAATGTGATGCTACTCTGGTTGTCAATGCTTTAACTCTATTTTATTACAAATTGGCACTGACTCTCCCATTGTTAGCGCTTTAAAAATTAATGACTAAAATCGTGATAATAGCTGGCTCCACAGGGATGGTGTCAATCATCGATGGTAGTAAGAACCCCTATAGACCAAAGGCTTGATCCATTGGGCTGATCCCAACTCAACAACTGCAACTTGCAACCTGCACTTATTTTGTAACTGAAAACCAAACTGGAAATTCACATGAATGTTGAAAATTCACTACTACTGTAATCAAATCCACACTCTACAAACTAAAGAAATGCTCAAACAAACTAAGCTTATTTATGTACATTAGCTACCCTATTCCAATCAGTTGAAAACAACTCATCTCAAGTGAAATCATGTTTCCAATGAAACCAACCAAGTTGTTGATTCTTTGACTGAAACTTGTTTTCATCTCCTTCAATTAGAGAGAATTTTTTTTTAAATGACAACTCAACATGCTTAGTGAATTTATCCCCATAACTCATGAAATCTGTAAAATTCACCTTAACTGATGATTTCAACAAGTTTGCAAGAGGGTCATCAAAAACATGAACAAATACTTCTTGTTGATCAGCAAAAAGAAGACGACAGTCGTGATCTATAGTTTCTATTCATTTCTCCATTTCATTAAACTCAAGATCATTTTCAAAAGAAATAGTAACCATCTGCTTATCTTCTTTATCATCCATCTCCACAGAAAGAATTGTAAATTCTTGTAAAGCTTTAAATAAAGCAACTACATTATTCATAATAGGAATATTCTTTTGACTATCAAAAAATTCTATATTTGTTACTTCAAAAGGTGCAAATTCCTTAATGACATCTTTGTTTTCAAAGGAATTTAGGACAACCTTTTCTTCTTCATTGTTTCCCTTAAACTCTAATTCATAACTATCATGAAATAGCTCCTTGTTTTGATAAGGTTTCTCATGCACATTTTTTTATAAAGAAAACATTATTCACTGACCTTGTAACCTATCAAGATCCTATTTACAGAATGAATAAAAAAAATAATGTACCGCAGAAAAAACTGACTGACTATCTATGCTTTCTGATTTTGTGATTTATAAAGGTGTAAATCCCTGAATAGTTTATTTATTCTCATAAGGATCTAAAGCAACAATTTCTTCTTCTAAGACATCCTCATATTGCTAATGAAAATAATCTTTATAAGTATTATCTTGACAAAGAAAATATTGAGAATTGTTGTAGTAAAAATTCAATTTAAATTCAAGTTTTTTAAGGATCTTCTCCAAATTATTTAACCTACATTCTTCGCTAGACAAAACAGACAAAGCTACCTTATCCTTTTCTTTAAGATCCTCAAGAAAGATAGGGCTTGTTATAAACTTTGTCTTCTCTTTCCATGTATCCAAAAATATATCCCAAAAACTTGTAATAGATGTTATAGATTTAATAGGTAATCATTCAACCCAAGTTTTGCATTTTCCTTGTAATGAATCATAAAACATTCTTTTGTGTACATCTTCAAAATCTACTTCATGAATATTAGTAAAGTCCTCAAAATTTGAGATATAGTTTTTAGTCAATCTTAAATTATCTCCATCAAATTTAGGACCTTTCCTCTTTATAAAATTTTCATATGTGGGTAGAGGATTAGGAAAACCAAGAATATCTATAAAATCCAAGCATGCATACCTTGAAACAATAGTAACAACATCTGAGTTCTTCATCAAAACCAGTGGAGTCACTCACGAATTCTTTGAGCTATGAATCCTTCTAACAATGGATTCACCATGAACACTTTTGAAATCTGGAGTATCTAACAATGGAGTTGCCAGAGAAAAATCTTGCAACCAAAAATGATGTCCAAATCTTTGTTTTCCCTCAGAGACCTAATCTAAACAATAAAATCGTTCAAGGAGAATGTATCTTTCATTCCCCAAAAAGGGCGAAAAAATGTTATCTCTCCGAGAAAACCCTGGTTGTAAGTGAAAAACTCTAAGTTAACCTCTAACCAATCTTTTGAATTGAAATCTAGCCCTTTCAATTCAAAGGGGGATCCCTTCTATAGCTCAAACAACCAATCAGGTTTGACTGAGTTATAGAAGGGATCCCCTTTGAATTGAAAGGGATAGCTTTCATTTCAAAAGATTGGTCAGAGGTTACCTTAGATTTTTTTTCCTTACAACTAGGGTTTTCTCTAAGAGATAACAAATACTAACAAATCTAACTAGCCATTTGCTAATTTCTTCTATAGTAAAATCAGCGATATCATCAAATTGTTTTTCCATTGACCCTTTTAGCTTTTCTAATTCAGTTGTTAGTGTATATTTTGTGATCAATTCAAAATTTTGTATGATGCATGGGATGTCTATATCTTGAATAATTTTCACCGCCTCTAGAAACACATCACTTCTATTCTTTATTCTTTCATATTCAGAAATAATTTTTTCTAGTGTATTGATTCTTTTGGACCATCCACCTTTGATTTTCCTCATTCGATTAACATTTGGGAGTTCTCTTTTATCTTTGTCTAGATCAAACATCAATTCAAGCCTTTTATTAAAAGCAAGTATTCCATTTTTAATGAAATGCTTGTCTTCGTTACTATTAATTCTCATCAAATCGAGAAATGAGTTGATTTCTTGTGCTAACCATAACATATCAAAAACTGTGTTCCATGCATGTTCATTGAATTCTAATCTCTGGCATATATTAGTGACAATATGACATTTTACTGCATTAATGAGTTTTAGAGCTTTAATCGATCCATGAGATGTGTTAGCAGTGGGAATTGAAAATCGTAGTGGTTGTATTGCGAGTGGAGTCATCAACAAAGGACCTGGATTTAAAGAATTTTCCAACTCTTCTATTGTTGCTTTTAGTATTAGGTTCTCTAATTCCTATTGCTCAATAAACATTGTAGGTGCATTCTCAATAGCTTGATGGAATCTCATGAGGTCATTGGCTACAATTCTAGACATATCAACATTTGTTTCTACTTTATCAATAACTTTCTTACTATGCACCTTTACTTTTTCAATTTTCAATGTTTTATTGTCCTTGTTATAGTTTTCATCTTGAAAAGTGACAGAGTGATCATCAAAACTAGAAGATTCTTTGGCAATTTGCTCCTTTATTTTTATTTTTTTTCATCTAAATAAGTATTGAACAAATCAGATAGTGGATCGCTTTCAGTTTCCATGTTCATAGCTTCTTCAATGCTTCATGTTTTCATGGGATTTTTGGATTTCGCCAATTCAGTGATGTGCATTTTGTCTAGAATAAATGTATGGCGAGGCTTCTCATCATCCCAGCTAGCTAATATTTGATCGTGAATCAACTTTTCACTTTCAATATCTTTGCATTTTCTTTCATTCGAAGGTGAAGTCAAACCAGTTTCGGATGTGCAAGCTTAATATTGTGCAGGGTTTTCATGTCTTTGCTTGTACTTTGTTTTAGTGTTTATGCTCACTTTTTCAACACTATCTCTAGTACTCATTGTCGATTCTTAATTATTTCTTGGAGAACTGTGACTCTTTTCACTTTCATTTGCAATTCTTTTCAACAAGATTTCATTTTTAATAACACCTAGATGTGCAATAAATAGACCTCTTGGATCAATGTCTTGCCAATATTCAACTTCTTTTAAATTAAAGCAATGAAAATAATGTGCAAGCTCTACAAGGTGGCTTCCATTCTTCACGATTACTTGTCCAACAGTAAATGGCAAAGAAATATTTCTTTTTTCTTTTTTTGTTCAAATATAACTTGTCAATCGTAGTATTGCCTGCAAACTTCAACAAAAAATTACTTGTCTATAATAATTCTTGGAAGCAATACTCGGATGTGGGTGTTAATGCGATGCATTTATGAAGGCGCTCTCATTGCAGGCAGCTGTCCCTGCACCTGGCTCGCGGACGAACACTGCTGATCTCAATGGCATGCGAATTTAATTGGATGCAGGACGGAATGATGGTCGCACAGATCGTCTTTAATGTGCGCCTGGTTCGAGAGTTTATGCTCAAGGTTTTATTCATGGCCTGGTGCTTGGTTCACGCCATTGCTCTTGGTTCTTTTCACCTCCGCCCGATTTTCTTCCCGCACCCCTGTCTCGCTCAGGTAGTCTGGAAGCACGCCTGGGTTTTCTGTATCGCCTGGTTCCTCTGTGCTCAGTCCCTCCCCCGTCAGCTCTGCCATTTTCCCTTTCTTGGTTGTTCAGACAATTCGAGGATGCCTCGCCGTCGAGGAGTCTCTCGCCGAGGAGGAAATACTGGTAATAGAGGCAGAGCCTCTCATTCTGCTCCTCAGAACGTAATCCCCATTGCTTCGGCCTCCCCGTCCTCTCCGCCCGCTGGCCATGCTGGGCCTCTCCCGCACAATTCCTTTCAAACAACCCACTTCACCTTCCATAGCAGACTCAACATGCCAGTATTGTCTGCTAGTATCACTGTTATTCTTGCTGAGGAGGAGGGCAATCCCAGCAGCTCAGCCCACACCACCACCTCTCAATCTCAGGATGACAGTGTCCTTCAGGGGGAGATGTCTGGGGTCGGGTTTAATGAAGACAACATGCAGGAAGATAGCACTGTTCCTGAGGCGCCTCCGCATCCGGAAAATTCGACTCAGCGCGAGGTCCTTGCTTGTGGACCGGTTCATCATGCAGGCAGCATCCTAAACCTGGTAATTCCTCCAGAAGGTGGTAATGAAGGGAATGAAGACACTGGATTCGTCACTTGGATTGCCTCGTCCAGCCAGGTGGACAAGGATGCGCCCGACTCTCCGCAACATGCCGAATGATGCTGGTTCATTGCCGACGGGTGGCACTCTTGCCTTTACTCTGTTTGATTTTATGCTATGTGTCTATGTTTTTGGGTCTCTGGTTATGGGTCTGGTCTCAGTTCTCGTTTGGTATCGGTGCGAGCCAACCTGTTCTTGATCTGCAGCAACAACTCTTGGTTTGGCGAGTTTTGTTTTGCTTTTTTGTCCATGGCGGGTATGAAAGAATGTATATCAGTAAAGCCATGGCAGGCGATAGTAATGTTGTGTTAGACTCAGAACAGAATTATCTTTTTGTGCGTCAGGGTCTAACAAATCATGTTTTGAAGTCTTTTAATCCTGAAAGGGCAAATAGCAGGATATGTATGTCTCAGAATCTCTGGCTGAGGGCTGGCCTCTGCCCCCTCTGAGGTTTCGACCTCCATGTACATATTTTTCTCTTTTTTAATAGAATTAGTATTTACGCAGAAAAAAAATAATTCTTGGAAGCAATAATGGTTTACCTCGAAACCCATAAAGTCAAATATTTGTATTATTTCCTCTTTCTTCATGCACCCCTTTTCCCCACAAGAAAAATTGCTCTTCACAAGATATTCGATGGGGCTCTTGTCCATTATCATGCAAATAAATTTCTTTACAACAATAACTTAAATTAGACAAAAAATTGAAGTAGCTTCCAGCCACCACAATATGGGATAGCAAAACTGCATTTGTACTTCTTTAAAAGTGAATTTAGGGTTATGCGGAAAGTCATCAAAGACATGACTTGAGACGAGGGTTGTTATCAGATATGCCATCATGAAGAATCTACTATTTTTTTTAAAATTCACTAAATTGAAAATCCAATTCATTTGAAACAAGATGAGCCTAGTCGAATACATAATTTTTTTATATGAATAATAGAGCAAATAGAGAATGGATCCTAGGACACTAGCCATAGTTTCTTGGCCCATTAGATGAGCGCAGAGCCAACAAAACTCTCTAAATGATTTGCTAAAAAAGTAACATCTATGAAGGAAAGATCAGAAGGAACCTCAGAAGTTGGTGAAATGAACTCATGAATGATGTTTGATCCACCTATCTATGACTAAAAAGTTTTTTTTTTTTTTTAAATTAAGCATATATTTGGATTCGGTAGCTTGAATATGTGATTAAATGCCTCTAGAGTCAAAGAAATGGGATTATTTCTAGATGTTAGCATAATTTTTCTTGCCTTTAAATCAAAATATTGTGCACACAATAAACAATTTCTCAAAAATTAAACACCTATGGGACGCATACAGCATTCACTAATCCGTTAGACCAAATCTTATCACTATTTTTCTCTTGCGTGGACATATTCACATATCGTTGATACGCAACCAACCACTTAAATATATGATCGATAAGCACAAACAATTTAATCATAGCAGTGGAAATAGCTTGTTTCCTTCCCGTGGCAACCATTTTCAATTTGTACTTTTAAAATTTTATGTCAATCAGTAACATTTTCACTGCCCTTTAAGTATAGATTTATCGATATGCTAAACAATCACCACTTGTTACTATTCTGCGTGTGAAATCTATTTTACATGACACTCTCAATAAATAACAACCCAAAATAGAAAAGTCGACACTTACATGAAGCAATAAAAATAATTCGCATAGTCTAAATAGGCCACAATTCCGCCAAGAAAACAGTGGAAATTCCAACATGATTTTTAAAAAACTTGGCACAAACATTGGGAAAACCAAATTACAACTGGAAACCTTTAGGATTTTCGGTATCGCGGTGATTGTTGATAGTACTGAATTTTGTGCTTTTTCCATTTGTGCTATCTGTTACTATTCTACATGTGAGAACTATTTGAAAGAATAGTTTAAATAAATAGAAATTCAAAAACAACAAATTCGACGTTTCTAAGAAGTAGTGGAAATAATTTAAAAACAAATCTTGAAATTCAGAAATCATTTACTCCATGTATGAAACAAATTAAATGTGAATCTTTTCTAATGTTGATAGCTAGCCAACAAGCTCTCAATAATCTCTATTACAAAGCGACTTCATAATTTGAATCACATCCACTACTATATCGATGTCAGTTTGCATATTGTAGCATTGACCATTCCCAATTACGTGTCAATTCGTCCATTCGCCAAAAGAATACCGAATCGTTAATGGCATTATGCTGAGTATGAAAATGAGGAAAGCGTACTCCACACAGTGAAAGTTTTTTTTCTTCTTATACATAACGCTAGTTTGTAATTTCATGAATTTTCCATTTGCAGCGTGCCCCTTCCACATCGATTACAATTATGGAATTTCATTAGTGTCAGTTCAATAACAATAATGTTTCTCACACGGTCTAAAAAAATTAATTGAATATTCAATAATTAGCATTTAATTCACAAATGTAAGAAGCAACAATGGGTACAGGAAAGAAATTTGTTAATGGGAAATTTATATGCAAAAGCACAACATCGCCATTGAAAGTTTTTGTTACACTACAAATTAAAATTTATGCTCCTTATTTTGCACACCCGTTCTCCCACACAACAGTAACTATTCACACACATTAATTTATTATGTCATATGTTCCTCTTGATTTTTTACAAAATGATAAAATTTATTATTAAACAAATATGACTTAATCATAATCAATGTTCCAATGTGTGGAGCTTTTACTCTGGGAAAGAAGCTTACTCTCCACAATGGAAATTTTCATTCTAAGCCCCGCACAATGAAACATTGATGTCTGCAACTCTCGCTTGTGTACATGCATTCACAAATAAAGAAACTGGGATAGAATAAACAATATTTATGCTTGAGAAGCCTTCAACAATAATCAACATAGTTATAACAACTATAATTGTATTCGAATTCAAATGGTAATCACCATAGCTTTCATTAAAATAAACATTACAAATGCAATAGATATCTGACAACCAAAACTTTTGTCAAACATTCATTTCCATTGTAAACATAATTGTAGCAAAGTACTAAGTCTTTGTGCTTCACGAGCCTTGAACAGTAACAAACACAGTTATAGTAAAAACAATTGTATTTAGATTCAAATGTTAATCATTATAGCTATCATTAAAATAAACATCACAAATGGAATAGATATCTCTGAACCAAAACTCTTGCTAAATGTTCATTTTCATTGTCATCAATTTCACACCATTACATAGAATATAAAAGCTCAAAATCATAGTCTCATGAACTTATGTTCAATCAATGTTCTTGAAGAATGCTATAGAATCCAGAGTAATACAAGTTCACATGCAAAACATTATCTAAGAATTCTTGATATAATTCATAAAAAATTTCAATATTAGGTCAGAGTAAATAAAAAATAATTTAATTATCATGAATTACATAACATTAGCTAATATATAAAAGTTCAAAGAAAATATTGGAAAACACATGTTCAATTAGTGTTTTATGTACAACGTCCCAAAATTCAGGTCTATACAACATCCCATGCGAAACGTTATCTCAAAATTATTTACATAATTGGTAAACAAGCTGAGAAATAGAAAAGACAATAACTAGAATTCAAACAAGGGATGTTACAGACTCATTATCCAGAAAATAGCCTTTGTTGCATAAAGCATTTATCAAAATGCTAATACTTAAGTCAGAAAATTAAATGCATTTGTCCCAATGGGGACTGGGATTGGGCTCTCGTCGACCATAATATTTAAAATTCATATGCAATAAAGAACAAGGAACTGCATTCAGGAATTAGATTACTCCATCATAGCGTATCCAAAAAAAATTCAATAGTTAAATACTATGAACAAAAAAACAAATGTTCTAATGTATTAAAATACTTACAGTATGCAAAAGTACAACCTAATATTGTTCAGTTGTCAACTATCTCTCATAATCACACTTTCTACAGTGAATTCCTTCATTTTATCTTCAATGAATTCTTTCATTGGAGCGACAATAATGTCCTGTTTAATACGCCCATTGAATACATCCTCTTCAATTTCTCTAGTTTCTTCTTGCAATTGTGAAGCCAAGGCATAGTACTCTTTGTTAACACTAACAAAATTAATTATCCATTTGCTAATTTCCTCTACAATAAAATCAGTTATATCATCAAACTATGTTGCCTATGATTTTTTTAACTTCTCCAATTAAGTCATTAGCTTGTCTTTTGGAATTAATCCAGACGCTTATGTAATGCATGGGTTGTATAAATCTCGAACAATCGCTACCGCCTTGAGATACACATTAGCTCTTCTATTTTCTATGCCTCCACACTCATAAATAATGTCCTCTATTATTATGCTTTTTCTCGGACCATGCAACCTTGATCTACTTCATCTAATCAGCATCACATAACCCTTGTTTATCCTTTTCTAGTTTAGACAATTAATCAAGTTTCTAACTAAAATTTAGTAGGTCATTGTCTACGAATTCACTATCTCCCTCGAGCTCACTTTTCACCAACTTGACAAAATACTTAGTTCTCTACTTTAAATGTTTCAAATTGAAATTTGCTTGCCATGCAAATTCAATAATTCACAATCTTTTGGATATATTACTAATAATATATGATTTCACTTCATTAAGAAGATTGGAGAGATTATCAAATCTATGAGCCATGTAAGGACTAGAAATTGCCAATGGTGGTCCATGTATTTCCATTGGAATCTTCAATAAAGGACCTGGGCTCAGTAGTATCTTCTAGCTCTTTTATTTTTCCTTTAGCTTCAGATTTTCTACTAGTTGTCAGCTAATAGAATTTGCAAGTATATTACCACTAGCTTGATGCATTTTCATTAGCCCTGGTGTTGCAAATCCAGAAAGATAAAACATTCATTTTTGCTTGATCAACAACCTTTTTGTTGCAAACTTGTACCCTTTCAATCTTCAATATTTTACTACCCCTATCATAATTTGCATCCTGCAATGTGACAGAATGGTCATCAAAAATAATGACCTCTTTGGTAATTTTCTCCATCATTTTATTATTTTCTTGCAAACAAGTACTAACCCAATTAGGTAGTACAATGTTATCAACTTCCATGTTCATGGCCTCTTCAATGCTCCTTGTTTTAGGTGGACACTTGGATATATCTGATTCAGCTATGTGTGCTCTTTCTGGAATTACTCTATGAAGAGGCTCTTTTCCTTTTTTGGTTGGTAGATGAAGTCGGACCAGCACTGCGTGTACAAGATTGATAATGTCCCATTAGATTTAATCCTCTTTGCTTATATATTGCTCCCGTGTTGATGATCTCTTTCTCAATGATCTCTTTAGCATCTACTAACATTTTTTGATGTTTTTTTTGTACACTGTGACTTTCCTCACTCTTCTCTCTAGTCCTTTGAAACAAGTTCCCATACCTAATAGACTCTAGGTGTTCTATGAAATTTTTTCCTCTATCAAAGCCTTCAATATATTTAGCTTCACCTAAGTTAAAAGCATATAAAGACTTTACAAGAACACTAGTGTGAGTTGTATTCTTCACATTGACTTTTCCAATAGTAAATGGCAAAGAAATAAATTATTTTTCTTTTTTCTGTTCAAATGTAAGTAGCCAATGATGATATTGCTTGCAAACTTCAGCAATAAAATACCTATCTAGAACAAACTTCAGCAAGAGCAATGGATATTTCCTCATGTTCCCCTTTGCCACATAGGAAAACCTCACCCTCTGCAAATATTCGAGAAGGCTCTTGTCCAGTTACCATGCAATAGACTTTCCTTACAAACACATCTTGAATAAAACAAAAATTTAAAGAATCTTTGTGCTTCCACAATATAGGATAGAAAAAATGTGTTGGTTCCTCACCAAAATTGAATTTAGGATTACAGGGTAAATCATCAAACACATGCCTTGAAGCAAGGGTTTTTATTAGATACATCATCGTAAAGAATCTATTATTCTTGGACAATCTATCTAACATAACAACCAATTCATTGGAAATGACATCAGCCTAATTGAAAATATAATTATTTGTGTATGTCTCATAAAGTAGATAGAAAATGCATTTTAGAAAATTTGTTGTACTCTCTTGGCTTATTACATGGGAAAAGAGACAACATAAATCCATAAACAATTTCCTAAACAAAGAAATATCTAACATAGAAAGATCAGAAGGAACCTCAGAATTTGGAGAAATGAATTCTCGCACAATGTCAATCATGCATGCTTCTAGCTTCAGGAAGTTATTCGCATCAGACAATTCTAAACGTTTGTTTGGTTCTCATAACTTGAGTAACCATCTGAATGCTTTGGGATTCAGAAGAGCCTTCATCACTCCTAGCTTAATTTTTCTCGTTCTTAAATCAAATTTATTTGCACAAAGATAAACAATTTCTCTGAAATCAAAGACCTTCGAAACACACCCATCTTTCACTAATTCGGCCCTAGAAATATTGTTGTTTTTTTCTCTTCCATTGGAATATTCACATATCTCTCGTATGTTGTTGAAGAGTCAAAGCTATCATCAATATCAACAAGTCAATTAATTGTATCATTGCAAATAGACTCTTTCCTTCATCTGCTACCGATTTTTGCTTTGTAGTAAAAAATACTCTGTCAGTGAATAATGTTTTCAAATATCGTTTAACTTTAAAATTATCCATTCTCTTCACAATCATCAGTTGTTACTATTACTTGTATGAAAATTGTTACACACAACACTAAATAAATAGCAATTAAAGATACCAAAGCCAACATTTACAGAAAGTAATGGAAAACAATTCCAAAATTCTAAAAGCATCTTGTCCACTTTCTTTGCACTTTTCTCCTACTTCAAAATAATTGATACATTTGTCATAAGAATTAGAAAATTATGATATAATAATAGGCAATGTTTACTGAGGCGACAAATTTTCCCGCATGACAAAAAATCATCGGAATATGACAGTTTTGTTTTCAACAAAAATCTAGCAGTACGCATGTTTGAATCATGTTTTTTATAGTGGAAATGGATTCGACATCATAAAAAACCCCATCAACACCCAAGATATTGAAAGTTGATAGTTGTAACCTTCAGATACAAAAAATCTATGTCATATTTTATCAAGAGCATGTCAAAATTTCCATTGTTTTTTGGGACAAATTTGAAGTCTTGTTAGACTATGGATGTGATCATGGTAGTTATCTTAAAACTATCAATAATAGCTATAAATAGTAAATTGTGCAAGGACATTCACAAATAAATATTATGCAGACATGTATTCAACTACCTTCTATGACGAATTGACTTAACAGTTGGTCCCCACTACTATGTAAAATTGAACCAAATTTGATTTATGAATGACTTGACACACTATTTTGAACATTACAGCGCAAAGATAATTGTCAACACATGTTCGACCCAGCTAGATAGAGTCACATATATTCCCCCACACATTTCTTTCGCATACCTATCTCTCACACAACTTGACACGCAATTTCGATGCACTGGGGACCATATTCCTCACAAACAAATTTAATTTTAAACTCTTCCATTTAAAACTTGTATAGATTTAGCTATGCGAAAGAGAAATTGCATACACATATGAATCAAATGCCTATGTCAAGCCTATAAATATTTAGCTATGTGAAAGAGCAGTTGCATAGAACCGTGAATCTATGCAAAATGAAAGATGTGTGGAGGATAGGGTGCATAGGGTACTTTATTCTGTAGACATGAAATGAATTTGATTACTAGAAACAAAAACTTTAATTCGTAATGTAGCAGGCACAAATGGAAAAAGTTATTTGTAAACTAGAAATAACAAATATTTTGTGGATTAAATACTTATTATTGTTATGCAATATTAGATTAAGTGTTTTTTCAATGCATGCGAACAAGTAGTGTTTTGCGGGGGAATGTATGTGCACAACAAAGATGGGAAACGTTAATCCATTGTATGCATCAATATATTGAATAAGGACATGTGCATGTGTGTATTCAGTAAATTGAATGCTGAAAGCACTAATATTAACCCATGGTGGTGTTTTTTTTAATAAGAGAGAAAACATCAGAACGATAAAAAATATGAATGACAACTTTATCTTCGATAAAAAATAATAATAATAATAAAATTAAAAATTAAAAATTAAAAATTAAAAAAAAAAATTAAAAATTAAAAATTAAAAAATTAAAAAAAAAAAAATGTAACATGTTTCAAATGCAAAATAGTAGCAGGTAGTGATTTTTAGGGAAACAAATCAACAAGCATTTGAAATCGCTACTATAGTGAGGGAAAATTCCATTTAACATTAGAATTCATTCGAAATAAAAAACCAATGACTTTGAGTAAATTACACAAGTCAAGGAACAAAAACTAACACTTTGTACATCCACATACATTACGCTAATTAATTAGCCATCATTTACAATGTATCCAAACCCCACATAAGTACTTTCATTATAAGCTTCACATAAGGAAAATCTCTTATTAGTATTATGTTTACAGATTTGTTAAAAAACCTAATGTTTCCAGTCTTCGAATGTTAACCTCTAATAACATCCTCTTGCTATGAAATTCAATAATATTGAATGCATATGCACATACAAAACATTGCAATGAAAAAGGTTATGTTCCTTGCTCCGCACACCCGTTCTCCCGCAACTGTTACTATTACTCGTGTCAAAACTATTACACACAACACGCTCAATAATTAGCAATTGAACATACCAAATCTAATCACCATCGTGTGCATTTACTCTATACTTTTCCACTGCTTTAATATCATGGTTATACATGTCATAAGAAACATGAATTTACCATATAAAATAAGTTCAAACTACCTATGATCATGATAATCAACTAAGAAACTGTCAAATGCAAATAGAAAACTGCCAAAGGTGAATCAGTTAAAAGTTGGTAGTATTGTAGAGCTTCTATATTTTTGCATGATTGTTACCAACCCTGAATTAATAGAGATGCCATTGAGACACTATTGAAGTCGAGGATGTGATTTTATGCAACCTCAGCTTCAAAGATAACAGTTTATGTAAGGAAATAGAAGCTCGCACAATACTCCAAGCTTTTAAACACAATTTGCAAAGAGAAAATGTTACATGATCTACTATTTGAAATATGTAATCAATTAGAAAAGGCTCCTACCAATATAAGCAAATATCTTCTTTCCTTTCTCCACTAATAATTTCAAATGGTCGACTTGTGTCCTTATAAATCACCACATGTTGCATTTTTGTGTCTGACATATGTCATGAAATCTTTGTATCGGAGATAAAGCTAGCATCCAAATATTTCTATCGTCCTAATGTTTGTCCCTTCATAGTATTTAATTCACAAATGTAAGAAGCAAGGATGTGTGTGCAAAAGAAATTTGTTGACGAGAAATTTATGTGCAATATCACAACATTATGAATGAAATATACTGTAAAGAGTAAACATTACACATTCTACTATTTGACAAATGTAATTGAGACAAAATGAGTTATTTGTATTACTACAAATAGCATTTTTCCTGCATTATACTAGCTATTTCAAATGCTTGCAGACTCATTTCCCTAGAATTCACCACTTGCTACTACTTTTCATCTGAAACATGTTACAGAGATAAAGTTGCCATCCAAGTTTTTTATCGTCCCGATGTTTGTCCTCTGATCAATAGAAAACACCACTGTGGGTAAATACCAGCCCTCTCATCATTCAATTCACTAACTACACACCTATGCACATCTCCAGTCAATGTACTGATGTGTAGACAAAATGAGAAAGTCACAAAAGCATTAAAATATAAAATCTAGGAGTATGATTTTCAAAGCATTAAAATATTAATACTAACGTATACTTTCAAAATAACACAAATGCATATGTGCAAGACTATAGAGGAAATCCATTGTGCAGAAGAAGCTTTCAAGCTTTCATTGTGTTGACCTCTGCACTCCATACAATCTATTAATAATAATATAACCACTGGCCTTCTGCTAGGGTGCAAACAAAGCTTTCAAGTTTGCATTGTATGGACCTCCACATTCTGCACAATCTACTAATAAAAAAAATTGAAGTGTTCCTAATTACATAGAGATAACTATAATAATAAATGCGGCAGTCAAATTTCCCATATACTAACTCCAAAATAGTTAAAACACATTATAATTAAAAGATCCTTCTGCACATATTCATAGCTCTATGCAACTTCTCTTCTGCATAGATACATCTATAAAAATTTTAAATGGAAAACAATTTAAAATCAATTTTGTCTCTGCGGAATAAACTCATCATTGTGCCTCCATTCTACCACACATACCCCATCCTCTGCATATCTTAGTTTTGTATTTTGACCTTTGTTCTCCCACAAATACCCGTCCTCTACACATCCTTCATTTTGCACATATTCACAACTTTATGCAACTCTTTTTCGCATAGTTATATATGTAAAAGTTTTAAATAGAAAAGAGTTTAAAAATAATTTTGTCTCTACATAATAAAGTCATCTTTGCAACCTCGTTCTCTAGCACATGCTCTGTCCTTCATATAGTAAAAGCTTCACACAAGGAAACATGGGGGTGTTTCATACATTGTTTAGTTTTGCACACATAGACCAAACTTTTCATGACACAAATTGCTACTCAATTGACTCACTCGTAGTATGGTTCACATATTCGTTTTACCGCACAACACTTCTTCCTCACACGGATTGAAAATACATTTTATTTAATATTGCATAATACAAGCATCTTTTATAGTCCAATGGTTACAATAATTATTGCAACAAGATCATTTGTAGCCCAACAGTTAAAGTAATAGCTTGTTGGATTCAAAAGTTGTTCTCCTTGGATACACCTTTCTAATGGGCTATTGTATGCACCAAATAAAGATCGCATGTCAAAGTTCCAATGACATATTTAGTAACATAAAAGGGAAAATTAGAGGAAAAGTGATCAATGTAAAGAGTAACATTAACAAATTTCTTTCATAGCCAACATGCCTACATATAATGTGTCAAAAGCAATAAGGAATCTAAGTCATGAATTGACATCTAAGATCTGAAATCACGACATCCTCCACATAGTAAAAGCTTCACTTTTAGCCACAACGTGAGTGTCAGAGCACCCCCGCTTATGAAAAGGACCATGTTCCCTTACACATGCTCCATTCTCCCACACATACTTCGTCTTCCGCATAGTAAAATCTCCACACAATTAAACATAATAATATCAATTCGAATTTTTTTTAGTCCCCCCCCCCCAGCTTATGCAAAGGATTTACAATCGCATTAATTATGACATCATTGAGCATAGCAGTAACAAAATAGTGTCAGTGTCAGAGCACCCCCGCCTATGCAAAGGACCCTCATTCTCCCTCACATACTTTGTCCTTAACACAGTAAAAGCTCCACACAAGGAAACTTAATAATATTAATTGGAGATTTTTTCAACTTCCCTTCCCCCCACGGGCCTATGCAAAGAATCTGCTACTGCATCACTTATGGCATCATTGAGCAGAGCACTAACTTAACAATGTCAATGTCAGAGCACTCACCAACAGAATAGCAACTCACAAAATTAGTTTTATTTTAATTTTAAAATGAATTG
Organism: Pinus tabuliformis; assembly: GCA_031772625.1. Classification (NCBI taxonomy): domain Eukaryota; kingdom Viridiplantae; phylum Streptophyta; class Pinopsida; order Pinales; family Pinaceae; genus Pinus; species Pinus tabuliformis. The sequence goes on from CM062807.1 coordinate 82,593,394, forward strand.
TCAGGCACTAACAAATACTAAAAATAAAATGCCCCCCACCAAGGGAATTATGTCCCATCAGAAATCCCTCAATTAATTAGAAAATAGAAATAAGATTTGCTGAAAATTAGAAAAATATTTTTGAATTTATGCAAAAATAGAAATATTAAGCATTTCCCTAAAACTTCAGTTAAAATTGCAAAAATATAGCCAAATAATGCAAAGTCAACGCACTTTGAGCATGAGGCAAATATTATAGTCCCAACAAAATAGAGACTAATAAATAACCAATTTATTAGAAATTTACCACCATTAACTTATGATAATGTTATGATACATTATGTACATGCTTCTAACCCATTTTTTATAATTGAGTGGCAATGGTTTCCCACCACCACCTCATTTACCACTGTTTATATGATTGCCTCAAATTTTACATGATTGCCTCAAATTTTACATGATTGCCTCAGATCACTATCTGATCATTAATGTGACCTTTGTTGACATTATATTGGCATCTATGCTCTAAAAGGGCATGCTTGCCATGAAAGGGTAGAAATCTTTTATAATGGTGGAAAATAATATGAAAGGGTAGAAATCTTTTTTAATGGTGGAAAACACTAATCATGCCTTTTAGGAAATCAATGAAATTTCATTTGCTCCAAAGATGTATTATTCACATAAATATAATACAACGGGGTGGCATTATTTAAATGTGTTGACCCCTAAGCATGGAGAGTGCCACTTTACTCTAGAAATTGACAAACACGGTCCCATCATAGAGTTTGATGGTTCAAAGTTCCATACTAGTGGTTTGAATTTTTGAACTGAGAGTGAAATTGTCTCTCATAAATCATTATACATTAAAGTGAGAGACAAAGTTCCCCTAAAGAAGCATTATATATCATGTATTTTAAAAAGTTGAAAAGAGTGCAATAGTTTTGTAAGTGATCATAACACAATTTACAGAGAGGTTGACATCGTGACAAAGATTGCTTGAGTAGGTATCTATTAACATGGGTTTACCCAATGACTAAAGTCTATCAAATATATATTATTTAGACAAAGACAATGTAGACTTAAAAGTTATTGTATGAATATAATAAACATTTTTCTAATTTTTCAAGGACGTAGAACGCGTTATTGCATCAAACTAAGTCAGTATTTTATGTTGGAAAATAACTATCCTTAATGTAATTTTTATTTTTCTCGTTCTATGGACACTTTAAATAAATATATTTAATTTAGGAACATTTATAATATTAACATGGCATATTGGTCATGATGATATGGATTTATCTTAAAAATATATATATATAACTAAAATAACTACATTGGAACCTATAATCAGGGGTAAGGTATGATTAAATTTAGTAAAAAATATTTTTCTATTCACTTGTTGTGGAGTTTAAAACATTCACTTGCCTGTGTAGTTTAAAAGTCATTGTGGCCATCACTATCACCGATGGCCTTTTCAATGGCCTTTTCATTGATATTATTATTAATACTTTCATTTTGAACCATAAAATACCATGGTTGGGATTTAAATATGTATTATGTTTAACACAGTGATACCTGCATTGTATTCTGGAAAAAAGGAGGGATAGTAATGGTAGCCTTTTGAATAGGTATTGTGTAAATACAATGATATATGCATTATAATGATTTTGTGATTATGAAAAAGGGGATTGTGTGTAGATTGAATTGATGATTAATTGTTTTTTTTTTTTTTTTTTTTCCGAAGGTGGCAAAACCTATCAAACTCAGGTGTCAAACCAACAGTGAGGACAGCCATCTCTGGCTGCTATCCGCGAATGTCAGTTTGACTCATCACTGTTATCAAGGAAAACCACGCCACCTGTAATAACCCGCTGGTGGTCCGTAAGGGAGCAGGCTTTCACTCCTGCCAGATGCCTCTGGGTCTTGGGCCGTTAACCTGTTTCCTTACGTCCGAGGAAGACGAGCTCTTAGCCAAGCAGAAGCAGTTTTACGGCATACTCCAGGCCGACTTGATGATTAATTGTTATATGATATATGTTTTCTTTATTCATAAATTTAAATATGATATTTTATATTTGTTTAAGGATATGAAGGATTTATTTAACAAATACACAAAGAGGATTGAGTATATGAGTAAAAAGTATTTTTAGTGACTTTTTATTAAAATTTAAGAGCATATTAGTGCTATTTAGAAAGATGAGAAAGATATTGAGCATGTTGTTGAATTATTATAATAATATAATTATATAAGTAATTTCCAATATCACAACTTTAATTTTTAGCTTTTTTTCAAATTTTATTAATAATGAATTTAATTTAATGATTAAGTTTAAAATATCTTTATCAATTTTGATTTAGGAATTATTGCAGTTAAAGATTTGCCAAAAAATATAGTTTTTTTCTTTATCTAAGCATCGAGTCATGAGGTTGATTTCCTGTACAATTTCTCGTATGCCACAAACACACACACACACACACATATCAATTTCTGTGCATGGCCATATTGTATCTACTCTACCATGACAACTTCATCACCCTACTAGATTTTCAAAGGAGGAAAATGGTGTGGTGACCTAAAATGTTAGGTGATGTGGTTGTGCTCTACAATGGCAACTTTGTCACCCTACTAAATTTTCAGAGGAAAGTGGTGTGGGGTACAGTTTCATCAATCACACACAATTCAAAGCATGATGAAAATGTCATTGAGGCATGACAATATGTGTATATAAATTAATCGATTTTCTTTGTTGGTTCAAGTTTGTTAATGACACAATGTTAGAAACTAATGTTAACACAACTTTGAAGATTGGTTCGATATGCAGATACCACTATCATTCACCATAATCAAAAATATATATGTGTGCACTTTAGCCCTTGCAAATATTTCAATGGCAACATTGATGCATCCCAAAAAAAGTCATATTTGATTAACAATTATGAAGTATTTGAATGTTCCATTGGTTTAAACCAAGTGGTTGAGATAATTGTTTGTTATCTCTCTACATAGTTTCAATTCTTGTGAGGGACATGTTAGCTAATTGTGATAAGGCTTGAAGAGTAGGTGACCAATGGATAGAGCTCCGTTGTGGTTGAGATAATTGTTTGTTATCTCTCTACATAGTTTCAATTCTTGTGAGGGACATGTTAGCTAATTGTGATAAGGCTTGAAGAGTAGGTGACCAATGGATAGAGCTCCGTTGTGGGGTTTAAGACGTCTCTAGCTTTGTGGGCTATTGGATATACTATTGGTGTTATAGTGGTAGCCAACAAATGGGGTTTTCAAGGGTCTGAATCCATTTATACATTTCAAATAATGAAAAATAATGATTTCACCAAAATTTGTATCATTGAATTTCAACCAAAAAAATTAAAATAGATACACTTTTTGCTAATGTAAACTTTCACAATTTAAATTCATGAAATATTATTGCTTCTAGAAAAACTATGGAGCTTTCACAATTTAAATTCATGAAATATTATTGTTTCTAGAAAAACTATGAAATGAGTATGAAATGTCTTACTATTTCTGAAAAAAATATGAAAAATATGAACAACCTACTACTAAAAAATCTGTGAAATAATCTGTAAAATGAATATCAAATGTCTATACTAAACGAACTGTGAAATAAGTATGAAATATCTAAAACTATTATAAACTAAAATTAATACATATGCATCTTTTTACCTATTTATTCCTCCACTCATCTCATTTTAGTATTTCCACACTGCATCCTATACTAATTTTATGTATTCCTCCACTCATCTCATTTTAGTATTTCCATAGTAGCATTCCTGTACTAATTTTACTTCCACATTCCCATTTGGCCATTTTGAGGCAAAACTATGACAGTTTCAGGCTAGTTATAGAACAGGATGAAAATGGAAGGGGAGAAGAGGGACATGGTAAAAAACAAAACGTGTCGTTTTCACATCAAATTTCCATGCCCTCTGCAGGACGCATCATGAGAATGCGCTCACTTTCTCTCTCTCCTACACACTTCTTATGTGTCCTATTTACCTCTAATTTTTCTTGTTGACCGCGTCCACCCTACCCAGTCAATTTGAAAAACTCACAAGTTTTTTAATTCAATACCGCAGGCTTTTCCACTACCTGCTCCTTCCCTACGCCCCTCAGCTCGCTTTTCTAATAAAATCAGCGGTCTCACAGGGGTGGAAGTATATTTGAGGCAGGTGAGATTTTGGGGATCGAGGCAGACTATTGACAGTCTTCTGAAAAAAAACTGCTCTGATGGCAGTCATGACTTTAGTCTAGTCTTGTTTGAACTTTGAATCTCTGCAAAACATAAATTTGTTTCGTAGGAAGGACGCCATGAACGAGCACTGCTCCTTCCCAATACATGAAATCAATGTCCTTTCTTCTTCTGCTGCTGTGATGGATTGTGCTTGTCCTGTATATGATCGGCCAGATGATCACTCCATAACCATTAGAGCAGCTTCAGATGATCCTGAAGAGAAAGAGATATGGTGGAACTCAGCATCCCCACAAGGCCTTGCTGAGTGTAGAATATGCCAAGAGGAGGAAGAAATCTTCAACCTTGAAGTCCCCTGCGCTTGCTCTGGAAGTGTCAAGGTTGTTGCAATTTTTACAAGTTTTGGGTTTATGACATTTTAAAACCACTTCCAACTTTATAAGTTTTGGGTTTATGACATTTTAAAACCACTTCCAACTTTATAAAATTTTATCTCTTTAGTCAATTGGGTTTGGGAAATCGTTGTTATTTTCTTCGCCCAGATTCAAATCCTTGCTAGTAACATGATATCTGGTGGTTGGAGGCAGTAACATGATATCTGGTGGTTGAAAGAATGGTTGTTATCTTCTCCACTCAGATTCCCAGATTCAAATCCCTGCAGTGACATGTTATGATTATATGATTAGCTCTAAATATAGTTGTAATAGTTTTGTGATTATGAATATTGTTATATTAGCTTTGACCCTTGTGAACTCTCTCTGAGTAAGTTAGTGTACCTATGGACTAACCTGGTACCAACAACCTTACTTTAACCTTGAGACTAAGAAGAAGGCTAATTTCTTTCTCCTTGAAAAAAAAAATCTTATCTGTCTGTATTTTATATTTGACATTGACTTATACTTCAAGTTATGAATTCTGATTGATTTGAATATTGGTGTGAAGTTCGCCCATCGCAAGTGCGTTCAACGTTGGTGCAACGAAAAAGGGGACACCACCTGTGAAATTTGTCATCAGGTAAACTTCAGTTTCCCCTAAATTCTAATTGCTAAAATCTGTTACTGGTGCACCATTTGCTGATTTCAGTTGCACTGAGAAATAATATTGGCGAAATGATTCCAGCCTTATAAGAGTGGATACACTGCACTGCCAAGGCCTACTTCAGTCAATCCAAGGTAAGTGCTATTAGGCCCTTCCAACCTGGTGTTTAAAAGTTTAGATAAAAATGACTGGAATATGTGTTGAATGGCTAGTCAGAAAATTTGGGTTTGATATTAAGGTCTGTAAATTCATTTTCTCCTTGGTTGGGAGAGATAGTGAACCTGAGGTTCTATTTGGGGAGTGATAGAAGTCAACCCCCTTGGTAGGAGACCTCCGGTCTCTGTCTGGTCACATTGATTTCCATATATAAGAAACATTTCAGATTTTTATTGGTTTTTCTGGCGTGAAGATTTTCATAGTTAGTCGTATTCTGGAGTGAAATTTTCCACAAACAGTTAGTCATATTGTTAAGACTTTTTTTCAAAGTAAATTGTATGTATTGCTTGGGAACATTCAATTTTTTTGAAATTGGTATTTCACTCAAGGTTATAAACTTTTAGTCATATTTTGGAGTGAAGATTTTCACAATTAGTTGGTATATAACTTTTTTGAAATAGGCATTTCACTCATCATCATGGATTTCTAATCATATTTTGGAGTAAAGATTTTAACAGTTAGTTATATAGTAATATTGTTGAGAAGTTTTTGGAGTTATATTCTCATATTGTTGAGAAGTTTTTGGAATGAATAGTAATTAGAACATTCAATTTTTTGAAATAGACACTCCATTCATCGTCATGGACTTCTTCTTGTTTTTGTTATGGTTGCAGATATAACGATAATGAGGATGAGGTGGGAGATTCAAGCATATTAATGGGCCAAAATTTTGTTGATGTTGATTATGATGACTTTTCAGAAATGCATTCCAACACAGCTGCCTGCTGCCGTTCTGCAGCCTTCATTGTAATGATTAGACTGCACTTAACTACTACCCTGCAAATTCTGTTTTCTCTGTTTTTCCCTTCTTCTTTTTGGTTTTTGTCAACGTTTTTGCAAATGGATGGCTGTTCTCATGCAGTTATTGGTGCTGTTACTTCTTCGTCATGCTCTGTCCATCGCTGCAGCTACTATAGATGAGGATTCTTCAGTTTTCTTCATCGTGAGTGCCCGTATTATTGCCTTTTTTTCACGAATATGATGGCACTGTGGATGAATGTTTGATAACAATTTGGTTCCATTTTGAATATAGCTTTTCCTGTTGAGAGCTGCTGGGTTTCTTCTTCCCTGCTATATAATGGCTCGAGCAATGAATATTCTTCAGCTTAGACGCCAGCGCCATCAGGTAGAAGTAGTTTTAGACTTTCAGTAAAATTACTGCACAGGCAATATTGAGATGATGCAAGCACTGCTCTGTGCTTATTGAAAGCCATAGGGTTATTTATTTCTATGACCAAATTTGATTAATCATATATGCATATTTAACTACCATGTTACATACACATTTATTATTAATAACTATATACAGGCAGAGGAGGCAATGACAACTAGAGGTGTTGCTGTGGTCTCTGAAGGGCAGGTCAGAAGCGTGAGATTCTCCATGGCTGCTATTCCAAGGACAAATGCAACTCTGTAACAAAACTCCCTGCAGCTTTGCTTTACCCATAAAGCATCATCATTTATTCATTATTGTTGTACCCTGCACTGGAAAAGATTTTGCATGAGAATGAATGGAGGAGTTTTACATGAAAAAGGATGGAGAGATTTGTCAAAATAATGTTGAAAAAGCAATGAAAGTAGATTACTGCAGATTATGATGTTTTTTGGATACTTGCAGCTAGAACATTGAGGGTAGTGAAGGCATGACTACTTTGCCTTCTCAAGGATTATTTTCTATAAACAGAACTGAACTGACTATGTAAAAACAATAGATGGGGTTACAGTTTTATTAGAACTTCCAAATTTTTATATATTGTACAATTCCCCAGTTTTTGTTTTTCCTCTCCTCCATGTTGTGTTTATTAGGGAAATTTCATCAGAGAGAAGGTATTTTTGTAGGGCACAATTCACCTTATGTTGTGTTTATTAGGGAATTTTCATCACCTTATGTTGTGTTTATTAGGGAAATTTCATCACAGAGAAGGTATTTTTTGTAAGGCACAATTCACTAAATCCCAACTCTTTCCTATTGAATATGTAAAAGGCTGGGAGTAATGTTTATTACACAGAGAAGGTATTTTTTTGTAGGGCACAATTCACTAAATCCCAACTCTTTCCTTATTGAATATGTTAAAAGCTGGGAGTAAGGATTTTAGCAGGGCACAATTTGCAAGAACCAACTCATCAGAATCAGGGTACTCTGGGAACGGAGAGAAAATAAAAGTATAACATAAAAACAGTGAAAATGAGTAAAACGTAAATATATATATATATATATATATATATATCACTTTCAAGTTCAAAATAAAATTATATTATAATAGTTTTTAATATTTATATAATTAGTTATTAATTTTTACATAAATAAATAAGTTAAATGCTTTTATGATTGATGTAACTTATAACAAAAATCAAATTTGGAAAATAATTTTTTATTAAAAATGTTATTTTATATTTAGGAAAATATTTCTTAAATAATAGATATTATTAATATGTTAAAAATAAAAATCATATAAAATAGTATAAACAAATCACATTATATTATTAATATGGTCCATATAAAATAGTATAAACAAATCACATTTCCAAGTTCATTTTCATTACAATAATTTACCTTATCTTTTCATTTAATTAATTATTAATTTTTATTTTTATATAAATAAATAAAAGTAAATTAAAAAATTTGAAAATAACTCTATTCTTAAAAATATATATTTTATTTTGAAAAATATATATTTTATTTATTAAATAATAAAGATAAAATCATTTAACATACAATAAATAATAAAATATATATTTTAACCATAAAAAGTTTTATTAATTAGAAAAATAAAAAATTATTATACTTAATTACATTTTCAGATTTATCTCAATAATTTTCCTTACAATAATCTATAATTGGTTTTACATATATGTTATAAAATATCATTTCAACATAGTGCAAGATTCATTCTTCATAATATTAATATTATTTTTCCATTTGAATAAGTTTAGATTTTCATGAATATAATTTTTTCAAGGTAGATGTCATTTTCGTATTTAATTATATGATATAAAAAAAATTGTATTTAATTATATGATATAATGGTTTTTTATTATTATGTGATTACAATTTTGAATAATATAAATGTTAGACATTTATGTTTAAAAACATATATGTCTCTGTGAGAGTGTCTAATGTTTTTTTTTAAATGATATATGTGAATTTTTATATCTTAATATATAACTTAAGTTTAATTAGCTTCAAGGATTAGTTCAACTATTTGAGTTTTTTTTGTTAAAGTATTTTTGCTATTTAGAAGTCACAAGTTCAACTCTCTCTAGGCTTTCCAGATCAGGCTTCATGGTTGAATAGGCAAGAAGTGGTCCCTTTTGGTGGATTTGCCTGATATAAATATTCTCCTGTAAATCTCAATTGAGATAAAGTGTGTGATAATTAACAATGAAGTATGGAAATATGAATTCCATTTTGTTGAATATTATGAAAATTTGAGGTTAAACAAATCACAATTGAGTCTTATAGAAATCTTTGATTGAGATAGCTTCAATACTAACTTGTTATCAAAGATATTGATTGATGCAATTGAGAGTTTTTATGGGTGTGTATAAATTCATAGATGACTTGTAAGGAAATCTTAAACTACATTTGCATAGCCCTTATTCATGTAAGATCACCAATGGACCAAGAAAACAATTGTTAGATAAATAAGATATTAATTGATATCTAATTCATGAGAAAATTTATTTTCCATCTTGTTCATAATTATTTTTTATTGAGATAGATCCCCATACATAAATGAACCCCGTTGATGATGATGTTTTTTCATTGAACACTTATTTATCCAATAATTCAAACCACCACCTAGATCATTATGGTAACTATCCACAAACACACACAACAACATGCAACATGTGGTGCATAGGTGATGAACAAGTACCTTTGGTTAGAGAACCTAGTCACCTTCATTAATCACTTTTGTAACTAAAATGAGATACATAAACTATTATAACTTAAAATTCTCTCATAGAGATATACAGGTGATCATCGAGAAATTCATCAATAAAGCATAATAGTGTTACTAGATGGAAATTATATAGCACCTTAGCAAAGAAACCAAAACTATGGAAAATGTGTATCTATTCATTTGTGTGACTTACTCATTGTTGTTTTGCATGATTGACATAGGTATTCCTTCCATAGTCACACAAGTCTATAAACATGACAAGATCAAACACCTTTGTTGCAATAAACGCATGAAATCCCCTCAAAGGTACTTTGAAATTGGTGTGCTAGAGAGCCTTGAGCTCCATCCCCACTAAAATCCAAGTACTTTGGTGGTCGTATGTCCCTTTAGGCATGGGGAAATACAAATCAAATGGAGACCATTCATATTGAAGCTATTCCTAAATGAGCTTGAAGCTTTCCCATAAATTAGAGACCACCATAGTAGCATTTGAAGTGGAAGAAATTATAAATTTATGCTACTATGATAGTCCTTGAGATCCTTCATTTTGAGCTCTATCTTATTTGTTAATAACCACATGTTTGTAGTTGGACTCTTTATTTAAGGAGCCAAAGACACTTCTTCACTTCACTTGAGAGAGAGAAAGTTCTATTGGAAATATAAAGAACCCTCATAAGGTGAGTGGGAGAGCCTAATGGGCCCATATAATGTAGATCATAAGGCCCATATAAAACTCACTTTTGGACTAAGAAAACCCACCTTTTATGCCAAAAATATTATAAAAGTGTGATTTTTGTAGTGAATATGGAAGAATATGAGTGGATAATTAGATGAGTTTATTTTATCAATAATGTTTGATTTCATGAAAATGTATGTGTTAAGCTAATCCTGCAAGTCAAATTTAGGAAGAAATTTACCCAAAAGCTATGAGAAGAATCATCTATCCTATCCCACTCAACCTCCCACTAAAGCTGACACATCTTTCAAGGAATTTCCAATCCACTCGAGTGCACTCCATGAGTCAAGATATCAAATATTTTGAAGGGATTGGTTCCTAGAACCAAGGCCCTAAAATCTTGGGATTTGGAGAGAAACAAAACCCTTCAACCAATGGATGATTGAAGGGGATGTGTTCGTGATTGTTTTGTAGAAAAAGGGAACTTGAGTGATCTGAAATGGAGCAGATTAGTAATGCTTTGCTAATTCCCCATTCAGAATATAAAAAATGTGCTTGAGGTCTGAATTCCAAAATAGCCAGTAAAAACATGAATTTTATGTGCGTTTACTTAAGTTAGTTTCATGAAAAAAACTTAAAACATGAAACCAAAACACTGAATAGAAACATGCATCAAACAATAATACACCATCTATTGTTAAAGGAGTTCACCCCTCTTGGGCTACATCTCCTTGGATCAAATCTAAAGGCATGACCCCTTCTCATTATGCTTAATATCTACAAAAGAAGAGTACATAAACCGCTGAAATGGAATGGCTAGTTTCTCCTTCAAAGAAACAACTTCTGCAAAATTTCTCACTCCATACACATGTTAACCTATAGTTAAACATGTAAACCTTGAACAAACATAGGCATCTTACACCAATACCCCATACTCCAACTTCCAAGAGCATAAACAGTACTACAATCCACTTGAAGTACTTAAACAAGTCTCTTTCTCCAAACACATATAAAGAAAAGAAGAAATAAAGCTACATCACTACTGTAATTATTGTTGTAGAAAGCACATGGAGATTGGAAGACCCCTGCAAGGTCATCTCCATCTTCATACTCCTTAAACTGAATCAACACTCTGGTTGACCATGGCACCCATAGGCTTCACTTTTCAAAAAGCCTATCCAATAGTGCTTCTTTGATCCTAAAACCTGTTCCGATGAGGTCAGAATGTCCAAAATGGCTATCTAGCTTCTTTTTTCATCCCCTTTGGTCAAAAATTGCCTTATTTATGACTTTTGTCAGTCTTTCCACAATTCTCTCCTCCAAATCTGGCAGTTCCGCTGAAATCGGCGGTCCCGCCAACTTTCAAGCCTATCTCGCAGTTAAGGTCAAGTGGTCACATACAAAGTGGTCAGTCCGGCAGAAAAGGCGACGGTTCCGCAGCTCTGTCACAACTCGCAATCGTAGAAGTTCAACCATCAATAGATAGTCCTAAGTCCAAACAACAGGTACTCTAAGATACACGGACCTGTCGGGATTATAAAAAAAAACATATAGCATATCGCATCCAGGGACCCCATCACAATCGCAATCGGCACTTTCCCTCGGCGGATATCAAAGTCCATACATTGCGATAGTAACGGAACTGTCGAGGTTATAAAATACAATGTATAACAATATCCTGTTCGAAAGTCCCCCAATCGTAAATCGTAATCAGCGGCACCCGGGGTGTTACTTCATGCTCCCACTTCAATTTGCAATTTTTTCGCATTGCAACCGGACTTCGTCAGGGGCCGATTCTATAACACTCGTCCACCTCCGATTTGCAATATGCGATATCACTAATCACAAATTAGCGCTGCTTAGGGGATGATTCTTAACCCACGACCTCTGTTTTCCACGATATGCGATATGCGGGACCCAATGGCAACTTGCCATTTGGCGCTTCCCCATTGGGACTTTTTCCATGTCATCCAATCCTTCCATGTGTCCAATTCAAACCTGAACTTTGACTTGCTCTAACTTATGCATACGAGCTCGAATTTGAGTGCCGTTCACACCATTAGATTCAGAATGTCGAGCTCTTCGATCTAAAGCTAAGATTATCAAGATTCTGACACTTTTATCTTTTGGCAAATTTGAGGTCCTGATCATTGAGGCTCAACCTCAAACTAGCATTGTAATCAATTTTAGTCCTCATGTTCATTCTAGCTATTGTATAGGCCTTTTGAAGAATAGAATATTGTAACTCTATTTTGACATTATATCTATATATATATATATATATATATATATATATATATATATATATATGTATAGACATAGGCATATATATATGATATATATATATATGAAGAATAGACATATATATAGTAACACTATATATATAGACATATATGAAGAATATATAACTCTATATATATATATATATATATATATATCAATTGGTTTTGGATAGCTTTCTTATATTCCCTCAGGACCTTAGGTAAGGCCCACCTAAGGGCACTCTTAGGATTGACCTCTAAATTAGATACAAATTAAGGTCCATCTAACCTTTCCTAGGCACATTGAAAGCCATAGGGTTATTTATTTCTATGACCATATTTGATTTGACTAATCACAATATGCATATTTAAGTACAACATTACATACAAATTTATTAGTAGTTATATACAAGCAAAGGAGGCAATAACAACTAGAGGTGTTGTTGTGGTCTTTGAAGGGCATGTTAGAAGTGTGAGGTTCTCCATGGTTGTTATTCCAAGAACAAATGCAACTATGTAACAAAACTCCTTGCAGCTTTGATTTACCCATTAAACTAAGAAGCTTCATCATTTATTCATTATTGTTGTACCCTGCACTAGAAAAGATTTTACATGAGAATGAATGGAGGAGTTTTACATGAAAATGGATGGAGAGATTGGTTAAAAAAGTGTTGAAAAAGCAATGAAAGTATATTATTGCAGATTGTGATGTTGTTTGGATACTTACAAACTAGAACAGTGAGAGTAGTGAAGACATGACTACTTTGCCTTCTCAAGGATTATTTTCTATAAATAGAACTAACTATGTAAAAACAATAGGTGGGGTTTCGGTTTTATTAGAACTTCCAAAATTTTATATATTGTACAATTCTCAAATTTCTATGTTCTTCCTCTCCTCCACCCTATGTTGTGGTTATTAAAGAAAGTTCATCAAAGAAAAAGTATTTTTGGAGAGCACAATTCACTAAAAACCAACCCTCTCTTTTTTAATAAAAAAGCAAGGATTTTAGCATGGCACAATTTACAATAACCAACACCTCATAATCAAGTCACTGAAAAGAAAATAAAAGATAAAATCATTAAAAAATATAACATCAAAATACATAAAATAAGTAAAACCTAAAATTAATGGCTCAAACAATATAGATCTCACTTTCAAGTTTAATTAAAAAAAATTATTACACTCTGGATTTAAGACCTCTGTGGTTTATTACTTTCGACTTAGTTACCGGAGAATCCACAGTAAGAACCATTTTCTGCCAACGTTTCAAATCCCAACTGGGATCCATCATCAGGACAACTAGAATGCTAGTTTTTTCGAGTAAAGTGACTGTGGTTTATTACTTTCGACTTAGTTACCGAAAAATCCACAGTAAGAACCATTTTCTGCCAACGTTTCAAATCCCAACTGGGATCCATCATCAAGACAACTGGAATGCTAGTTTTTTTCGAGTAAAGTGACTGTGGTTTATTACTTTCGACTTAGTTACCAGAGAATCCACAGTAAGAACCATTTTCTGCCAACGTTTCAAATCCCAACTGGGATCCATCATCAGGACAACTAGAATGCTAGTTTTTTCGAGTAAAGTGACTGTGGTTTATTACTTTCGACTTAGTTACCGGAGAATCCACAGTAAGAACCATTTTCTGTCAACGTTTCAAATCCCAACTGGGATCCATCATCAGGACAACTAGAATGCTAGTTTTTTCGAGTAAAGTGACTGTGGTTTATTACTTTCGACTTAGTTACCGGAGAATCCACAGTAAGAACCATTTTCTGCCAACGTTTCAAATCCCAACTGGGATCCATCATCAGGACAACTAGAATGCTAGTTTTTTCGAGTAAAGTGACTGTGATTTATTACTTTCGACTTAGTTACCGGAGAATCCACAGTAAGAACCATTTTCTGCCAACGTTTCAAATCCCAACTGGGATCCATCATCAGGACAACTAGAATGCTAGTTTTTTTGAGTAAAGTGACTGTGGTTTATTACTTTCGACTTAGTTACCGGAGAATCCATAGTAAGAACCATTTTCTGCCAACGTTTCAAATCCCAACTCGGATCCATCATCAGGACAACTAGAATGCTAGTTTTTTCGAGTAAAGTGGTTGTGGTTTATTACTTTCGACTTAGTTACCGAAGAATCCACAGTAAGAACCATTTTCTGTCAACGTTTCAAATCCCAACTGGGATCCATCATCAAGACAACTAGAATGCTAGTTTTATAATATTTTTATAATTAATTATTAATATATATGGAAAAAAATAAAAAATAAAAATTGATTTATTTTATTTTTTAAAAAATCAATCTATTATATATTTTTAATAAAAATTATATAAAATAGTGTAAACAACTCAATCACATTTCCTAAGTTAATTTTTTATATACTTATATAATAATTTACAATTCACTTAAAAGGTATGTCTTATTAAAATAATTTACAATACACATTTTCTAAATTTATTTTTTATATACTTATATAATAATTTACAATACACTTAAGGTATATTTTATTAAAATAATTTACAATATTTTTAGCTTTAATTAATTATTAATTTTTATATAAATAAAATAAGTAAAGTAATTTAAAAAATATTAAAAAAAATAAAATAAAATAAAAATAATTTATTAAATAATAAAATTAAACCTATTTAAAATTTATTAAATAATAAAATGCATAATTTAATAAAAATTAGTATAATTGAAACACATTTTATATATATGTCATTCATTCTCCACAATATTAAAATTATTTTAACTTTCTAAATAAGTTTAATTTTTTCATATATATATATATATATATATATATATATATAGATATTTTTAAGGTGGATGTTGTTTTGGCATTTAATTAGATTATGTGACATATTGTTTTATTATTATGTGAGTATCGTTTTGAATAATACAAATGTTTCACGCACATGTTTAAAGACATATGTTTTAAGATAATGTGTAATCTTGCTTTTCTGAAATGGGATATGTGAATTTTCATGTTTCAATATATAATTTAAATTTTAATTGAGATAGGTGTGTGATAATTAATAATGAAGTATAGTTTTGAAGGTTAGCTAAATTGTTCAAGTTCTTGTTGTTACACTACCTTGTTAAAGGGAGGTCACGAGGTCATTTTCTCTCGATACTCTCGGGATTAAGCTTTGCTAATAAGCTCGCGGAAAAATAAAAAAATTAACAATGAAGTATAGAAATATAACTTCCACTTTGTTGAATATTATGAAAATTTGAGGTTAAACAAATCATAATTGAGTCTTATAAAAATCTTTGATTGAGATAGCTTCAATACTAACTCGTTATCAAAGATATTTATAGATGCAATTGAGAGTTTTGATGGATGTGTACAAATTCATAGATGACTTTTAAGGAAATCTTAATCTATGTGTACAAATTCATAGATGAACTGTAAGGAAATCTTAATCTACATTTGCATAAACCTTGATCATTGTAAGATCACTAGTGACCAAGAAAACAATTGTTAGATAAATAAGATATAATTGGTATCTAATTCATGAGAAATTGTATTTTCCATCTTGTTTATAATTATTTTTTATTGAGATAAATCCCCATACATAAATGAACCTTCCTAATGATGATATTTTTTCATTGAAAACTCCTTTGTCTAGGAATGCAAACAACCACCTAGATCATTATGGTAGTTATCCACCAACACACACACAACATGCAACAACATGTAGTGCATTAGGTTATGAACAAGTACCTTAGGTTGGAGAACCTAGTCACCTTCATTAATCATTTTTTTAATTAAAATGAGATACATAAACTATTATAAATTAAAATTTTGTCATAGAGATATACAGATAATCATTGGGGAATTCATTAATAAAGCATTATTGTTGTGAAGGAAAATCCCCTCTGCAGACAAAGGTGATCCCTCTAGCCCAATGAGTGGGGCTAGAAACAAACTAAACAAACTAACATACATTTTCCTAGTTTATGTTTAACAGATGCAAAGAGGAGGAGAAACCTACCTTGTTCTGATGTTGATCACTCAATCCTTTGAAGATGACTTTGAATCTTTCACTCCAAGCCTCGCTCCTTACTTGTTCTTCACGCCCGAGTACCTGTAAGAAAGATCAAAGTACCATGGAATATACAAGAGCATATATGGCATACATCAAACATAAACTACTTAATAGATCAAGGAGTATTACGCTAAAAGCATAAAGATTTACACAATTATGGAAAGTGAACATCAGATTTATATATTAATAAGCTAAAAACAAAAGCATACAACCTATGCCTTGATGTTGGAGACCTCCTTTTGGTGGATGTCCAAGTCCAAGAAAAGACTCTTGAATCACTCTTCCAAGCTAGAATGGGTAGCATGTAAGCATAATCTCAGCATAGGGATGCAACAATCAATGACCAACCATTTGGGGATGGAAGGGAGTGGATTTATAGGAAGGGAGAGGGAGTTAGGTATCCACAAAAGAGGGAGTAAGGTCCACATCTCAAGGGGAGAGCCCATGATGATAAGGTCAAGAATTCCAAATGAGAGAGTTCAACCATATCAACAATAACTAATATCCAGCTTGTTGTTCCTGAAGGTTCTAGTGTATGAAGCTTCTCCTCCAGTTTAGGAAAACATGCTAGAAGAGGTCCAGCGCGAGTGTATAACTGAGCAACCTGCCATCATAACGGGCAGTCAGTGGAGCAAAATGCAATCATGCTAAAATTAGGGTTTTTAGTCCACCTTCTTCATAATGGATTCAGGGCAGTTTTCTTTTGATTCTTTGGGGAGATTTTGGTCTATTTATCATGATGGATATGCTGCACAGTAGTCAACGTTTTGGCACCTCAAGATATGGATAGGAAGTGACCATGAGGTGTGACAAAATACTATGTAACAATAATAGAGTGTTACTACATGGAAATTATACAACACCTTAGCAGAGAAACCAAAACTATGTAAAATATGTATATATTCATTTGTGTGACTTACCCATTATTGTTTTGCATGATTCACATAGTTCTTTCTTCCATAGTCACATAATTTTATAAACATGACATGATCAAAGACCTTTGGTGCAATAAATGCATGAAATCTCATCAAAGGTACTTTGAAATTGGTGTGTTAGAGAGCCTTGAGCTCCATCCCAATTGAAGGCCAAGTATTTTGGTGGTTGCATGTTCATTTAGGCATGGGGAACTACAAATCAAATGGAGATCATTCATACTTGAAGCTAGTTCTAATTAAGCTTGAAGCTTGCCTATAAGTTAGAGACCATGTAGTATCATTTGAAGTAGGAGAAATTGCAAAGCTATGTTACTAAGATAGGCCTTGAGATCCTTCATTTTGAGCTCTATTATATTTGTTCATAACCACGTGCTTGTAGTTGGAATCCTTATTTAAGGAGGAAAAGACACTTCTTTACTTCAGTTAAGAGAGAGAAAGTTATATTATAAACATAAATAACCCTCATAAGGAGAGTGGGAGAACCTGATGGGCCCATATAATGTAGATCCTAACATCCATCTAAAACCCACTTTTGGACTTAGAAAATCCACCTTTTATACCAAAGATATTATAAAAATATGATTTTTGTGGTGAATATGGAAGAATAGGAGTGGATAATTAGATTAGCATACTTGATAAATAATGTTTGATTTCATAAAAATGTATGTGTTAAGCTAACCCTGCAAATCAAATTCAGGAAGAAATTTACCCAAAATCTATGAGAAGAATCGACGGTCCTATCCCACTCAACCTCCCACTAAAATTGACACATATTCCAAGGAATATCCAATCCACCCAGTTGCACTCCATGATTCAGGGGATAAAATATATTGAAAGGATTGGTTCCTAGAACCAAGGCCCTAAAATCTTGGGATTTAGAGGCAAACACAAATTTTCAACCAAGGGGTTATTGAAGGGGATGTGTTCATTATTGTTTTGTAGATAAAGGGAACTTGAGGCTTAGCTTCAGACTAGCATTATAATCAATTTTAGTCCTCCTGTTCATTCTAGCTATTGTATAGGTCTTTTGAAGAATAGAATATCATAACTCTATTTTGAAATTCTATTACTGGAATATATATATATATTTCTCAATTGGTTATGGAATGCTTTCTTATATTCCTTGAGGACCTTAGGTAAGGCCCACCTAAGTACACTCTTAGGAACTTATTATATTTCATTTCCTTTAATCTCCCATCATTTTTAGAGCTTTTGTTTATGCAAACAAGATTCCTAGTTAGATTATCTGATTTCCTGTAGTATTACTACAGAAGCATCCTCTATTAAGGACCTACTAAGCATTCATTATTATTTTATTGTCACGTTAGTAAGTCATCTATAACCATTTATTATACCTTTTTTAGTATTAGGAGCATTATATATTGTATTACATATTGGATTCAATGGGAAAGGAGGTTTTTGTAATTTTCAACCCTACATAGATAATTCCTGAAAATAGATTCTCATCAAAACAAAAAAGATTCAATGATAAACGCACACATTAATGCATATTTTATCCTAGAAACACAAAAAAAAAAAAAAAAACCAACAACATTTTTCAATATATTATCTTTACAATGTTACAAAACAATATGTATATGTCATAGCATTCATAAACCCCAAATTCATTAGTCTTGGATTATAATACAATTGTAGTTCATTTGAATGGATCTATGAAACCATGAGAAAAACCACTATGTGCCCAAAAACTGCTAAAAGTGAATATTGCATGGCGAAAACCACTTAAACAAACACAAAAAACTGCCCAAATTTTTTTTAAGGCACTACCTGAATCCCATGCAAGGGGGATGGCACCCTCCTGCTTACCCCCCATGTGTATGTTGCATATAAATCACACATGGGGTTAGTCACGCAAATAATATCACATATACTGAACATTCTCCCACTTGTGTTTTTTTGCATACAATGGGCCATAGGAGTACATAGTCAACAATCTGTGGCAATGATGCCCATTGTTTCTCTACACCAAGAGAACTTATCAACACTCGCAGATATATTTAATGCATCTGCAACATTCTTCAAAGTGTCCATCTTTACTAGAAACACCTTCTTAGACTTTAATCATATCCCTCATAATGTGATATTAAACATCAATATGTTTTGTCTTTGAATGATAAGCATGGTTCTTTGCCAAGAAAATTGCACTTTAGTTGTCACAATTTATCCTTATAGCTTTCAATACCATCACAATACTTGAACACAATCATTCTAACCGTATATGTTCCTTTCTTGCGTAAGTGGTTTCCATCTATTCAACTTCTATAGTTGAGAGGGCCACTATAAATTATCTTTTTCTCATCCAATTGATTGCTCTTCTAAATAGGTTAAACACATATCCACTTTTAAATCTTCTATGATCCAAATCTCTAGCCTAGTCTAGATAAACAAAGCCACATATTTCAACACTCTATCCAATCATGATCTTCACTAATAGCGCAATACATATCTGGTAGTGCCACACAAATCACTAAGAACTCTCTTCATTGTTGTCTAATGCTCCCTCCTTAGTTTGGACATATGCCTGCTCAATACTCCCATTTCATGTGTAATGTTCAATCTAGTACAAACCATTGCATACATCAAAATTCCAACCGCACTAACATATGGAACATGATACATGCCCTCTTTCTCTTCCTAAGTCTTGGGACTATGATTTTTAGATAAATTTACACCATCGAGAATAGGGACCTTCATCGGTTTACTTTCCTGCATATAAAAACCTCTACAATATTATCTTGACATACTTCCTCTGATTTAACTACAATTTTCCTCTTTGACAAAT
The DNA here is from genome assembly GCA_031772625.1 of Pinus tabuliformis. NCBI lineage: Eukaryota > Viridiplantae > Streptophyta > Pinopsida > Pinales > Pinaceae > Pinus > Pinus tabuliformis. The sequence continues at coordinate 82,613,480 of CM062807.1, forward strand.
CTCTTTTGATTTCCATGCCCAAAATGAAATTTGTAGCACCAAGATCCTTCATGTCAAATTTAGAGGAAAATTGGGTCTTCACATCCAAGATGATTTCGTTGACATTTTCGATTAGAAACATATAATCTACATACAAGACCAAATAAATAAAACGATTACCAACTATGTTCAGATACACACAACGATATGTGTTTCTCATGAATCCAAGTCCCCATATATGTATCAAATTAATGATACCACATTCTTGGTGATTACTTCAACCAATACAAGTACTTTTTCAACCTACATACCAACTCTTTCTTACCCTTCACTGCAAAGCCTACTAGTTGCTTCACGTAGATCTCTTCTTCCAAATCCCCATGTAGGAATGTCTTCACATCCATTTTTTCTACCTCAAAATGAAAGCAACAATAATAGATAAAAGAATTATAATAGAATATAACTTTACAATAGGAGAAAAAATATTAAAAAATTTAATTCCTTGCACCTAGGGATGACCTTTTGCTACTAACTGAGATTTGTATTTCTCCACTTTTCATTTTTCATTCAACTTCTTCTTAAACACCCATTTTCTTCCAATGGGTTTTCTTCCAGCTAACATCTGCAGTAGAGCCCAAGCCTCATTCTTGTCCAAGGCTACCATTTCTTCAACCATGGCCTTTTTCTAGAGTTCATCAACCTCTAAATCCACTTCCTCCATAATTTTTCTAGGATCATCATCAATAATGGACAAAGAAAAAATTGAATGAAAATCAAGTGGAGTACACCTTTCTCGCTGCCTTCTTTCCCAAACCGATATAGCCAAAACCGAAGTATGTGGTTCCTTTTCTTCTTATTTTTGTTCTTGTATAGAGTTTGATTCATCATCCTTCAATTCAAACTCTATCTCCTCTTGTTCTTTCTCTCTTGGTAGGACTTCCTATTTGATAACATCTTTCACTTCTAAATATCACATCTTGATTGTACACAATATTATTTGTTTATAGGTTCCAAAGCTTGTAACCTTTTAAACCATCTTTATAACTAGTAAAGGCGCACCTTTCAAATTTGATATCCAAATTAGTTCTATTCTCCTTTGGAACATGTACATATGCATCACAGCCAAATACTCTGAGATGCATGAGTGATGTTTTCTTACCAATCCATACTTCATGTGGAGTCTTATCATCCAACATTGATGAGGTTGATCTATTTACCAAGTAACATGTAGTGTTCATTTCCTTTGCCCATAATTCTTGTCCTAAATGAGCACCATTGAGCATGCTCATTTTTTTCCGTCAACGTCTTGTTCATCCTTTCCAGAATTATATTATATTGAGGTGTGTATGGGGTATTCTTCTACCTTTACACTTCTTACAAAACTATTCAAATTAGTTCTCGCTCAACTCTCCATCATTATCTATCCTCAACACCTTTATTTTTCATCTCTATCTGATTCTCCTCCAAACCCTTAGATTCTTTAAATCTATCAAAGACTTCAGATTTCTTCCTGAGGAAATATATCCATGCAATCCTCAAAAATTCATTTACAAGTGAAATGTAGTACATGGATTTAACCAATTATGTAACCAAATCAGGTCCAAGCACATCACTATGCACTAGTTGTAGTATTCCCTCTGCCTTCTTAGCACCAAAGGAGAATCTCACCTTATTTAACTTCCCATATAAACAATGTTCACATAGAAAAAAATCTAAAGAGAAAACAGACATACCTTTTACCATACCATTACCGTGTAATACTTGAATGCCTTCTATCCAATATGTCTCAGTCTTTGATGCCACAACATAGTATTTTCTCTACAGACTACATGAGTTTTTCCTTCTTTTGGCCCACCTTCAAGAAGAAAAAAATTGTCGCATCCATCACTAATGGTACTTCCCAATAGATTATACATATTTATAATCTGAAATCCCCTCAACAATACCATTTCTCCTCAAACCATCCTCTGCAAGTATAATTTTCAAACATTGTCTTACACTTGTGTCACTCATCTTGCTTACAGAAATCAAATTTCTCGCTAATCCTAGAATGTGAAAAACACCAAGGAGTGTTCTAATCCTTCCACTCTAATATTTCCACCCATGAGCTTCAAATTGACTTTTCCTCATCTTATAATTTTGGCTATTGAGTCATATCCTAAGAAAATATCACCACCATCGTATCGCTCATACTCACAAAATCACTCCCTATGGGGAGTCATATAAAAGATCCACCTAAGTCGACCAACCATCCTTCATGATATACATGTGTACTTGAAGAAGCCAAGTACACATCCCATACTTCATTTTAGGTTGTTTTTTCTTCTAGAGAAGGAGCATCTTTATATCCCTTCCCTTTATGATTAATTTTAGATCAACCATGTTTCTTGTAATGCCCTTGTATTCCACCGTACTATCCCATGATTCTAGTAAAGAACATAACAAATTAATGCACTTATTTTGATATAAAATTTAAATATCAACAAATAATAGCTAAGTTGCCATAGTATTGAAGGAATTCATATGCCCTGTCACTAAGTCTCCATCCTTCATCCTTAGGTTATATGGCTTCTTTTTCATGAACAATTTTTTCACCATGGACTTGGATTGATACAAATCCCCTAACTTATCCCACAAATCCTTTGTTGTAGCTTCCCATGAAACATTGAGTAATTCTAAATCTGAGAGATACAATCATATTGCGCTATTTTCCTTTTGATCCAACTTGGTCGGGTCTTTTTTTGACACCCCTGTTGGTGTAGTAACTATGTCCACAATGATCCACTCATCTCTTTCCACTAAAAAATATTTCGTTTTGAGATTCTACAACTCAAACTCTACCCATTGAATTTCTTGATCTTTATCTTTGAACTACTCACCATTTCCTTTTCACCACAAGAATCACTTTCGAAAATCTCCCACCATATCAGGGTCTACCACAAGCTTGATCCAAACCCCTTACCACAAAGGTGTCCCCTTGAAACTAAAGCTAATTTGATACCAAATGTAGGTTTTAACCTTGCACAGATAATTCTTGCAAATAGAATCTCAATAAAATAAAAAGGGTTTAATGGAAAATAGACACATTAACATAGAGATGTTTTCAAAGAAACCAAACCACGAAAAATAGTAAGATTTTTCAATATTTTATCTTTACAATGTCACAATACAATATGTGTATGCCATAACATTTGTAAACCCCAAATTCATTAAGCCTAGATTAGAATACAATAATAATTCCTTTGACTATATGTACAAAACCATGGGAAGAAGCATCATGCAGCCGAAAACTATTAAAAGCTGAAAAGAGCATTTTGAAAACCACAAAATAAAGGACACAAAAAACCACCGAACTTTTTTTCCTAGGTGCTTACCCAAACCCCATGTAGGGGGGCTATTCCCCCCCTACATACTCCCCAAACAGGGGAGGCTAACAACCCCCCTATGTGGGTGACACATATAAATCGTGCATGGGGATAGTTGTGCAAATAATATAACATGCCAAATAGTTTCACCCTCAAAATGGATTGATATTCATTAATTTTTAATCATTTGCAAGGTATTGGATCTTAACATTTGGTATCAAAGCTACGATCCTAGGGTTTTTCTCCTTCAGTCAATACTTCATTGCATTTTTGGTGTAATTTTTTTTCTAGGAAGCATCAGATAATGAAATTTTTAGGAGATTGAGGAGAAATAGTGAATTACATGTGGTAAATATATATATATATATATATATATATATATATATATATATATATATATATATATATATATATATATATATATATATATATATATATATATATATATATATATATATATATATATATATATATATTCGCTATGATTTTAGACATTAGGGTTTGTGACTATCGCTGAAATTAGTCTCAAATGATCCATCTTTTTATTTTCACCATAACATTTTTTCTCAGAAGTTTTAGATAGTGAACTTTTTTGGAGACCGAAGAGAAATAGAGTAATACATGTGGTCAAAATCTAAATTTTTGTTCACTATAATTTCATAGATATAGGGTTTGTGACTAATCCTGAAATTAGTCTCAAATAATCCATCTTTTTATTTTCACCATAACATTTTTCTCAAAAGTTTCAAATAGTGACTTTCTTTTTAGATTGAGGAGAAATATCATAGTACAGGTGACAAAAATTTTAGATTTTTTTCATTATAATTTTGGAGACATATTCTATGGAATATAGGGTTTATGTCTAATCTTGAAATTAGTTTTAAAAAGAGTCATCTTGGAAATTTTGATATAAAAAAAAATTAGTGAAGTTCTAGACTCTAAAATTTTCATAATCTTGAGGAAGCATGGAAAGTTTTTTATATTTTGATTTATTGTAATTTATGATATATATTTGGTGGAAGTTCATGTGATATTTTATCAATATGTGGTGCATACAGTAACTGACCTTAGAAAGGAAGATGGCTCTACAGTCGCATCTGCAACAACCTCGTGGCACATACTCCTGTAACCCATCTGCAGTAACCTTGGCTACCCTAGCCTCGTTAGGTTACTCTCACGTGATCCATCTATGGTTCATTGTTTTGTAATTTTCCTCTAGAAAAGTTTTCACCCAAGGATCTTGAGTTTATGTCTCAGTCTCAATGCTATTAGAGGGATTGTCGGATGGCAAACAAAAGACCTTTGATAATGGAAGCTTTTAGTAGTTAGTCGATGATTTTCAATAGAGGTATAGGGGTTAGGGTTTCCATTCTAACAGTAGATGTTATGGGTTAGTGGGAGTTTTGGAAATGGCGAGGTTTGAGGATGAGCTGGAATTTTCTGTAGATCCTTTTAAGAATGTTTCTATATGGAAGTTTCCACCTCAATAGTTGGGTATATCTCTTTTGGCGACATATGACACTTTGTACTATGAGATTTTTTCATCTCTTCATTCCATAGAGTTGATATCAGTTGTTATCGAGGGTTTCCCCATATCATTCATCTCCTATGTTTCATTTGAAGGCTTGGTAGAGGAACTCTCAGCTCCAGTGACTCGATTATCTGAAGGGTTTTTTGTGGTCAGAGGATTGACATCCTCGGAATAGTTCTATATTCCATCTTTAGAACAATTGGAGTCCAAGGATTCACCTGCAATGGTTGGGTTATTGGTTTCAGCCAAATGTGAAGCCATTCTAGTAAGCTCTCCATTCGTTATTCTCTCTCTGGTTTATTCAAATGAAGAGGCATTGTTAGGGTTTACGGGGGATGGATCTAAGATTTCTTCTTTTTCTTTTGGGGAAAGATCAACTGTCAATTTGTTAGACTCTATTTGTTTTGGTGGGGTGTACGAGGTGTTTGGGGGAACTTCTTTGGCATCCCCATACCTTTCAAATACAAAATATTTTGCTTCTCTCACCCAACCCCATGTTTTTCCTCAGGGTTTGGGGGGAGCTGGTATATTAGGGCCTGGGGATTTTTTCAGTCGACAGGTTATGTGGGAATTGGTGATTTTGTGCTTTGGAATTTGTTGGGGTCAGTGTCCCAAATTCCTTCTTCATATTTCTTGGGTTCAACGGTAAAAAATGCTCCGTTGTAGAAGGGGGGAGATTTTCTTGTGAGTCATGATGAAGCTCGGCGAAATAGTCCAAGACAGGAGTGATTTTTGAAATAAGGCAAGAAGCGCAAGAAAATAAAAAGTACAAAGGTGAGATTGGAGGAGGAGAATTTAATTTTGAGCAAAGAGGTTCAATTTGGGGATGTTATGGCAATGAAGGAAAGAGTCTTAGTGGGTCAGGTCTGGGGAAGAGAATTATTAAAGTAAAGGCTATAGGACTGGGTCAAGGAAGTTTAGGAGAAATATCTAGGTGTTTTTCCTGAGGTAAGCATGTTGGTATGAGGTTGTTTTGCATTCTAGTTCTCATTCATTGATGACTCTTCATGGGTTTTGAGTAAACAATGGTGTATCAACTCAACACCAAATCTTCTCAAAATAGGGAGACCCTTGTTTGATTCCAACAGAGAAAAACTGGGGTTTGGGTCGGTGTAGGTGCATCTTCTAGGATTACTTGTGCAATTTTGGTCACTGGACATTTTTTGTTTGATTGGGAAAAAGTTGGGAGACTTTATCAAATCTAATATATATTAAAAATAAATTTGAAGAATGGAGTAGCACATATTATTGTCTACTTGGATATCGATCAACCTTCATTATAATGACCTTTCATACAAGCAAATCTTGGACTACGAAGGAGTCCTATTTCGCTACTAGTGATGTCATCAGGTTGGGTATGTGTTGAAGGACTGTCCTCTGACATTCTTGGGAAAGATACCCGGAGATCTAAGATGGGTGGAGGGTTTGAAAAGGTTTCCATAAATTATTCTCCTACGGCATCAGCTCCCCAAGAGTTTTCGAAATGGTTTTTTGAAGGTACTAGTCCGATGGACGAAGATCCATACCTTTTTCCTACGAGAACCAAATTCAATAGGCCCCTTTGTAGGGAGGTGTGTCTTCGGTAGCTCCTATGGAGATTATTACTTTTAATTCTTCTTCTCCTATTTCTAATCTTATCAATTCTTTATGTTCTTCGGCCATGGAATACCCTCCTTCTCTTCCTATGCATGGTCCTCTTTCCTCTGGGTTAACCTTGGGTTTTGTAATATGTTCCATCTTCCAAGCCCTTGTTCAGTGTCCCCTTCATGCCCCATCGCTTTCTATAATAGTCTCTTTGTCTTTTGAGTCGGGCCCTAGATACAATTTGAGATCAATCCCCAAGTTGGTTTCTCCCCCTGAGGCTATTGGTGGGTTAGGTCCTCCTTTGTCTTTGACCTTTCCTAAGAGACCGCGGGGTAGACAATCACATATTTTGAAAGCCATTCAAAGGGTCAGACAAGGGGTTATTGTTAGCCATGAGAAATGCATTGATAGAGGGCTTAGAGCATAGAAGGCCCATGGTGTTGTTTCTCGATGAAATTCCTCTCTTTTAGTTGCAGAGGGTTTAGCTAGTTCCTAAAAAACTAGCCTTCAAGCATCTAATGTCTTCTAATTCAGTTGATTTAGTTTCACTTCGATAAATCATCGTGCTTGGATATGTCATTGTAAAAAATCTGGCATATCTTGGATCTGGGTGGATTTTTGTGGTGGTGAATGTTAGAGGAAGATTGAGGGGTTTGGCATTGGGTATCAACCAAAAATATGTTAAATTGTTGGGTTCATGGGGGGTTGATGGAGTATTAGGTGTAGATGTTTTCATTCCTGAGTCAGGCATGGAATTCAAGGTAGTTAATATTTATGGTCTGTGTCAAGACTTAATTGCTTTTTGGTATAGACTGATGGCCTTTTCTTTCATGAACATGGACAACGTGTTTTATGGAGGTGATTTAATTTTTTCTTTGTGAATTTCTAAGACATGGGGGTTACATGCCCACAGGGACCTGCTATCAGATTATTTTACCCATATCTTGAATGAACATAAACTTTGTGAGGTTGATCTGGTAAATTTAAAGCCCAACTGACATAAAAGGAGAGTTGGTGAATCTATGATTGCTAAGAGGATTGTTCGTTTTCTAGTAGTCGAGCCTTTGCTAGAGAAGATTCCATTTTTTGCCAATGGATTGGGATGGGTGGAAATTCAGACCACCACCCTATTTTCTGAAGCTTATAAGAGGTTTTAGGAATTCCAAGGCCCCTTTCAAATCTAATTCCTCATAGATGAATGATGATTCTTTTTGGGCTTTAATAAGGAGTCAGTGGTCCCCTCTCACTACTAACAGAGATGGATCCATTGCGACTCAATTTGCAAACAATATCAACAATCTTAAAAGAGCCATTATTGCTTAGGAAAAGGAGAAAAAGTAGAAATATTTGTAGGAATAAAAAAGGATATCCTTTGAATTGGAGCAGTTGGAAAATCCCCAAGGGGAGGATACTTATTTGAAGAAGCTAAACATAGAATATTTCAGCTGGAAGCCTCAAGAAACAAGATTTTAAAGGATCAAGAGGAAGAATGGAGGTTAAAGAGTTGAGCAATTTGGTTAAAGAGTGGGAATGAGAATCTAATTTATTTTTTTTAGAAATATGCTAAAGGGTGTCAGGTCTCAAACACGATATGGGCTCTTGATGATCCAGAGGGAGTTTAGGAAAATAATTCTGAGGCTTTAGCTCACTTAGGGGTTAATCATTTTAATTATTTGTTTAAATCTCCCAAGGAAAATGTTTTCGCTGAAGTAACTAATGTGGCTAGACATTTTCCTTGATTCGCGGAAGAAAAAACAAATAACTCCTTGATGGCTCCCGCATTGGAGGAAGAGTTGAAAATTTTTCTAGTCAACTTCTAGAAGGATAAAAGTTTGGGTGTTGATGGATGGTCGGTTGAATTCTTTGCCAAATTTTATGAGCTTCTTGGAGGGGATCTCCTCACAATTATTGAAGAATGTAGGCAACTAGGAAAATGTATGATGTTTTCAACTCCACTTTAATAGCTCTGATTCCCAATTCGAACTCACCATGTTTTATTGATGACTTTAGACTGATCTAGTTATGCAAGAGAATATATAAAATCATATCCAAAATTATTTCTAATAGGATCAAGCCATATTTGTCCCAGTATATCTCAAAAGAGAAATTTGCTTTCCTAGAAGATAGGTATATTCACAAGGAAATTGGGGTAGCATAGGAGGGCCTCCACAACATTAAAACCAAGAAGTTAAAAGGAGAAGTTCTCAAGATTAACCTATCAAAATATTACAATAGGGTCAGTTGGGTATATATCAGAATGTTGCTTACGCATTTGGGATTTGAGGTAAACTTCATCAATTGAATTATGTGTTTCATCTCCTCGATTTCATTTTTTGTCCTTATTGATGGATATGCCTCAAACTTTTTCCATGTTGAGAGAGGGCTTCGCCGAGGATGCCCCCTCTCTCCCCTACTTTTCCTTTTTGTGGTGGAGGGTCTTAGTCAATTGATAGCAGATGCAAAACAAAGAGGTAGATTAAAGGGTATATATGTTTCAGGGGACTTGGTCATCACACATTTATTATTTATGGATGATATTTTTTTGTTTTGTGATGGTTCTAGAATGGATATGGTTGTGCTTAAAATTTTTTTGTCCATATTTGAAAAAGCATATGAAATGATGGTAAATTCATTGAAGTCTTCTTTTACTATAGTTTGGATTTCATAAGAGGATTTCACTATAGCTCATGGTCTCTTCCCATTCTAATCGAACCCCATTAATGAAGGGATCAAATATTTGCCTTTTACCTAAAACCTAACATCTACAAGAAGGTGGATTGAAATTAGCTGCGGGCTAAGATAGAAAAAAGAGTTAAAATCTAGAGCTCTAGATGGTTGTCAAGGGTTGGAAGACTAGTACTCATTAAATATGTTTTAGAAGAAATCTTGATGTTTTGGATGTCTCTTTCGTGGATTCTGGATGGGATCCTCTCATCTATTCATAAAAATTATTGTAGATTCTTATGGTTGGGAGCTAAAGATGGAAAAATATTTCCTTGGGTCAGATGGGAGAAAATAGTCATGCCTAAGAAATCGGGTGGGTGGGATTTGAATAACCTTGTGTCATTTTCCAAAGCCTTTGATGCAAAGGTGGGATAGAGGTTGATCTCTTATAATAGTCTATAGAAGGATGTGGATTACAATAACTATATTTTTGAATTGAGGCTTCTGTGATCCATATCAATTTTATGAGAAATTTTTCGGCGTAAATCACATGAAATTTCATTTGTCGATGTGTTTCGAACCAACAAGTGTGGTTGATCGTCAAGACAAGTTGAAGAATCAGATCCAGCCTTGCATATTAAATAGTTAGAGCAGAACATCCAATAGCTATATTTCTTGACCAAGCAACGGCTATTTTGACTAACAGCTTAATTTGACCGAGAAACGGTTACTTGAACAGATTAAGGGCAAGACCTTTATTTTAATAATTAAGTTAATTCCAATGAATATTAAATTGATAGTTAGTTATATACTTATTAAAATAAAAGGACTATTTTATAAACGAATAATTATAAATATAACTTAAAATAAATAAATTATAAAATAAATTAATAGTTAGTTAAAAAATATTAAATATATAAATAATAGAGTAATTAAGAGATGTTAGAATATAAATATAGTTAGTTATATTTTTAAAAAGTTAAAGGGACTTATTTTATAAACTTATAATTCGAAAAAAAATAAATTAATTATAAAATAAATTCAATTTAAATTAGTAGTTATATATTATAGAAATTTTAAGGTGTTAGAAAGAATATTTTAATTTTAATTTTTTATTTATTTATTTTTGTTAAATTAGCATATTATCCTAGATTGATATCGATATATAGAATTATTATTAGAGTTTTGAAAGGAATAGTTTTATTGTTACTATTAATATAATAGTATTATCATAATAATATTCAATTAATTTTATTAATAAAGTCGTGTACTTATAACCTAAATAAATAAAATAACCCTGAAGAGCGACTAAGAGGTGAGGGCCGAGACCCAACAACTATAAATTATCCATAACTAATACAACATCTCAAAACAACTCAACAAAGACTAAAGGCCAAAGAGAGAAGGATACGGGAAAACAAGGGGAAATTTAGACCAAGAACCAGCTAAAAAAGGAGGGATGGGAGGAAGGGAAGAAAATGACTAGGAAGAAAGGGCTGGGATCCAGCAACTAATGATCTTCCATCCATCCTCTCTATTTATATTGTTCGGTCTTTTTTCAATCTCAAGGGCTTCCCTAAATTTGCGATGATCGAACTGTGAAACTTTAGTAATAACATTTGCCTCCTCGATACAAACATGACGTTTGGTACTCTCCGCATGCTCAGCTAAAGCGGAAGACTTGGTTCTCTTGTGCTTGAGGTCAGCTGCGTGCTCACTAATCCTTTGATTAATAGAGCAACCAGTCTCACCAATATAGGGGGTCCTAGAGGAACAAGGAATAATATATACCCCTTTCATATCCTTAGGGTCGATAGGATCCTTCACAGATCTGAGGGATTTATGAATGGTGTTGATGGGTCTAAAGGTCAAGGGGACATTATGCTTCCTAAGAATCCTTGCAATATTATCAGTAGTCCCCTACACAAATGGAAGATGGACACCTGGGACCCACTCCTTCGGTTCTCTTTTAGTTGATGAATTTTTGGCAGCTTTGAGGAAAACTTTCTTACCCAGGTACTTACTATAACCATTCTCAACAAAGACATCAAGGAGGTGGGATTTCTCTTTCTTGAATCTCTTTTCATCAGATATCCTCAAGGCACGAGTAGCAAGGGTGTTGAGAACACCCAACTTCTGAGCCGGGAAATGGTGGGAATTGGCATGAAGATACTGCTCCGTATGTGTTTTCTTTCGAAACACTTGGTGGGAGAGGGAACCATCACTATTCTTAGAAATAAGAATATCAAGGAACGGGAGGCAACCATCGACTTCTTGTTCCTTGGTGAACTTAATGGCTGAGGATTGACTGTTGAGATGATCGAAGAAGAGATCTAACTCCTCTTGGCCATGAGACCAGATGACATTAGTGTCATCTACATATCTTTTCCAAAGCTTCGGCAGGAGGCGAGCTGAGTTTAGAGCCTTGGATTCAAAATCTTCCATAAAAAGATTCGCTATGACAGGGGATAGGGGGGAGCCCATGGCAACACCACAGGTTTGCTCAAAGAACTCCCCTTCAAAACTGAAGAAGGTAGAAGTGAGGCAGATCTCAACTAATCGAGCAGTATCAGGATCTGTTAGGTGGTTGATCACCTCCATGGCCTCATTTATAGGGATGCAGGTGTACAGGGAAACTACATCAAAACTAACGAGAATGTCCTCAGGGTCAAGCTTAATGCCCTTGAGCTCATTAATAAAGGAAGCAGAGTCTTTGACGAAGGACTTTGTACGGCCAACTAAGGGCTTAAGCTTTAAGGCAAGGAATTTAGCAAGAAGATAGGTAGGACCACCAATGGTGTTGACAATGGGCCTAAGGGGAGCTCCTTCTTTGTGAATCTTGGGGAGCCCATAGATCCTAGGAGTGATGGGATTGCTCTCAATGAGCTTATGGTGCAAGGAACACACAGATTTACAAGATTTAATGGCAAGGGCCACATTCCTAGAAATCTTCTTTAAAGGGTTTTTGGGAAGCTTCTTGTAGCTTCCACTATTATGAAGATGATCCAACATCTTACAGCGGTAATCAACCTTGTTGAGAATGACAGCAGCCCCACCTTTGTCGGCTTTTAGAACAACGATATCATTGTTCTGGTTTAAGGATCTAAGGGCTACAAATTCTTCCCTGCTAAGGTTGCTCTTAGGGGGCTTTGCCTTCCTCAGGATTACGACACAATCCTGCCTGATAGTGTTTTTAATATTATCAGGTAAACCTCTAATCCTGAACTCTATGTCAAAAATAATGTCATCAACAGGGATCTTCCTAGTGGCTAAGGCAAAATTTAACCCTTTACTTAAAACATTAAAACCGAAGGGGGAAAGGAGAAACTAGATAAATTGACAACCTTATTATTAATGTGAGATGGAGGGGAAAGATTATTATTTATACTATAATACTTCTTATCATTATTAATAATGATATTATTCATAAAACCATCTAACTCATTATTATTATTATTATTATTACTGTTATTGTTTTTGTTGTTATTATTATTATTATTATTATTATTATGATTACTAACGTCGTTGTTGTTATTATTATTATTATTCACGTTATTATTATTATTATTATTATTACCGTCATTATTATTATTATTATTATTATTATAAATATAATTAAAATTATGAAAATCCCAGAGGTTCGAGCTCTCCCGCAGGCCAGTTATATCATTGATCGGAGCCAAGCCATCTTTCAGTGGTTCGATCAACATCTGGTCAGGAAACGATATATAAACCGGATCAGAAATGCATAGGGGAGAACGCAGCGTACGACAACATGGAGAGGATATTGGTAAGCCATTTCTGCGTCCTGAGGAAGAGCTGCATATTGCGTTGTCCTCCAGTTCATCTATCGGAGCCCACAGACTTGCATTAATATTGTCTTGACGCAATCCGCAGAGTGAAGAACAATGCAATGGACAACCAGTAGTGGATGCCAGCAAATCACATCCATGTTATGAAGAAGAGATGCATACAGTGTCGTTCTTCAATCCATCTTCTAGAACCCTCAGACCCGAATTGAGATTATCTTCACGCAGCGGATCATCTGAGATAAGAGATGAACGAACTCCGAGGCTAGGTTTGAAGGAGACCAGATCACTCGTTAGGCATCGATTAGACCTTAGACCATTCTCCCCCACGCCAGAGTGAAGGATATCTGAAGATAAGAGCGGATTGAGGGGACGGGAGGAACAGGCCTCAACATTAGCGATTTCATTATCTTTAACCTCGAGGCGAGGGAACAAATCAGAAAACCCACAAGATACCCAATCCTTGAGCACAGATTTTTGTCCATTCGAGACACGGTTGTGGGAAACAACTCCCAAAGATTTCAGCACTAATTTTTGAAACTTAGAGACCTGCTTATGCTTCTGAATCTCTTCTGGGGAGTGTGAAGGCTATGACTAATTTGAGCGAAGACTAGGATGACGAAGGAGTCCCTGCATCTTTTAAGAAACGCCAGATCTGACTTCAAATTTGAAACCTAAAAGCGTGCCCATTCAAATTGATGAACCTTGGTTGCAATGGCTTTTCCGTGCAAGGATTGAATTATTGAATTGAGGCTTCTGTGATCCATATCAATTTTATGAAAAAAAAATCAGCGTAAATCACATGAAATTTCATTTGTCGATGTGTTTCGAACCAACAAGTGTGGTTCATCATCAGGACAAGTTGAAGAATCAGATCCAGCCTTGCATATTAAATAGTTAGAGCAGAACATCCAACAACTATATTTCTTGACCAAGCAATGGCTATTTTTACTTCGAACCAACAAGTGTGGTTCATCATCAGGACAAGTTGAAGAATCAGATCCAGCCTTGCATATTAAATAGTTAGAGTAGAACATCCAACAACTATATTTCTTGACCAAGCAATGGCTATTTTGACTAATGGCTAAATTTGACCAGGAAACGGTTAGTTGAACAGGATTAAGGGAAAGACCTTTATTTTAATAATTAAGTTAATTCCAATGAATATTAAATTGATAGTTAGATATATAATTATTAAAATAAAGGGACTATTTTATAAACGAATAATTATAAATATAACTTAAAATAAATTAATTTAAATTAATAGTTAGTTAAAAATTATTAAATATATAAATAATAGAGTAATTAAGAGATGTTAGAATATAAATATAGTTAGTTATATTTTTAAAAAGTTAAAGGGACTTATTTTATGAACTTATAATCTGAAATAAAAATAAATTCATTATAAAATAAATTCATTTTAAATTAGTAGTTCTTTATAAATATTATGGAAATTTTAGGGGGTTAGAAAGAATATTTTATTTTTTTTATTTTTTTTTGGTTAAATTAGCATATTATCCTAGATTGATATCAATATATAGAATTATTATTAGAGTTTTGAAAGGAATAATTGTATTGTTACTATTAATATAATAGTATTATCATAATAATATTCAATTAATTTTATTAATAAAGTCGTGTACTTATAACCTAAATAAATAAAATAACCCTGAAGAGCGACTAAGAGGCGAGGGTCGGGACCCAACAACTATATATTATCCATAACTAATACAATATCTCAAAACAACTCAACAAAGACTAAAGGCCAAAGGGAGAAGGATACGGGAAAACAAGGGGAAATTTAGACCAAGAACCAGCTAAAAAAGGAGGGAGAGGAGGAACGGAAGAAAACGACTAGGAATAGAGGGCTGGGATCCAGCAAGCAACTACTGATCTTCCATCCATCCTCTCTATTGATATTATTCGGTATTTTTTCAATCTCAAGGGCTTCCCTAAATTTGCAACGATGGAACTGCGAAACTTTAGCAATAACATTTGCCTCCTCGATACAAACATGATGTTTGGTACTCTCCGCATGCTCAGCTAAAGTGGAAGACTTGGTTCTCCTGTGCTTGAGGTCAGTTGTGTGCTCACTAATCCTTTGATTAATGGGGTGACCAGTCTCACCAATATAGGGGGTCCCAGAGGAACAAGGAATAATATATACCCCTTTCATATCCTTAGGGTCGATAGGATCCTTCACAGATCTGAGGGATTTATGAATGGTGTTGAGGGGTCTAAAGGTCGAGGGGACATTATGCTTCCTAAGAATCCTTGCAATCTTATCAGTAGTCCCCTGCACAAACGGAAGATGGACACCTGGGACCCGCTCCTTCAGTTCTCATTTAGTTGATGAATTTTTGGCAGCTTTGAGGAAAACTTTCTTACCCAGGTACTTACTATAACCATTCTCAACAAGGCATCAAGGAGGTGGGATTTCTCTTTCTCGAAGCTCTTTTCATCAGAGATCCTCAGGGCACGAGTAGCAAGGGTGTTGAGAACACCCAACTTCTAAGCCGAGAAATGGTGGGAATTGGCATGATTCACAAAGAAGGATCTATGGGTTCCCAAAGATTCACAAAGAAGGAGCTCCCCTTAGGCCCATTGTCAACACCATTGGTGGTCCTACCTATATTCTTGCTAAATTCCTTGCCTTAAAGCTTAAGCCCTTAGTTGGTCATACAGAGTCCTTCATCAAAGACTTTGCTTCCTTTATTAATGAGCTCAAGGGCATTAAGCTTGACCCTGAGGACATTCTCGTGAGTTTTGATGTAGTTTCCCTGTACACCTGCATCCCTATAAATGAGGCCATGGAGGTGATCAACCGCCTAACAGATCCTAATACTGCTTCATTAATCGAGATCTGCCTCACTTCTACCTTCTTCAGTTTTGAAGGGGAGTTCTTTGAGAAAACCTGTGGTGTTAACATGGGCTCCCCCCATCCCTTATCGTAGCGAGTATCTTTTTATGGAAGATTTTGAATCCAAGGCTCTAAACTCGACCCACCTCCTGCCGAAGCTTTGGAAAAGATATGTAGATTACACTAATGTCATCTGGTCTCATGGCCAAGAGGAGTTAGATCTCTTCTTCAATCATCTCAACAGTCAATCCTCAGCCATTTAGTTCACCAAGGAACAAGAAGTCAATGGTTGCCTCTTGTTCCTTGATATTCTTATTTCTAAGAATAGTGATGGTTCCCTCTCCCACCAAGTGTTTCGAAAGAAAACACATATGGAGCAGTATCTTCATGCCAATTCCCACCATTTCCTGGCTCAAAAGTTGGGTGTTCTCAACATCCTTGCTACTCGTGCCCTGAGGATCTTTGATGAAAAGAGCTTCGAGAAAGAGAAATCCCACCTCCTTGATGTCTTTGATGAGAATGGTTATAGTAAGTACCTGGGTAAGAAAGTTTTCCTTAAAGCTGCCAAAAATTCATCAACTAAAAGAGAACTGAAGGAGTGGGTCCCAGGTGTCCATCTTCCATTTGTGCAGGGGACTACTGATAGGATTGCAAGGGTTCTTAGGAAGCACAATGTCCCCTTGACCTTAAGACCCCTCAACGCCATTTTTAAATCCGTCAGATCTATGAAGGATCCTATCAACCCTAAGGATATGAAAGGGGTATATATTATTCCTTGTTCCTGTGGGACCCCCTATATTGGTGAGACTGGTCGCTCCATTAATCAAAGGATTAGTGAGCACGCAATTGACCTCAAGCACAGGAGAACCAAGTCTTTCGCTTTAGCTGAGCATGCAGAGAGTACTAAACATCATGTTTGTATCGAGGAGGTGAATGTTATTGCTAAAGTTTCGCAATTCTATCATCACAAATTTAGGGAAGCCCTTGAGATTGAAAAAAGACCGTAATAGAGAGGATGGATGGAAGATCAATATTTGGTTGATCCCAACCCTCTCTTCCTAGTCGTTTTCTTCCCTTCCTCCCCTCCCTCCTTTTTTAGCTGGTTCTTGGTCTAAATTTCCCCTTGTTTTCCCATATCCTTCTCTCTTTGGCCTTTAGTCTTTGTTGAGTTGTTTTGAGATATTGTATTAGTTATGGATAATATATAGTTGTTGGGTCCTGGCCCTCGCCTCTTAGTCGCTCTTCAAGGTTATTTTATTTCTTTAGGTTATAAGTACACAACTTTATTAATAAAATTAATTGAATATTATTATGATAATACTATTATATTAATAGTAACAATATTTCAAAACTCTAATAATAATTCTATATATTGATATCAATCTAGGATAATATGCTAATTTAACCAAAAAAAAATTAAATTTAAAAATTAAAATCTTCTTTCTATCCCCCTAAAATTTCTATAATATTTATAAATAACTACTAATTTAAAATGAAATTATTTTATAATTTATTTATTTTTATTTCGAATTATAAGTTCATAAAATAAGTCCCTTTAACTTTTTAAAAATATAACTAACTATATTTATTTTCTAATATCTCTTAATTACTCTATTATTTATATATTTAATAGTTTTTAACTAACTATTAATTT
This sequence comes from Pinus tabuliformis, assembly GCA_031772625.1. Lineage (NCBI taxonomy): Eukaryota > Viridiplantae > Streptophyta > Pinopsida > Pinales > Pinaceae > Pinus > Pinus tabuliformis. The sequence goes on from CM062807.1 coordinate 82,630,926, forward strand.
AAATTAATTTATTTTATAATTTATTTATTTTAAGTTATATTTATAATTATTCATTTATAAAATAGTCCCTTCATTTTAATAAGTATATAACTATCTATCAATTTAATATTCATTGGAATTAACTTAATTATTAAAATAAAGGTCTTGCCCTTAATCCTGTTCAACTAACCGTTTCTCGATCAAATTTAGCCGTTACTCAAAATAGTCGTTGCTTGGTCAAGAAATATAGTCGTTGGATGTTTTTCTCTAACTATTTAATATGCAAGGCTGGATCTGATTCTTCAACTTTTCTTGGCGATGAACCACACTTGTTGGTTTGAAACACGTCAACAAATGAAATTTCATGTGATTTACGCCGAAAATTTTCTCATAAAATTGATATGGATCACAGAAGCCTCAATTCAACAATTGAATCCCTGCACGAAAAAGCCATTGCAACCAAGGTTCATCAATTTGAACGGGCACGCTTGCAGGTTTCAAATTTGAAGTCAGATCTGGCGTTTCTTAAAAGATGCAGGGACTCCTCCATCATCCCGGTCTTCGCTCAAATTAGTCATCGCCTTCACACTCCCCAAAACCATCAGGTTTTCCTTAAGGCTAGTTTAGCTTTATTAAGGGCTGAAATCAACAAGGTCAGAAGATCCCTGAATCAACTCTCTCTTAATCTTATGGGTTTGCATCTAGTTCTTGCGAACTTGATTTCCGCCTCTCTTTGGACCAGGATAGATGCTTGTTCAGCCTTAAAATCTCTGCAGTTAGAAGAGATTCGAAAGCATAAGCAGGTCTCTAAGTTTCAAAAATTAGCGCTGAAATCTTCGCGATTTGTTTCCCACAGCAGTGTCTCGAATGGACAGAAATCTGCACTCAAGGATTGGGTATCTTGTGGGTTTTCTGATTTGTTCCCTTGCCTCGAGGTTAAAGATAATGAAATTGCTAATGTTGATGCCTGTTCCTCATGTCCCCTCAATCCAATCTTATCTTCAGATATCCTTCGCTCCAGCATGGGAGAGAATGGTCTACGGTCTGATCGATGCCTAACGAGTGATCTGGTCTCCTTCAAACCCAGCCTCAGAGTTCGTTCACATCTTATCTCATATGATCCGCTGCGTGGAGATAATCTCAATTCGGGTCTGAGGGTTCCAGAAGATGGATTGAAGAACAACGCAGTATGCATCTCTTCTTCAGAACATGGATGTGATTCACTGGTATCCACTAATGGTTGTCCATCGCATTGTTCTTCACTCTACAGACTGCGTGAAGACAATCTTAATGCAGGTCTGTGGGCTCCGATAGATGAACTGGAGGACAGCGCGCATATGCAATTCTTCCTCAGGACACGGAAATGGCTTACCAATATCCTCTCCAAGTTGTCCTACGCTGTGTTCTCCCCTATGTGTTTCTAATCCGGTATATATATCGTTTCCTAACCAGATGTCGACCAAACCACTGAAAGATGGCTTGGCTCCGATCAACGATATAATTGACCTGCGGGAGAGCTCGAACCTCCCGGATTTTCATAATTTTAATTATGTTTATAATAATAATAATAAGAATGACTGTAATAATAAATAATAATAATAATAATAACGTGAATAATAGTATTAATATTATTATTATTATTAATAACAAAAACGGTGGTAATAATAATAATTATAACAACAATGGCGGTAATAATAATAATAATGAGTTGGATGGTTTTATGAATAATATCATTATTAATAATGATAAGAAGAATTATAGTATAAATAATAATCTTTCCCCTCCATCTCACATTAATAATAAGGTTGTCAATTTATCTAGTTTCTCCTTTCCCCCTTCGGTTTTTAATGTTTTAAGTAAAGGGTTAAATTTTGCCTTAGCCCCTAAGAAGATCCCTATGGATGACATTATTTGTGACATAGAGTTCAGGATTAGAGGTTTACCTGATAATATTAAAAACACTATCAGGCAGGATTGTGCCATAATCCTGAGGAAGGCAAAGCCCCCTAAGAGCAACCTTAGTAGGAAAGAATTTGTAGCCCTTAGATCCTTAAACCAGAACAATGATATCGTTGTTTTGAAAGCCAACAAAGGTGGGGTTGTTGTCATTCTCAACAAGGTTGATTACCGCTGTAAGATGTTGGATCATCTTCATAATAGTGGAAGCTACAAGAAGCTTCCCAAAAACCCTTTAAAGAAGATTTCTAGGAATGTGGCCCTTGCCATTAAATCTTGTAAATTTGTGTGTTCCTTGCACCTTAAGCTCACTGAGAGCAATCCCATCACTCCTAGGATCTATGGGCTCCCCAAGATTCACAAAGAAGGAGCTCCCCTTAAGCCCATTGTCAACACCATTGGTGGTCCTACCTATCTTCTTGCTAAATTCCTTGCCTTAAAGCTTAAGCCCTTAGTTGGCCGTACAAAGTCCTTTTTCAAAGACTCTACTTCCTTTATTAATGAGCTTAAGGGAATTAAGCTTGACCCTGAGGACATTCTCGTTAGTTTTGATGTAGTTTCCCTGTACACCTGCATCCCTATAAATGAGGCCATGGAGGTGATCAACCACCTAACAGATCCTGATACCGCTCGATTAGTCGAGATCTGCCTCACTTCTACCTTCTTCAGTTTTGAAGGGGAGTTCTTTGAGCAAACTTGTGGTGTTGCCATGGGCTTCCCCCCTATCCCCTGTCGTAGCAAATCTTTTTATGGAAGATTTTGAGTCCAAGGCTCTAAACTCAGTTCGCCTCCTACCGAAGCTTTGGAAAAGACATGTAGATGACACTAATGTCATCTGGTCTCATGGCCAAGAGGAGTTAGATCTCTTCTTCGACCATCTCAACAGTCAATCCTCAACCATTAAGTTCACCAAGGAATAAGAAGTCGATGGTTGCCTCCCGTTCCTTGATATTCTTATTTCTAAGAATAGTGATGGTTCCCTCTCCCACCAAGTGTTTCGAAAGAAAACGCATACGGAGCAGTATCTTCATGCCAATTCCCACCATTTCCTAGCTCAAAAGTTGGGTGTTCTCAACACCCTTGCTACTTGTGCCCTGAGGATCTCTGATGAAAAGAGCTTCAAGAAAGAGAAATCCCACCTCCTTGATGTCTTTGTTGAGAATGGTTATAGTAAGTACCTGGGTAAGAAATTTTTCCTCAAAGCTGCCAAAAATTCATCAACTAAAAGAGAACCGAAGGAGCGGGTCCAAGGTTTCCATCTTCCATTTGTGCAGGGGACTACTAATAAGATTGCAAGGATTCTTAGGAAGCATAATTTCCCCTCGACCTTTAGACCCCTCAACACCATTCGTAAATCCCTCAGATCTGTGAAGGATCCTATCGACCCTAAGGATATGAAAGGGGTATATATTATTCCTTGTTCCTATGGGACCCCCTATATTGGTGAGACTGGTCGCTCCATTAATCAAAGGATTAGTGAGCACGCAAATGACCTCAAGCACAAGAGAACCAAGTCTTCCACTTTAGCTAAGCATGCAGAGAGTACCAAACATCATGTTTGTATCGAGGAGGCGAATGTTATTACTAAAGTTTCGCAGTTCCATCATCACAAATTTAGGGAATCCCTTAAGATTGAAAAAATACCGAACAATCTCAATAGAGAGGACGGATGGAAGATTAGTAGTTGCTGGATCCCAGCCCTCTTCCTAGTCGTTTTCTTCCCTTCCTCCCCTCCCTCCCTCCTTTTTTAGCTGGTTCTTGGTCTAAATTTCCCCTTGTTTTCCCGTATCCTTCTCTCTTTGGCCTTTAGTCTTTGTTGAGTTGTTTTGAGATGTTGTATTAGTTATGGATAATTTATAGTTGTTGGGTCCCAGCCCTCGCCTCTTAGTCGCTCTTCAGGGTTATTTTATTTATTTAGGTTATAAGTACACGAATTTATTAATAAAATTAATTGAATATTATTATGATAATACTATTATATTAATAGTAACAATACAATTATTCCTTTCAAAACTCTAATAATAATTCTATATATTGATATCAATCTAGGATAATATGCTAATTTAACCAAAAAAAAAAATTAAAATTAAAATATTCTTTCTAACCCCCTAAAATTTCTATAATATTTATAAATAACTTCTAATTTAAAATGAATTTATTTTTATATTTTATTTATTTTTATTTCGAATTATAAGTTCATAAAATAAGTCCCTTTAACTTTTTAAAAATATAACTAACTATATTTATGTTCTAACATCTCTTAATTACTCTATTATTTATATATTTAATAATTTTTAACTAACTATTAATTTAAATTAATTTATTTTATAATTTATTTATTTTAAGTTATAGAGTTGAGGCTTCTGTGATCCATAACAAGTTTATGATAGATTTTTCGGCGAAAATCACATGAGAGAACATTTGTCGACGCGTTTCTTCTTAGTCGTTTTTCTTGTCTCTTATTATTATTTATATTTTTATTATTATTATTTATTAATCCTTTACTATTATTACTATTAAAAATACAAATAAGTAACTATTAAACAGTTACTATTATAAATACAAATAATAAACTATTACTAAATTCTATTTTATAATAAACGATTACTAAATACTAGTATCTAGTAATCGTTTTTCTTGTCTCTTATTTTATTTTTATTATTATTATTAGTTATTTATTTATTTATTTTTAATAACTTTATTCTATTATTATTTATTTAATAACTTAATTATTATTTATTATATTTTTAATTATTATTTATTTATTTATAAACTATCACTAATATAATAAACGATTTGAAATACTATTGACCTTTTTCTTATTTTATTTTATTTTTATTTATATCTTTATCAGTATTATTATTTATTTATTTTTTTTTATTTTAATTATTATTTATTTATTTATTTTCTATAACTTAATTCTATTATTATCATTATAATTATTATTATTATTATTATTATTATTATTATTATATGTATCCTATTATTTCCAAATAACCCATTTATTTGTTTATTACTTTTAATATTTTTAACTTTTAATTACTCTTACATTTTTTATTTTATTTTATATAACCACTTTCCTTTTAGTTTTTAATACCTATAACTAACTATAATTATTTTATTTTATTTTCTAATCCTTATTTCCTCTTTTATTGGATTATTTAATTTTTTATTCTACGGTTCTAATTTATTTATTTATTTCTAAATAATTAACCCATTAATTTGTTTACATATTTATATATTAAAAGAGAAGTTCCGTTTCGTAACTTCTTCTGTTTAGTTTTACCTAACTAATGGTACCATTTATAATTTATTTTTATTTTATTAATTTTCATTTATATATTTATATATTTATTTTATACCTAATATAACTAAATTTGACCTTGTTCCTTAGTCAATTTTTTGCCCAGGTAACCGTTGGTGTCTCTGCTCTAGCTATTTAAACAGGCTTTGCTGGATCTGTTCTTCAACTTGTCGGACGATGAACCACACTGGTTGGTTCGAAACGCGTCGACAAATGTTCTCTCATATTTTAAGTTATATTTATAATTATTCGTTTATAAAATAGTCCCTTTATTTTAATATGTATATAACTAACTATCAATTTGATATTCATTGGAATTAACTTAATTATTAAAATAAAGGTCTTGCCCTTAATCCTGTTCAACTAACCGTTTCCCGGTCAAATTTAGCCGTTAGTCAAAATAGTCGTTGCTTCGTCAAGAAATATAGTTGTTGGATGTTCTACTCTAACTATTTAATATGCAAGGCTGGATCTGATTCTTCAACTTGTCCTGAAAATGAACCACACTTGTTGGTTCGAAACGCATCAACAAATGAAATTTCATGTGATTTACGCCGAAAAAATTCTCATAAAACTATATTTTTCTATCTTCCCTTGAAAATTGCATTTGATCTCCAAATAAGCATTGTTTAAATGCCTCTATCGTATTGTAATGCAACCATCTCACAAAAATATAGATCAAGACTTAAAAATGATCCTCTTCGAGGGGGAAAACTCCTTTACATTACATAAATGAACAATTCTTGGATGATACAAATAACAAGAGCATATAGGAGTCTATGGGGTCACAATAATATAAAAGCCTACATAACAATAATAATGTAAGGGCACAACAATAACAATAGTGGGCTTCTATGGGGCACAATAATAAAAATATGCGGACTCCATGGGCATAACAATAAAAATAAAGGGTGCTACACTAACAATAACAATAAGTGGATACAGTAGTATTATAGGGACCTAACATTCCCCTCTCCTTCAAAAAAGTGTTGTCCTCAACGCTTGAGTAATTATGGATGCTTTTGTATAAAATTATCATCTTCCCATATGGAATCTTCAGCGGGTAAGTTCTTCCACTTGATGAGATACTCTGAAATTGATCAATTTTGTAGTTGCCGGGTTCTTGTTTCTATGATTGCTTCAAGTTCCAATATGATTTTTCCTTCCTCATCAAGTTCTAGCAATATTGTTTGAACTAGGAGCTTGTCACCTATAACCTTCTTTAAGCATGAATCATGGAAAACTAGGTGCACCTAAGAAGATGCAGGAAGCTCCAATTTGTATTCCGTAGTAAGAATCTTTTGCAACACCTTGTAAGGACCATAGTAATTTGGTGATAATTTATTATCCTTCTTAGAAGCCTTGCTTGAGGGACATTTTTTCTATGGTTTTAGCCATAAAACTACCCAGTCACATACATTAAAACTTCTTTCGTTGTGATGTTGATCTGCATGTTGTTTCACTCGATTCTGTGCCAAATTGAGGTTATCCTTTCAGAGTTGGAGAACTTGTTGTTGGTGCTCGATGTGATATTCCACTGCCTCAACCTCAAAATTTTCTCTAAAATATAATGTGATGGATGGTGGATTATATCCATAAAGTGTCATAAATGGGGTCATTTTAGCTGCAATATGGAAGGAAATTTTATACCACCATTCAACAAGACGTAACCACTTGAAAAATTATGTTTGTTTATTAGATACAAAGCAACGAATATATCCTTCCAAACATTTGTTCACTATCTCAATTTTCCCATCAGATCAAGGATGATAAGATAAGCTATGAACTAATTGATTACCTAGATAAGAAAATAATTTTGTCCAAAAAATTCCATTTAAAATGGGATCTTTGTAATCTTTGGATCCATGTAGCTTTTGAATTGTTTCCACAAATCCAATAGCAATTGGACTGGATTTCAATGGATGAGATAATGCACGAAAGTGTGCATACTTGGTAAGTTTATCAAAAAACACCATGGTGACACTCTTTCCTTCAAACTTGGGTAAACCTATAATACAATCCATTGAGACCTCCTCCCAACATTGACTTGGAATGGATAAAGGTTGTAATAGACCTAGGGTCTTAATTGATCAAGTGCTCAAGTTTATGCTCAAAAATCAAAGTGTCAAAATTTTTTCAAACTAAGCTTCAGATCGAAGAGATCGTCATTATGAATCCAACGATGTGAATGACACTCAAATCCGAGCTCGTATGCAAAAGTTAGAGCAAGTCAAAGTTCAAGTTTGACTTGTCTACATGGCAGGATTGGATGACGTGGCAAAGGTCCCAGCGAATGAGGAGGCACCAAGTGGCAGGTCGCCATTGGCCCTCGCATATCACATATCGCAGGTCGCAGGTGGATCGGGTTAAGAATCGACCCCCAGGCAGTGCCAATTGCGATTTGTGATATCATATATCGCAATCGTAGGAAAGGAGGAGTTATAGAATCGGCCCTCGGCACAATCAAGGTTGTGATGCAATGTATCACAATCGCATATAGCACCCAGTACTTGCCGAAATATATATATATATATATATATATATATATATATATATATATATATATGGATTAACACCAATTGCGATGAGCGATGAGTTCTGATAGCGATAAGACCCTGGACGCGATATTTTATATGTCACAGTTTAAGTTCCTGTCGGGTCCGCCGATATCGCATCGCACAACATTCCATCGTTAACAAGACCCTCAACCCACCAAACTTCACCAATTGTGAAATGTGATAGTTCTCAGATGCGATGCCACTATAGGTTGCGATTTAATATCCCGTTGGGTCCGCGATATCGCAATCGCAAATCGCTTGTTTCTATTCACAGACCATAAGAGCCTGCAACACTTACTGATTACGATTTGTGATACGGCTAACAGGTTATGGCCCACAACATAGTGAAATATTCACTTAGTTAGCGGATTTTGGAGTGGATTTGTGGGTTTCTGTCGATTTTGGAGCAATTTGTGGAACAAATAGTGGGAGAACTAAGAGACATCATAACGTCTTCGGTTCTTATCCAAATCGGATGCAAAAAGAGGTTAGATAGCCATTTTTTAGCATTTTTAACTCATTGAGATAGGTTTCAAAGGCATTTGAGCATTGTAAACATAGTTTTGTTGTAATTTTGAGCATAATAGAAAGGCCCAAGCATTGGAAGCTGGACCAAGGAGACGCAGCCCAGGAGTGGTGAACTCCTCATTAAATCTCTGTGTTGTGTGTTATATTTTGATGTTCTTTGTTGTTATTTTGTTGTTGTTCAGCATATGTTTTATGTTAAATTGTTTATAACATTTACATAAGAAAATCTCATGGGAATTAGTTAATGAAGCAAACATGGTGAATCCTTAAGCAAATGATAAGCATCTTGGGTTTTATTCTGAATGGGGAATTAGCACAGCATTACTAATCTACTCCATTTCAAATCAAGTTGTTATTGGAGCACTGGTTTCTTCTTACTAGATTTGCTTTGTGAAAGAAGGATTTAATTGTTTGCAATTTTGTGTCATGCTAACAAGGTTAAAACTCAAAAGAGGAGAAGGAAAGCTGGTTGGAAGCCCTGAAGTTGGGTCAAGTGGAAGAAGAGCAAGGTTGCCAAAGTCTTCTACACCAGTACATCCTCAAGTTGCAGAAGTTGCAATTGAGTCTTCAGAGACCATGTCTCATGAAGGAGAACCTATCATGATAGAAGATGAGAAGACCTTCAGAAATGATTTCTTTAGTATGACAGAGATGGTGAAGGTCCTCTATGAAGAGAGGAATAGCAGATTGCAAGGAGAAAGTTCCAAACCTCCCAAAGGTGAAGGCTCTTCAGGAGGAGGTAATGAAAAGGAGGTAATGGGAATGGAGTCAAGCCTCCACCCTCTCCACCATATTCTTCATATTCTACTTCAGAAATGATTTCTTTAGTATGACAGAGATGGTGAAGGTCCTCTATGAAGAGAGGAATAACAAACTGCAAGGAGAAAGTTCCAAACCCCCCAAAGGTGAAGGTTCTTCAGGAGGAGGTAATGAAAAGGAGGTAATGGGAATGGAGTCAAGCCTCCACCCTCTCCACCATATTCTTCATCTTCTACTTCACAAGCATATTCACACTCTTCCACTAATATAACACTTACTCATACTCATCATCATTCTACAAAAGGAAATGGTAAATCACCTTTTCTAAAGCTTAATGTTAAATTCGAGTTGCCTATATACAATGGAGAAGTTAATGTAGAAAAGTTGGATAACTGGATTCACCACTTGGAGGTGTACTGTAGAATTTAGAAACTTCAAGAGGATGATATCAAATTTCATTTGGCTTCATTGAGAATGGAGGGTGAAACACTCATTTGGTGGGAAGCAAGGACTCAAGAGGAAAATTAAAAATATGGTAAGATCTCTATTACTTGGTTTGATTTCATTGCTACTATAAAAAGACAATTCTACCCTTTAGCCAATATGCAAAAAGCTATCATGAATTGGAAAAATTTCAGAAAATTAAAAGGTCAAAATGTACAAGAGTATACTCAATAGTTTAGGAAAAGAGCTCTTATGCTAGGCGTAGACTTCCAGTCACAAGATACTTTGCTGAAATATATATGAGGTTTGCATAGCTATCTTCGACATACCATTCTTATGTTTAATCCCACGAATCTTGATGAGGTCTATGTTCAAGCTACACACCTCGAAGCAGGAGGGACAAATGTACAAGAAGAAGGTAAGAAGAAGTCATTTCAGAGCGGTGGAAAAGGAAAGAGTTTTAAAGGAAAGCAAAAGAAAAATACTTATGTTAAGAAAGAAGGGGAGAAACCCGTGTGCAAGAATTGTTCCAAAGAAGGTCATGATGAAGCGCATTGTTGGAAGATTCATCCGGAATTAAGACCAAAGAAATCTAACAATAAAGGGAAACAAAAGACAAACGATGATGTACAATAAGACTTGGGTTCTGACTCAGGTGATGAATCAATGGTTGCAACCACAGTCACTAAGGGAAAAGTCGTGTCAAAATCAAGCCATGGCAAGCACCAACATAGCAAATAACTCCAATAATGCTTCAAATGAAGAAAACAGAATTGAGTTGTTCCATATTCGAGTTATTTCCAAACACGCCAAGATTGATACGTTGTTTGACAGTGGATCTCTGGAAAATCTAATTTCTATATAATTGGTCAAGAAATTGAATCTGGAAACTGTGCCTCATCATAAATCGTATCCATTGGGTTGGATAACCAAGGATGCAAATCTTCAGGTCACAAGGAAATGTGTTTTCAAGTTTTCAATTACTACCAATTTCGTTCATGAAGTCGAATTAGATGTAGTGCCACTGGATATTTCTGGAATTGTGTTGGGAAGCCCATATCTGTATGACAGGAAAGTTGTTCTCCATAGGTTTGAGAACAAATATCATTTGTTCAAATATGAAGTTGAATATATTGTGAGAGCCCATCGCAGGAAGCTTAATCTATCTTTGGTAAGCGCAGGGAAAAGAAGTGACTAGTCAATTCCAGAAAGAATCTCGTGCTCCTTATGATCAAGCAGAAGAATGACATGGACCATGAATCCTTTGTAGGCTATGACGTGAAGCTGAAAGCCAAATTAGGTTGATGTGGTCAAACAATATGGACACATGTTTCAAGAACCAAAGGGATTGCCACCAAAAAGGGGAATTCAGCATGAAATTCAACTACATCAAGATTGTCCACTACAAACATCGGTATGTATTGAATTTCACTTCTGGAAAGTATAGAAATTAAGAAACAAGTCCAATAATTGTTAGATAAAGGTGTAATTCATCCCTCTACTTTGCCATGTGGTTCACCAATTGTTTTGGTACCCAAGAAAGATGGAAACTGGCCCATGTGTGTAGATTATAGAGCTTCGAATAAAATTACCATAAAGAATCGATACCCACTGCCCAGAATAGATGACTTGCTAGATCAGTTGAAGAATGGAAAATATTTCATTAAATTAGACTTGAGAAGTGGATATCATCAAGTTAGAATAGTTGAGAAGGATATTTGGAAGACTGCTTTTAAAACCAAACAGGGATTATTTGAGTGGCTGGTTATGCCTTTCATTCTTTGCAACACTCCAGCTACATTCATGAGAGTTATGAATGATGTTTTAAGATCCTTTCTTAATGAGTTTGTAATTATCTATTTAGGTGATATTTTGATATTCAGAAAATCATGAGAAGAGCATGTCAAGCATGTGAGGAAAGTGTTGGATGTCTTGAAAAAAGAACAGTTATTTCTGAAGGTGTCTAAATGTGAATTCTGGAAAACTTCCTTAGTGTATTTGGGCCACATAGTTGGAGGAGGTGAGCTGAAGATTGACCCCTCTAAAGTTTTGGTCATTGTGAATCGGCCAAGACCCAAATCAGTCACAGAAGTAAGGAGTTTTTTAGGAGTAGCGCAGTACTGGAGGAAGTTCATTGCTAATTTCTCTTCCATAGAAGCTCCACTACATGCTTTGACCAGCGTGAAGATTGTCTTCCAGTTGGGAGGAAAATTGTAAAAATCATTTGATGCTTTAAAACAAAAGATCAGTTCATCCCTAGTTTTAGCATTACTCGATTTGAAACAACCATTTGAAATACAAACAGATGCAAGTGACTATGCCATGGGTACATTTCTTTTACAGCATGGTAAGCCCGTTTCATTTCATTATGAGATTTTTAATGGTGTTGTTATTAACTATCCTACATATGATAAAGAACTTTACGCATTGGTGCAAAGTGTGAAGAAATGGAAGCATTACTTGATGGGTAAAGAAACCATTATTCACACTGATCATCAACCTTTGCAATATCTGCAATCTCAAACAAAATTGCAGCAATCAAGGCACTTTCGTTGGATGGGATTTTTACAGCAATTCCACTTGGTAATCGGGTATAACAAAGGTATTTGTAACAGAGTTGTTGATATGTTTTCTAGACCAATTGTTAATGTAGCCATTTTACTCAACAATAATTATGTTTTGCCTTAAAGTTATGTTGAACAATACGCACATGACGCTGACTTTCAAGAGGTATATTCAAACTTGAGTCAAGGCCACTAAGTTGAGGAATTAGACTACCATGTACATGATAATCTGTTGTATCATTTGGGAAAAATTTGTGTTCCACAGGGAGAGAGAGTAAATGTCATAAGGGAAGCGCACACTTCTCTTATTGCTGGACATTTTGGTGGAAAATCTTCAGAGGTATTCTTACTAGCCTCGTATGCTTGAAAGTGTATCACATTTTATCAGAGGTAGTTCATTGTGTGCAGTCAGCAAGCCTAGTAATAGGAAACTAGGATTGTACACACCACTTCCGGTGCCTTCACGTCCATGGGAGAGTGTTTCTATGGATTTTGTAGGAGGTTTTCCTTTATCAAGAAAAGGTCATGATTATTTGTATGTAGTTGTGGATAGGTTCAGCAAGATAAGTATATTAATGCCTTGTAAAAAACAAATTACAGCTGAACAAACATCTCAACTTTTCTTTCAAAATGTATGGGTTCATTTTGGATTACCTACTTCTATTGTAAGTGATCATGATTCCTAATTTTTTGGGAATTTTTGGTCAAGTTTATGGAACTTGATGGACACCCAATTGAAGAAAAGTATAGCCTTCCATTTGTAAATAGATGGTCAAACTAAAGTGGTTAACATGACAGCTATTCATTTTATAAGAGGATATTGCAGCAAACATCCTAAGTTGTGGGATGAACAGTTGCATTATATTCAGCATGCTTACAGCTGAGAAAAACACTCTTATACTCAAACTTCGCCTTTTGAGGCATGTCTTGGTTATTTGCATAAATCGCCTTTGGATTTCATTTTTGAGAAAGATGTAGTTGTATATGGGCATAGCGACATAGATAGAGTGAAGAAATTGATTGAGAAAATTCAGTTGATTCACCAAACAGTTCAAGAACAACTAGAAAAGAGTCAAGGCAAGTATAAGGCAAGGCATGATAAGCATCGTGTGGATCATCAATGTCAAGTAGGTGATGAAATCTGGCTTCACATTAGCAAGGAAAGGCTTCAAGGTGAAGGTAAAACATTGAAACCAATCTGTTATGGTCCATTTAAAATTCTGGAAAAGATTGGTAATGATGCTTTTAAACTTGAGTTGCCTTCATATATGCAAATTTACTCCGTTGTTAATGTTGAAAATTTAAGATTGTATGAGCCTCCTTTGATTGAAGATCAAGGAGAAAGTGTACAGATTCCATCTATTGAAGATTTTTCTCCATAATTTCTTGATGTGCTTTAGTAAGACACCATACTTGATAGAAGAACGAGGTCATCAAAAAGGGGAAATCTTGATTATCTTCGAGTGGGTTTCAAAGGTACAAATCCATCAAAGGCGAAATCGATTGAAGAGGGGAAGGTGAGGGAACAATACCCTCAAACTTAGCTTTATATCGAATATCTCTTCATTCTTAATCCAACGGTGTGAACAACACTCAAATCTAAGCTCGTATGAAAAAGTTAGAGCAAGTCAAAGTTCGAGTTTGACTTTTCTACATGGCAGGATTGGATGACGTGGAAAAGGTCCCAGCAAATGAGGAGGCGCCAAGTGGTAGGCCGCCATTGGCCCTTGCATATCACATATCGTAGGTCGCAGTTGGATCAGGTTAAGAATCGGCCCCCAGATAGTGCCGATTGCGATTTGCGATATCGCAAATCGCAATCGCAGGAAAGGAGTTATAGAATCGGCCCTCAACACAGTCAAGGTTACAATGCGATATACCGCAATCGCATATCGCACCAAGTACCCGACGATCGATATATATATATATATATATGATACAAGGATTAACGTCGATTGCGATGAGCGATGAGTTCCGATAGCGATAAGACCCCGGACACGATATTTTATATGTCACAATTTAAGTTTTCGTCGAGTCTGCCGATATCGCATCACACAACATTCTTCCTTTAACAAGATCTTCAACTTGCCAAACTTCACCAATTGTGAAATGTGATAGTTCCCAGATGCGATGCCACTATAGGTTGCGATTTAATATCCTTTTGAGTCTGCGATATCACAATCGCAAATCGCATGTTTCTTCTATTCACAGACCATAAGAGCCCGCAACACTTGTCGATTGTGATTTGTGATACGGATAAAAGGTTATGGCCCTCGGCGCGGCTCAGTTAGCGGATTTTGGAGCGAATTTGTGGGTTTCTGTCAATTTTGGAGCAATTTGTAGAACAAATAGCGGGAGAACTAGAAGAAATCATAACTTCTTCAGTTCTTATCCAAATTGGATGCAAAAAGAGGCTAAATAACCATTTTTTAGCATTTTGAACTGATTGAGATAGGTTTCAGAGGCATTTTAGCATTGTAAACACACTTTTGTTGTAATTTTGAGCATAATAGAGAGGCTTAAGCATTGGAAGCTGGACCAAGGAGACATGGCCCAGGATGGGTGAACTCCTCATCAAATCTTTGTATTGTGTGTTGTATTTTGATGTTCTTTGCTATTATTTTTCTGTTGTTCAACATATGTTTTATGTTAAATTGTTTATAACATTTACATAAGAAACTGTCATGGGAATCAGTTAATTAAGAAAACATGGTGAATCCTTAAGCACTTGATAATAAAATGATAAGCATCTTGGGTTTTATTTTGAATGGGGAATTAGCACAACATTACTAATATGCTCCATTTCATATCATTAATTGTCTCATCTTTATCTTTTTCAAAAACCAGACATTCTGCCACAAACTTTTGAATATCAGATTTAAGGCCATCCCAAAAAAAATCCTTCTTAACCCTGTGGTAAGTTTTTAAAAGTCCTGAGTGCCCTCCTAAGGGAGAGGTGTGCAATTCCAAAAGAATATTTTGTTTGAGATGGGAATTCTTACAAATATATAAGTGATCTTTGTACCATAATGACTCATTTTATCAACTAAATGTATCAGATGTACTGGGATCTTGTTGCAACTTTTGAATGAGTGTCCACACTTCTTCATCATTCTTCTATTCATCCCTTGCTTTGGTTATACAATGTGGTTGGATAATAGAAATGGCACAAACAAATGCTTCCACGTCCTCATCCTTTCTTGAGAGTGCATCTGCAACAACATTTTGCTTCCCTTTTTTGGAAATGATTTCAAATTCATAACCCAACGTCTTTGTGACCCATTTTTGTTGCTCTTCTAAAGATAATATTTGTTCCAAAAAGTATTTAAGACTATCATGATCATTTTTTATTTTGATTTGTCTTCCCATTAGGTAAGGTCGGCATTGTTTTAGTGCATGTAGTATTTCCAACATTTCCTTCTCATAAATAGGTTTGTGTAAATACTTTCCTTCGATTGGACGACTTTCAAAAGAAATGGGTCTTCCTTCTTGCATTAAAACATCACCAATTCCATTTCCTACGGCATCACATTCCATAATAAAGTTTTTTGTGAATTCTCGCTTAGCTAATACCGATGCTTGGCACATTACCTCTTTAAGATGTTCAAAGGCCTCAGTTACTTCTGGAGTCCAAGAAAATGCATCTTTCTTCAGTAATGTTGTTAGAGGTGTTTCTATTCTCCCATAATTCTTAACAACCTTGTGATAATACCCTGTCAACCTGATAAATCCTCAAAGATTCTTTATGGTTGTGGGGATTTTCCATTCCTTAATGGCTATAATTTTTTAGGGTCTACCTTAACACCCTCATGGGATGCAATATGACCCAGATATTCCACCTCCTGTACTCCAAAGAAACATTTGGAGGTTTTTTCATATAGGTGTTTCTCCTCCAATAGTTTGAGCACCCTGTCAACATGTTGAACGTGATCCTTCCAAGACTTATCGTAGATTAGTATATCATCAAAAAATACTAACACAAATTTTCTAAGTGAGGGTTTGATAATGGAATTCTTCAAACCTTGAAATGTGGAAGGTGCATTGGTAAGGCCAAAAGGCATGACCTAAAATTCATAATGACCCTCATGAATTATAAATGTCATTTTCAAAATATCTTCAGTCTTCATTGTAATTTGATGATATCCCAAACGAAGATCCAACTTGGTGAAGTAAATTGATTCATGTAATTCATCCAACAATTCATTAATGACAAGAATGGGAAATTTATCTTTAATAGTGAGCTTCTTGAGCTCCCTATAATTCAGACACATGCACCATGATCCATCCTTCTTGTGCACCAATGCTACTAGAGCATAGAAAGAAATTTTACTAGGTTGAATTATACCGGCCTCTAGCATTTCTGCAACCATACATTCAATTTCACTCTTTTGGACATAGGGATATCTGTAAGGCCTGACGTTTGGAGGAACACTTCCTGGAACCAAATGAATAGCATGGTCATGATCATGAATAGGTGGGAGGGCCTTGGGAGTCTCAAATACCTTGGAATGATTTTCCAACACTTTTTGGAGATTTGGAGAAATAGATGATTTCAATGTTTGAACCTCTATTAAGCATAATTGTGCAATTACACCCCATTTTTATTTCTTTAGAATATTTTTCATTCCATTAGAGATTATTTTTTTTCTTCGTTTCCCTGCAATACCCCTTAATTCAAATTCCTTTCCTTCCCAAAAAAGTTCAATAAAATTTCTTGAAAACTAAAAGCTATCGTACCCAAAGATTGTAACCATTGGACTCCTAGTACAACATCAGCACCACCCATTGGAATGGAAAGCATTGGACTATTCAATACACATTCCCCCATGGTTAGCTTGATATTATGGCACTTTCCAAAGAAATTTATAGTTTCTCCATTTGCAAACATCACTTGACACTCTGGTGTTGGATATAGGAGGCAATTTAATTCCTTGGCTATCTTACAATGAATAAAATCATGGGTACTACCCGAATCAATTAGCACTATTACTTTTTCTTCTTGATATGTCCTTCTATCTTGACAGTTTGAAGAGTGGTAATTCTTGCCAATGCATTACAAGATATGGTCGGATTCATTTCTTCTTTCTCTAGGGTTTGTTCCTGGAATATATCCTCTTGTTTTGACATTTCTTGTTCGTTTTCTTCCCCCTCTTCACAATCTATGTAAAATAATTTATTCTTAACACACTTATGACCTTTAGTGTAATTTTTCTATCACAACTATAACAAAGCCCTTTTGATATTTTTTCTTCCAATTTTGTGGTGTCAACCTTGTAAGTTGTGGAAGGCTAGGAGCAACAACAATTAAATCTTTGTTGTTGTGAGTGGTAGACTTCCTTGTTGCCATAATTTTTCTTTCAAATTTTGTTGTCACCCTAAATGCCTTCTCCAATGAATCAAGTTCCCAAAGGTGAACCTCATGTTGGATGTTATCTTTAAAATTATATATGAATACATCAATCATATGCTCCTCTACAATATCATTTACCCTTATATTCAATTTTTGTAAGTCCTCAATGTGCTCCGCAATTGCACCCTTTTGTTTGATATTTATCAATTGGCTAAAGAAGGTGTTGTTCTTTGTATCCTCATAATGTTCTATCATTTCCTCCATAAAAATTGACCAGGTCAAGTGGTTTATGAGAATAAAGTCATCAATACCATATAATCTAATTTTGTTCTAAATATAAAGATGCAATGCGTACCTTTTGTGTGTTTGACACATTATGTAGATCAAAGAATTGCTCTGTTTGTAGTATCCATGTCACTGGATCCTTGTCATCAAACTTCTTCATATCTATCTTTGGAATGTGGTTATTCTTCAACCCACTATGTGAGTCTCTAAAATCATAATTTGTATTCCTTTTATCCTCATCATGATTTTCATGGAGTACCTTGTCACCACTAGGAAGCATTTCTTGTAGCAATTTTGTCAAATCTTCCTTTAAACCTTCCAAGTCCATTTTAAAATATGTTTTTAAACCATCCTTATAACCTTCCATATTGAAATTCATCATTTCTTCCATGCCATATTTCAAGCCATCCATCTTAACTTGCAGTTCATTTTTTGTTACTCTTTGTGAGAGTGAAATTTGTTGCACTTGATCTCGCAATTTTGATATATCATGTTGCATTTCTTCCTCTTATTCATGCGTCATAGAAGAGCTTTTTGGTTTCTTACTAGGTGTATCCATTTTTTTCAAGGAATTTTGGAATCAAACAATGATATATATGCTTCACTATGCCCTTTGAATCACTTCAAACTGATTTTTCAAACAAAAGTTATGCAAAATTTAAAAAATACACACCTTTTTCTTGATTTTTAGGAGCTCGATATTGAAGCTATTGTATCTCTATAATTTTGGGTCTCCAAGATCTGAAAATTTTTCATATTGTATTCCTTTGAGTCTTCTTTCCAACCCCACAATTCAGACTAAGATTGGATTCTTCAAGAAATAGTTATTCCCGATCTCCCGCAATGACCTGATTATAGATTGGTTCAGTAGATAGAACTTGTACGGAGTTCCACGTGTCATTGTTTCTACCTTTGGCCGTGAAAATGATACACAAGAAACTAGATTCTGTTCAATTTCAGTCTCTTTTTACTAAATTCAAATTCGATGCTCAGAGAGAAAGTTATGACGATTTTCCCTAGGTCACCTGTTTGAGACTAAATTCTTGATCCTGCAAAAACCCTAACTTCCTCGAATCATATCTCCGCAAATATAGAGAACCAAGATATTAAATTTGTACATGACGTTCACCAAGATTTCAACTCTAAGTGGTCCAAATTTTAGCTTCATAAGCCTCCTATAAAAAACATTATAGTGAAAATTCCAAAATGACCTGTTTAGAGAAGCGAAATCCTAGAATCCAAAGCTTTGATACCAAATGTTATGCAACCAGCTCAAAAAAAGAAAGATCAAGACTTAAAAATTATCCTCTTTGAGGGGGGAACCTCCTTTACATTACATAAATGAAAAATTCTTGGATGATACAAATGACAAGACCTCATTTCTATATATAGGAGTCTAAGGGGTCACAATATAATCAAAGCCTACACAACAATAATAATGTAAGGGCACAATAATAACAATAGTGGGCTTCTATGGGGCACAATAGTAACAATATGGGGACTAAATGGGCACAAAAATAACAATAATGGGGATGCACTAACAATAAAAATAAGGGTCTACACTAGTATTATAGAGACCTAACACGTATAGAAGACGGTGGTAAGTTCTTTTGTGGTTATTGAACATGGCCTGGAATGGAAAGTTAGATTCTTGTGTCAAGTGTGATGCTCACTATGTGCTACCACAAGATATTATATATTTTTTGAATGATAGGGCCTTTTTTACTTTAAATTAGGTGTTTGATCCACTTATATCGTCTATTTGGGCTCAAATTTGAAAACAAACTAAATTTTCCACCTGAATGGATGGAATTATGCCCGAATTACATTATTTCTCTTAATGCCTCCCACATCAGGATCAGTGACAGGGAAGATATTTTGAAATGCGTTCATTCCTCAAGGAATCTATACCTAAGAATTATGGTATATAATGAGTCGAGTGATGTAGCCTCATGGTGGCAACAATTATAAAAGCTTATTTTTCTAGAAAGTCAAGTTTAATCCAATGGTGTATCCTCGAAAATAAGCTTCTAACAGGGGAGAATTTGAAAAATAGAAGTTTCCATGGGCCTATATAGTGTTGTCTTTGCAAGGCTCTCGAAGAGATTATTGATCTTATATTTTTATCTTTTCCTTATTCCCATGTTGTATGGAACATTTCTCGTACCTCCTTATCCCTGAATCCAATATGGCAGGGTTTATCATCTTTGGATGCTTGGCATTCTTGGTGGGATGTTGTTTTCCCAACAAAATTGAGAAATCTACCACCTATTATTAATTGGGGGATATGATTAGAAAAAAATCAAGCTATTTTTTAGAGTTGTTTTGTTCCTCGGGAAAGAGTGGTTGCAAACTCCTTAGTTATTTATAATTTTATCCCATACCCCCTTTAATCTCAAAGACAGAAGATTGTGACCCTGAAAGTGGTGGATATATCATGTCCTTCGGCATATTTCGACGGTGCATCCCAACCAAATGGTGACTATGGGGGAGGTGTCGTCATTTTGTATTTTTAGGATTCCCATTTATTTAAGCTTCAAAGTGGCTTGGGACGAGGTTCAAATAACTTTGCAAAACTCTATAGTTTAAAACTGCTTCCTCTCTTTGCAACTGAACAAGGATGTAAGCAACTTCAAATCTTTGGTGACTCCCTTATTGTTGTGAACTAGTTTAGAGAATCTGCTCAATGTCATGTGCATACTCTTATGCCTTTGTTGAAGGAAGTTGTACAATTAAAAGTCACTTTTGACTATGTTTCATGTTCTCGTATTTTCAGGGAAAGAAACTGTTATGAAACCAGCTCACAAAAAGATAGAAAAGAGAGATCCACGCCTTAGAATTCAGCCTCTTCGAGGGGGCAACCTCATTTACATTACATAAATGAACAATTCTTGGATGATTCAAATGACAAAACCTCCTTTCTATATATAGGAGTCTAAGGAGTCACAATATAATCCAGCCGACCTAACAATAATAATATAAAGCCACAAAAATAACAATAGAGGGATTCTATGGGCACATTAATAACAATATGGGGTAATAGGGGCACAACAATATAAATAAGGGGTATAACTACAATAGTAATGGGGTAATCACTAGTATTATAGGGACCCAACATGCCCCTCTCCTTCAAAAAAGTGTTGTCCTCAACGCTTGAGTAGTTCTGGATACTTCTGCATAAAATTCTCATCCTCCCATGTGGAATCTTCAGCGGATAAGTTCTTCCACTTGATAAGATACTCTGAAATTGATCGATTTCGTAGCTGTCGAGTTCTTGTTTCTATGACTGCTTCCGGTTCCAATATAATTTTTCCTTCCTCGTCAAGTTCTGGCAATATTGTTTGAACTGGGAGCTTGTCGCCTATAACCTTCTTTAAACATGAAACATGGAAAACTGGGTGCAATCGAGAAGCTGCAGGAAGCTCCAATTTGTATGCCATAGTACCAATCTTTTGCAACACCTTGTACGGACCATAATACTTTGGTGATAATTTATTATCCTTCTTAGCTTGCTTGAGGGACATTTGCTTATATGGTTGTAGCCGTAGGAATACCCAATCACCTACATCAAAACTTCTTTCACTGCGATGTTGATCTGCCTGTTGTTTCATTCTATTCTGTGCCAACACGAGGTTATCCTTTAAGAGTTGGAGGACTTGTTGTTGATGTTCGATGTGATGTTCCACTGCCTGAACCTTAGAATTTTCTCTTAAATATGATGTGATGGATGGTGGTTGATACCCATAAAGTGCCATAAATGGGGTCATTTTTGTTGCTGTATGGAAGGAAGTGTTATACCACCATTCAGCCAGAGGCAACCATTTGACCCATTGTGTCTGTTTATCAGATACAAAGCAACGAAGATATCCTTCCAAACATTTGTTTACTATCTCAGTTTGCCCATCAGATTGAGGATGATAAGATGAGCTATGAGCTAACTGAGTACCAAGACAAGAAAATAATTCTGTCCAAAAATTTCCAGTGAAAATGGGATCTCTGTCACTTACAATAATCTTTGGGTTTCCATGTAGCTTTTGAACTGTTTCCATAAATGCAGTAGAAACTGTACTGGCTTTAAATGGATGTGATAATGCACAAAAGTGTGCATACTTGGTAAGTCTGTCAACTACCACCATGATGACACTCTTTCCCTCAGACTTGGGTAAACCTGTGATAAAATCCATTGAAACCTCCTCCCAACGTTGGCTTGGAATGGATAAAGGTTGTAATAGACCCGGTGTCTTAATTGTTTCAACTTTATTTTGTTGGCAAACCAAACATTCTGCCACAAACTTTTGAATATCTGATTTAAGGCCATCCCAAAAAAATTCCTTCTTAACCCTGTGGTAAGTTTTTAAAAATCCTGAGTGCCCTCCTAAGGGAGAAGTGTGCAATTCCATAAGAATCTTTTGTTTTAGCTGGGAATTCTTACAGAGGTATAAGCGATCTTTGTACCATAACGAATCATTTTTCCAGCTAAATGTATCAGACGTACTGGAATCTTGTTGTAGCTTTCGAATAAGTGCCCACACTTCTTCGTCATTCTTCCATTCCTCCCTTGCTTCATTTATCCAATCTGGTTGGATAATAGAAATGGCGCACAACAATGCTTCCACATCCTCATCCTTTCTTGAGAGTGCATCTGCCACCACATTTTGCTTCCCTTTTTTGTAGATGATTTCAAAGTCATAACCCAACATCTTTGTGACCCACTTTTGTTGCTCTTCAGAGGATAATCTTTGTTCTAAAAAGTATTTAAGGCTATCATGATCCGTTTTTACCTTGAAGTGTCTTCCCATTAGGTAGGGTCGCCATTTCTTAAGTGCATGGAGTATTGCCAACATTTCCTTCTCATAAATAGCTTTGCTTAAAAACTTTCCCTTGATTGGACGACTTTCAAAAGCAATGGGTCTTTCATCTTGCATTAGAACAGCACCAATTCCATTTCCTGAAGCATCACATTCCACAATAAAGGTTTTTGTGAAGTCCGGTGTAGCTAAGACCGGTGCTTGGCACATTGCCTCTTTAAGATGTTCAAAGGCCTTTGTTGCTTCCGGAGTCCATGAAAATGCATCTTTCTTCAATAATGTTGTTAGAGGTGCTGCTATTCTCCCATAATTCTTAACAAACTTGCGATAATACCCTGTCAACCCAAGAAATCTCGCAGATGCTTTATGGATGTGGGGATTTTCCATTCCTTAATGGCTTTAATTTTGCTAGGGTCTACCTTAACTCCTTCATGAGATACAATATGACCCAAATATTCCACCTCCTGGACTCCAAAGAAACATTTGGATCTTTTTGCATATAATTGTTTCTCCTCCAATAGTTGTAGCACCCTGTCAACATGTTCAACATGATCCTTCCAAGACTTGCTGTAGATTAGTATATCATCAAAAAATACTAACACAAATTTTCTAAGGAATGGTTTGAAAATTGAATTCATCAAACCTTGAAATGTTGAAGGTGCATTGGTAAGGCCAAAAGGCATGACCAAAAATTCATAATGACCCTCATGAGTTCTAAATGCCGTTTTCGGAATGTCTTCAATCTTCATTCTGATTTGATGATATCCTGAACGAAGATCCAACTTGGTGAAGTAAATTGATCCATGCAATTCATCCAGTAATTCATCAATGACAGGAATGGGGAACTTATCTTTAATAGTGAGCTTGTTGAGCTCCCTATAATCTGGACACATGCGCCATGATCCATCCTTCTTGTGCACCAATACTACTGGAGCAGAGAAAGAACTTTGACTCGGTTGAATTATACCAGCCTCTAGCATTTCTGCAACCATACGTTCAATTTCACTTTTTTGGACATAGGGATATCTGTACGGCCTGATGTTTGGAGGAACACTTCCTGGAATCAGATGAATAGCATGATCATGATCACGCATAGGTGGGAGACCTTTGGGAGTCTCAAATACCTTGGAATGATTGTCCAGGACTTTTTGGAGATCTGGAGAAATAGATGATTCCAATGTGGAAACATCTAGCGAACATAATTGTGCAATTACACCCTTTGCTCCTTTTTTAGAAGCTTTGTCATACCATTAGAGCTGATTATCTTTCCTGGTTTCCCTGCAATACCCCTTAATTCAACTTCCTTTCCTTCCACAGAAAATTTGATGAAAAGTTCTTGAAAATTAAAAGCTATTGTACCCAAGGATTGTAGCCATTGGACTCCTAGTACAACATCAGCACCTCCCATTGGAATGGAAAGCATTGGGCTAGTCAATACATATTCTCCCATGGATAGCTTGATATTATGGCACTTTCCAGAGCAATTTATTGTTCCTCCATTTGCAATCATCACTTGACACTCTGGTGCTGGATATAGGAAGCAATTCAATTCTTTTGCTACCCTACAATGAATAAAATTGTGGGTGCTTCCTGAATCAATCAACACTATTACCTTTTTCTTCTTGATTTGTCCTTCTATCTTGATGGTTTGAGGAGTGGTAATTCCCGCCAATGCATTACAAGATATGGTCGGATTTATTTGTTCTTCATCTAGGCTTTGTTCCTGGAGTATATCCTCTTCTTTTGACCTTTCTTGCTCCTTTTCTTCTTCCTCTTCACAATCTATGTAGAATAATTTCTTCTCAGCACACTTATGACCTTTAGTGTATTTGCTATCACAACTATAACTAACAAAGCCCTTTTGCTCTTTTTTCTTCCAATTGTTGTGGTGTCAACCTTATAGGTTGTGGAAGACTAGGGGCAACAACACTTCCGTCTTTATAGTTGTGAGTGGTATGCTTCCTGGTTGCCATAATTTTGCTTTCCATTTTTCTTGCTAACCTGAATGCCTTCTCTAATGAATCAGGTTCCCAAAGGCGAACATCATGTTGGATATTATCCTTTAAAGACCCTATGAACACATCAATCCTATGCTCCTCTGGAATATCTTTTACCCTTATGTTCAATTTTTGGAACTCCTCAATGTGCTCCATTATTGAACCCTTTTGTTTGAGACTTATCAATTGGCTAAAAAAAGTGTTGCTTTTTGTATCCTCATAATGTGCTATCAATTCTTCCGTAAAAATTGCCCAAGTGATAAATTGTTTACGAGAGCAAAGCCATTGATACCATACAAACTGATTTGGTTCCAAATATAAAGTTTCCATACGTACCTTTTGTGTGTTTTGCACATTATTGAGATCGAAGAATTGCTCCATCTGTAATATCCATGTGGCGGGATCCTTGCCATCAAACTTCCTCATATCGATTTTTGGAATATGGTGGGTCTTCGATCCAACATTAGAGTCTATGGAATCATGATTAACATTTCTTTTGTTCTCATCATGAGTTTCCTTTACAACCTTTTCACCATTAGTAAGTATTTCTTGTAGAAAATTTGTCAAATCTGTCTTCAAATCTGCCATGTCTGTCTTCAAATCTGTCTTCAAATTTGCCATGTCTTTCTTCAAATCTGTCTTCAAATCTATCTTCAAATCATCCATCTTAGCTTCCATGCCCTTTATCTTAGATTCCACGCCATTTATTTAGCATCTGTTAGCTTTTGTGAGCGTGACATTTGTTGCACTTGTTCTTGTAATTTTGATATATCATGTAGCATTTCTTCCTCTTCTTCATGAGTCATGCTAGAGCTTTCAGGTTCCTTACTAGGTGTTTGCATTTTCTTTCCTCGGGGCATCAGTTACCGATAATAATGCTTTACTATGCCCTTTGAATTCCTTCAAACCAAGCTTATGCAAAAATAAAAAATAAAAACTACACACCTTTTTTTACTTTGTAGAAGCCTGATATTGAATCTGATGTATCTCTGTAATTTCGAATCATCCAGTTCTGAAATTGTGACCTGTAGTAGCCTTCTATGTCCTCTTTCCAATGCCACTAGTCTGAACCAAATTGGATTCTCCAAAAAAGAGTTATGCACAATCTCCCACAGTGACCTGATTATAGACTAGTTCAGTAGAGCGAACTTGTATGAAGTGCCACGTGTCACTGTTTCAACCTTTGACTCTAAAAATTATATAAAAGAAAACTACAGTCCGTCCTCTTTCTGTACCTTCTTATGAAATTTCAATCTGATGCTCAGAAAGAAAGTTATGACGATTTTCCCCAGGTCACCTGTTTTGAGTGTAATTTAGGAGTCTGCAAAAATACCAACTTCCTGAGATCATATCTCCGAAAATATCACGCAAAAAGCTCTGAAATTTGGACCCAAGGTTCAGCGTGATTTCTTCTCAAATGGGTTTTTTTTGCGACTTCTGAAATGTCACAGAAAAAAAGTTATAGCGAAAATGCCACGATGACCTGTTTGGAGCAGCGAAACCCTAGAATCCAAAGCTCTGATACCAAATGTTATGAAACCAGCTCACAAAAAGATAGAAAAGAGAGATCCACGCCTTAGAATTCAGCCTCTTCGAGGGGGCAACCTCCTTTACATTACATAAATGAACAATTCTTGGATGATTCAAATGACAAAACCTCCTTTCTATATATAGGAGTCTATGGAGTCACAACATAATCCAGCCGACCTAACAATAATAATATAAAGCCACAAAAATAACAATAGAGGGATTCTATGGGCACATTAATAACAATATGGGGGTAATGGGGGCACAACAATATAAATAAGGGGTATAACTACAATAGTAATGGGGTAATCACTAGTATTAAGGGACCCAACACAAACACCATGGTTTATAGCCTTTCCAAATAGGGGGTGCAGTAGACTCAAAGCATGTGGAATGCTTTTGAACACAATGGAGTTGATTTATATGAGTTCTTTCATAGGTAATTCACAGATTACCTAACACATATTTAGGCTTAATAGTTTCTATTAACTCTGGTTATCAATTACTTCATGACGATCTTTTTGTGATAGTTCAATCTTTTTCCCTATTAGGGGAAGTGCTTATTTTTATTTATAATGTTTGAAATTGATGACATGTATGTAACTCGTTGGTTTATATGGACTATTTATCTGTGTAGGTCGCCAGGCCAATGGTTTTAGACCGTGATAGTTTTTTATATTTTAATGGATGATTGTCCCCTAGGTGATCATATTTTTGAATCACAACAACGCATCTGCAAAATTTATGTTTCTTATTTATTAATGAAAATTATGATTTTTCCTTGGGGAATAAAAGAAGTTCATGTGATTCTAAGATTTGTTTCTGGTGTTAACAATCTCAATTTTTAAAATTCCTTTTTAGAGACATATTCCAACATATTTTAATAACAATGATCTATCATTCAATGTGAAAAACTATGGTAGAGAAAATATACATAGGAACTACGCATGGTTTTACCTTGTTGGAAATCATTATAACCCTTATTTCTACCCATTTGAGTGGTATAGAATTAGACATTACCTATATGCAAAATCTCACTTCCATGTATCTTTAGGTATATCGAACATCCCCTAAGTATACCTTAAACCTTTTTTAGATAAGCTATTTAGTAGTCATGTTGTTATAGTACACCATGAACAACACTATGGGGACCACTCTCTAGTACCTGGGTGGTTGGTTAGTACAACTAAGGGAACAATTGAGACTCAATTAATTCCTTGAGATCATTTTTTATAGTAATGTGACCCAACAAGGGCGTAGGGTGCGTTACAAGTTTATCCATTATACTATGAATAAGATGGTGGTTGATATAGCAAATGTATAATGGAGTGGTGCAGTGATTGTATAGCAAAAAGGTGGGGTACTTGTATAATGGCTTAACGAGTGAAGTAAATGGTTGAGAAAAAAATGTAAGGTAGAATGGTTGTAACTAGAATGCACCCCTTTTATTCAACCATAAACTTGCTAATATCTTCATTATGATACCAATTATAGGAAAATAATAAATATACATACAAACATTATTTCATGATGATTATCAATGGTCAATTAGGCAACAATTTATACATTATAAAATAATTGGGGCATATCATTTTGTGCAAGCATGTTGAACATTGGATTATTATAATAACATAATTAAATTAGGCTTGTTACAACACAAGTACATCTTAATAACTACATACTATATTACAAAATAGATAGAAGTAGTTGCATTGATCAGGGTAAAAAAAATGGTTGTCATGAAGTTCATTTAACAATAATTGATCTACCAAGTTTGGGGTTCTGTATAGTTTTATTTATGATAATTTTATATTTTCTCCCTTTGAAATTGATTGAATTTGCTTTAAAAATGGAATTGTTTGAAGGTTTTCCGCCAATTACTACCACTTGGAATGGAGTAGATGGATCCAATAATAATACCTTAATTAGTATTCTAAATCAAACTACAATTACTCATTAAAGGAATTAGAACAATCCATTTTCAAATTCCCCATGGGCTAATAAAGTCACACCAAAAGTTTCTTTAGGAACCTCTCTCTAATTTTTGGTATACAAAAACAAAAAAAATCAACTTACCTCCTAATAATTTCTTACCCTTCCTCCAACTTACCCAAGCTACAAGGGGATATAATTTCCCATCTATCCAAAGAACTCATCTCTTCATAAAGCTTGAAGGAGAAAGGGAGAAAACTAAGCACAATCTTGTTGTTCATTAAAATATTGTGAAAACATTATAACAAGTAACAAATTACCAACTTAATGAGAATTGTGACCTCAAAACAACAACTAAATCCCTAAAATTCCATATTTTTGCATTAAAAACATGAAAAACACCCTTAAATTAAAAGTGGTGGTAACGATAACACCATTTTTTAGTTTAAAATTGCAACACTTTTAAACAATGGCATTAAAAACCAAATATCATGACTATGAATAACGTTAAATTCCAACATTTTTCAACCATGGAATTAAAACAAAATATCATGAGTATGAAAAACCTTAAAATTGCAGCATCTTTTGACCACGACATTAAAAACCAAATATTCTTCTTCTTGTTTTTTAAATCATTGCATAGATTTACAGGAACTGACCTTCTGAAGGCACCCACCCCCAATATATGCAAGAAAATACTTTTGGTAGACTACAATCTGATTGAGGCACCAACCTCAATGGAGGCACACACCTCCTTCTTCAACTTCTTGTGGACCTTTTCAAAATATTTCAAATTGGATCCACATTCTCTTCATTCAATATAAATATTTAAATTGAATAAACTATTGATGCTATATTATTATCAACAACCTATGATACCTTGTCTATACTCTGTTCCAACCTTCTCATCAATCTAGTCACATAAAACCCTTCTTGGAATCTGTACTTTCATAAATTCAACATCAACTACAACCTACTCATAAGCTCTCAAAACACATAAAATGGCTTCTAATCATAAAAAATACATCATAAATACTCTTCATGCTTCTAGGACTATTCACCTCTAAACCCTAATCATCATGTTTCTTTCGGGATTCAATTTGGACTTAAAATAAGCCCAAAAACCATTTGAAACTATATAATTCATAAAAAAAAATAATCCTTCTACAAAATGGATAATTTTGGATGCATTTTACAAAATAGAAATTTATGGGCACCAGAAAATTTTAGTTGTTTGAAAAAATGAAAAAATCAGACACACCAGTAACCCTTCTACAAAAAAAGTTGACCAAGTCTACCCAAACTCGAACACATGACCTACACTATACAAAATATGTCACATAACCAACTAACCTGATCATGAAGTCATTATTCATGGGTGACATGTTGTTACATACACTTAGCTTGGAGCCTCAACCAACAAAAAAATGGTGTCAACTCTTTTTAGGAAATGCCACACACATATATGCAGAAGGCTCACTCAAGGACTTGAACCATTAACCAATACACAACAAATCAACTGTGCTACCACATCAAGCTCGCCATAAACCACAGATAGGATTTCATGTTTCGGTTGATTGATGCATGGATGGGATCATAGTTGCGTGGGGGCAGTCCTGACCAACCTCGAGGCTGACCACAACTTCATATAATTCTTGTTAAAACTTTGATGCACATATAACCAAGGGCTTAGCCCTTCCGACGATAGAATTGTAACCATATGACCTTAAATTTTTCTCTCAACCTCATATGACCTTGCTATGTGACCCTGACCTAGGGGTCCATGGTTATCTGCATGATGAAGTCAACATGATGTCATCATGCCATGTGGTAGCTTGTGAGGGGTTCCACATGTCACCCATTTTCAACCGTTTCGCCAACCAAAAGTTGCCATTTGGACCTGCCCCATGGCAGTCCCTAGAGGTACCTCGTCATCCCGTTAATGTCACCTCATCCAATCAAAACATGCCACGACATCCTTACTGCTACATCATGGGTGACTATGTCAGAGGCCACATCATCCAATCAAATGTTATCATGTGTCATCCATGCCACTACGTCATGGGTGATTGTGTAGAGGGGGCCATGTCATCGCCAATTCGTCTAATCAATCATTGCCACATGTCATACTAGGATTAGCCATTGTGGCAGGAGTACGTTGGTTAACCAATGCACATGTTAACAGATATCTACCATTCAATCTGATCAAGGAGCACACTCTTTAATCATGTTAAAAATCATGCATGTTTTCTCACTATCTACTGTGGATTTAATTAACTAGTCATTGATTCGCACAAGAGTTGCACACTATTTAACATATTAATGTTAGGGGGGGGGGGGGGGGGGGGGCGGAGTTTCCCTATTTTTTTGGTCCTTTACAAGCATTGATTTTCAAATGGCCATAACTTATATTGCAAGAGGAGTTTTATAGAGTGGGATACACCATTGGAAAGGTATCGATGAGGAATACCCAACCATGCTAGTTATAGGATCATTGGGGCATCATAACCTAGTGAAGAAACTCAATAAACATCATACATTTTTTTACTTCACCTAATGAGGTAATGTTGCAAGATATCTAGTTGTCATACTTCTTTCTCTAACTCATGAACTTCATTGTTGTTATCTTGGACATCCCCTTTGACATCAATGACAACACTATGCGCAAAAATATCCCCCTTTGTCACTGATGGAAACACCACCAAACATTGATGGTCATTTATGTCAATAAGCCAAGCCTTGACATGAATCAAATTCCCCCTGTCATAGTCTTGAGGACTCCCCCTATCTGACTTTGAATATGCCTTATTTATTTACTTCCTTCTATCAATTCCTACATTCTTACCTTCAATGTATGTCAGTCAATGTTTATATCAATATATACATTCTCTCCCCCTTTGACATAAATGGAAAATGGACATGGTTATCTACCAATGCTTCCATAATTATGTGTGAACATGATCTTGTAGAGTCTCCCTGATATTATCTTCTTCTTCCTTCCATATTTATCAATGTTTGAATTCTCTAAATGCCTGTCAATACTCTCAATTTTTTCTTGAATGTGAAAAAGTCTCCCCTGTGACCATTTTTCTAATACTTCTCCAATTGTTCTTTTACTTTCTGGTGGACCTAGTAAAGTCTCCCCCTGAGACCATGCTTCCTTCTCCTGTACGTGCCTACCAATGCTCACCAAAAAATTCCTAAACTTTTTTTAGGACCTGAGAGAATCTCCCCCCGAGATCATGTGGCTTTATTGTGGACCTGATATGAGACCATTCTTGCCAATACTTCTTTCCTGTGTACCTGATAAGGTCTTCCTTTGAGACCGTGTTGTCAATGTTTAATTTTTTGGTGGACCTAGTGGAGTATCCCCTTGATACTACAGTTTTCACGGAATTCTCATATGATCCTTTGATTTGTCTTTGATGTTAAACCTACATATATCTCTACCTGTACATGTGTTATATTATTATATTTTCCTCTAGAATTTTCCCTTATCATTATTCATATGTTTCCCTCGAATTAAAGTGATCATTCTTCCAACATAGAATTGCTTCTTCAAGTTTTGACTTAACCTTCACCAAGGGATTAGATATGAGGGGTCATATAAAAAATTAGTTATTCTTGTCTCATCCTCCACCCCATATTCTTTTTTGTTAGATAAAAGGTAGGTGCTTCTCCCTTGAGTCTATAACCATGTGTTGTATGTCCTTCATTATGGCATATATAACACACAATATTAGCCTTTAAAATTTGTGAAAATGGATGATGTCTTCTTATAACTTGATCCATAGGCCTCAACCTAGGAACTTGATCGTATCCTTTATCTCTGATCATACCACAAGTCCTACAATACTGTGATTTTTGCCAAAATTTTGTACATGAGAAAAAATAACCAAAGAAATTATTTTGATACCTAGAGGTATAGGGTGCTCTTGATCTTCTAAAGTTGTTCTTTGGAGGAGCTCCATTCATTTGCTAATTTCCAATACTTGCTTCATTTCTACTTGTATATCCTTTATGAATATTCTTTGTCATGGGAGATTCATTTTCTTCATTCTGGCTCCTTTATTTTTGTGAATTGAATGTACCTTGTTACTTCCTGGAATCATCCTGAGAATAATTGAAATGAACATGCTTGGGCTTATTTATGATTTGCTTAGGCTCTTCATGGGAGGTGTTGCTAGATGTAATGAATGTTTGATCGAACTTCTTGGGATGATATTCATTTGATATGTTTGGGAGACCTTTATTTTTGGATGTCCCAACACTTCCCTGATAACTAAGACCTGTTTTGATGATAGGAAATCTTTGCATGCTGACAATGTGATCCAGTGATTCAATCCCTTTATGAAGCTTTAGGTTTATTTGAGCTACTCCAATTCTTATTTCAATAGTACAACTTCTTCTAATATTTCACAAATTTTCTCTTTCTCATGTAACAATTTTTAAAAAACCTCATTTATTCTTTTATCCTCTTCTAGCTCAACCTTAAGAGCAAAAATAGTCTCCTCATTACGCTCTTTGTCTTGGAGTTGCTGCATTAATTGTCCTTCCCTCTTTCTAAGGATATTTATTTCCTTTAATGCACTTATAAGTTTTACTTCATAATCTATTTCTACTTCAAGTCTTCTATTTCAGTAATGAACAATACTTCACATCTTTCATCGTCGATTACACTTTCATTGATTTTGTAATCACTTTCTTCCTTTGCGTAGAAATTCTTCTTGTTATTGGCTTGCTTCTTCTTTAGATTCTTAGACTTTAATTTTTACTCATCATCAATATCATTCATCTTAGAATAAGGACACTTAGAAGCATAATGTCCTATCCTTCCACATTCAAAGCACCTAAAAGGGATCTTACCATTGAACTTTCCAGTTCCTATTTTTAACTTCTAGACAAACTTGGATTCTTCATCATTGGAATTGGAGTCTACTTGATTTTCATGCTTTTTCTCTTCTTTGGCTGCATTGAATGTCGCTTCTTTGATCTTTATTTTTCCTCTTTTATCCTTAGCTCATATGTTGATTTCTCACCATCACCATCATTCATCTAAGCCTAAGGACACTTAGAAGAATAATGTTTTATCCTTCCACATTCAAAGTACTTAAAAGGGAGCTTATCTTTGAACTTGTTGATTCCTCCTTTTAGCTTCTAGACAAACTTAGCTTATTCTTCATCAGAGTGGAGTCTACTTTACTTTCAGTTTTTTCTCTTCTTTGGTTGTTTGGAATGTTTCTTCTTTGATTCATGATTTTTCCACTTTTATCCTTAGCACATATGTTGATTGGCCCATCATCATTATCATTCATATTATCATAAAGACACTTAGAGGCATAATGCCCTATCCTTCCACAATCAAAGCACTTAAAAGGGAGCTTACCTTTGAACTTTCTAGTTCCTTTTTTTAGCTTCTATAAAAACTTGGCTTCTTCATCGGAGCTAGATTCTGCTTAATTTTCATGCTTTCTCTCTTCTTTGGATGCTTGGAATGTTGCTTATTTAATTCCTAATTTGTCCTCTTTTATCCCTAACTCATATGTTAAGAGTATTCCATGAAGCATATTCACAATCATTTTATCTACATCTGTCATTTCTTCAAGGGTTGATACTTTGGGATTGAATCTTGATGTAGGATCCATCAACACCTTTCGAACAACAACACCATATTTGACTTCTTCACCTAGACCTGTAATGGAGTTGACAACATTGTCTACTCGAAGAAAATATGAAGCAATATCCTCATCTTCTTCCATATTTAAACTTTCAAATTGAGCCCTGATAGATTGTAGCATGGCTTCTTTTACTTTTGTATCCCCTTAATAATAATAATTTTTGAGCTTATTACATACCTCATGAGATAAGTTACACTACATCACCTTTACAAATTCTAAATTTAATAAACCATTTAGAATAACATGCTTAGCTTAATCATAGGACGTTTAAAGTGCCTAATCAGCTGCATCTGTCGAAATAGAGTTGGGTACTTTATAGTCGATCTCTGTAATATCCCAAATATCAACTCTCAAGGATATGAGATAGGTCTCCATCCTTATCTTCCAAAAATCATAGTTGGATCCATCGAAAAATGGGGGCTTACCTATTTCTCTAATCGTGGCCATATTTCCTTGAACTCAACCTTCTAGTAGTTAACTATTCTTGAAGGAAACCTATTGTATTACCACTTGTTGGACCAAATATCACACTGAGAGGGTGTTGAATCAATGTGGAAGCAATTTTACCATTTCACAACCTTTTATCAATGAACAAGTATGTAGCAATGTATCATAACTATTTATAGCATATAAATAAATAGAAATATATATCGTCATCATCACATTAACAATACATCAAGAAGCCATCACATCAAAACAAGAGGACACAAACTATTACATGGAAACCCGTATGGGAGAAAACCAAAAATTCTTCTTCTTCTTCTTCTTCTTTAATTTGTAACATATATTTGTAGGCATTGACCTATTGGAGGCACCCAACCCCAAGATATACAAGAAAATTATTTTGGTAGGCTACAATTTGATTAAGGCACCAACCTCAAAAATGTGAAAGAAACTAATCCTTGTAGGCTACAACCTTATTAAGGCACCAGCCTCAAAGATGAACAAGATTCGACTTGCTCTAGGCTTCAACCTAATTGAGGGAACAACCTCAGTGATAAGAAAACTTCGACTTTATATAGGCTCCATACTAATTGAGGCACCAACCTCAATCGAGGCACCCACCTCCTTATTCAAATTCTTGTAGACCTATTTTGAAAATCTTTCAAATTGGATCCACCTGCTCTTCAATCAATATAAATATTTAAACTAAACAAAATGTTACTGTCATATTGTTGTCAACATCCTGTCATACACTATCCATACTCCATTACAACCTATTCATCAATCTAGTCACATAAAACCCTTCTCAGAACCTATTCTTTCCATAAACTCAACATCAACTACACCCTACTCATAAGCTCTCAAAACAAATAAGGTGGATTCTAATTGTTATGAAACCAGCTCACAAAAAGATATAAAAGATAGATCAACGCCTTAGAATTTAGCCTCTTCGAGGGGGAAACCTCCTTTACATTACATAAATGAACAATTCTTTGATCATTCAAATGAAAAAACCTCCTTTCTATATATAGGAGTCTAAGGAATCACAATATAACCCAGCCAACCTAACAATAATAATATAAAGGCACAAAAATAACAATAGAGGGATTCTATGGGGCACAGTAATAACAATATGGGGACAATAGGGGCAGAACAATATTAATAAGGGATACAACTACAATAGTAAGGGGGTAATCACTAGTATTATAGGGACCTAACATGCCCCTCTCCTTCAAAAAAGTGTTGTCCTCAATCCTTGAGTAGTTCTAGATGCTTCTGTATAAAATTCTCATCCTCCCATGTGGAATCTTCAGCGGATAAGTTCTTCCACTTGATGAGATACACCGAAATTGATCGATTTCGTAACTACCGAGTTCTTGTTTCTGTGACTGCTTCCGGTTCCAATATAATTTTTCCTTCCTCATCAAGTTCTGGCAATATTGTTTGAACTGGGAGCTTGTCGCCTATAACCTTCTTTAAACATGAAACATGGAAAACTGGGTGCACTCGAGAAGTTGCAGGAAGCTCCAATTTGTATGCCATAGTATCAATCTTTTGCAACACCTTGTACAGACCATAATACTTTGGTGATAATTTATTATCCTTCTTAGCTTGCTTGAGGGACATTTGTTTATATGGTTGTAGCCGTAGGAATACCCAATCACCTAGATCAAAACTTCTTTCGCTGCAATGTTGATCTGCCTGTTGTTTCATTCTATTCTGCGCCAACACGAGGTTATCCTTTAAGAGTTGGAGGACTTGTTGTTGATGCTCGATGTGATGTTCCACTGCCTGAACCTTAGAATTTTCTTTTAAATATGATGTGATGGATGGTGGCTGATATCCATAAAGTGCCATAAATGGGGTCATTTTTGTTGTTGTATGGAAGGACGTGTTATACCACCATTCATCCAGAGGTAACCATTTGACCCATTGTGTATGTTTATCAAATACAAAGCAACGAAGATATCCTTCCAAACATTTGTTTACTATCTCAGTTTTCCCATCAGATTGAGGATGATAAGATGAGTTATGAGCTAACTGAGTACCGAGACAAGAAAATAATTATGTCCAAAAATTTCCAGTGAAAATGGGATCTCTGTCACTTACAATAATCTTTGGGTTTCCATGTAGCTTTTGAATTGTTTCCATAAATGCAGTAGAAACTGTATTGGCTTTAAATGGATGTGATAATGCACAAAAGTGTGCATACTTGGTAAGTCTATCAACTACCACCATGATGACACTCTTTCCCTCAGACTTGGGTAAACCTGTGATAAAATCCATTGAAACCTCCTCCCAATGTTGGCTTGGAATGGATAAAGGTTGTAATAGACCCGGGGTCTTAATTGTTTCAACTTTATTTTGTTGGCAAACCAAACATTCTACCACAAACTTTTGAATATATGATTTGAGGCCATCCCAAAAAAATTCCTTCTTAACCCTGTGGTAAGTTTTCAAAAATCCTGAGTGCCCTCCTAAGGGAGAAGTGTGCAATTCCATAAGAATCTTTTGCTTGAGTTGGGAATTCTTATAGAGGTATAAGCAATCTTTGTACCATAACGAATCATTTTGCTAGCTAAATGTATCAGAGGTACTGGAATCTTATTGTAACTTTCGAATAAGTGCCCACACTTCTTCATCATTCTTCCAATCTTGTTGGATAATAGAAATGGCACACAACAATGCTTCCACATCCTCTTCCTTTCTTGAGAGTGCATCTGCCACCACATTTTGCCTCCCTTTTTTGTAGATGATTTCAAAGTCATAACCCAACATCTTTGTGACCCACTTTTGTTGCTCTTCAGAGGATAATCTTTGTTCTAAAAAGTATTTAAGGCTATCATGATCTGTTTTTACCTTGAAGTGTCTTCCCATTAGGTAGGGTCGCCATTTCTTAAGTGCATGTAGTATTTCCAACATTTCCTTCTCATAAATAGCTTTGTGTAAAAACTTTCTCTTGATTGGACTACTTCCAAAAGTAATGGGTCTTTCATCTTGCATTAAAACAGCACCAATTCCATTTCTTGAAGCATCACATTCCACAACAAAGGTTTTTGTGAAGTCCGGTGTAGCTAAGACCGGTGCTTGGCACATTGCCTGTTTAAGATGTTCGAAGGCCTTTGTTGCTTCTAGAGTCCATGAAAATGCATCTTTCTTCAATAATGTTGTTAGAGGTGCTGCTATTCTCCCATAATTATTAAAAAACTTGCGATAATACCCTGTCAACCTGAGAAATCCTCGTAGATGCTTTATGGATGTGGGTATTTTCCATTCCTTAATGGCTTTAATTTTGCTAGGGTCTACCTTAACTCCTTCATGAGATACAATATGACCCAGATATTCCACCTCTTGTACTCCAAAGAAACATTTGGATCTTTTTGCATATAATTGTTTCTCCTCCAATAGTTGCAGCACCCTGTCAACATGTTCAACATGATCCTTCCAAGACTTCTTGTAGATTAGTATATCATCAAAAAATACTAACACAAATTTTCTAAGGAAGGGTTTGAAAATTGAATTCATCAAAACTTGAAATGTAGAAGGTGCATTGGTAAGGCCAAAAGGCATGACCAAAAATTCATAATGATCCTCATGAGTTCTAAATGCTATTTTCGGAATGTCTTCAATCTTCATTCTTATTTGATGATATCCTGAACGAAGATCCAACTTGGTGAAGTAAATTGATCCATGCAATTCATCCAGTAATTCATGAATGATAGGAATGGGAAACTTATCTTTAATAGTGAGCTTGTTGAGCTCCCTATAATCCGGACACATGCGCCATGATCCATCCTTCTTGTGCACTAATACTACAGGAGTATAGAAAGAACTTTGACTAGGTTGAATTATACCAGCCTTTAGCATTTCTGCAACCATACGTTCAATTTCACTCTTTTGGGCATAGAGATATCTGTACGTCCTGATGTTTGGAGTAACATTTCCTGGAATCGGATGAATAACATGATCATGATCACGAATAGGTGGGAGACCTTTGGAAGTCTCAAATACCTTGGAATGATTGTCCAAGACTTTTTGGAGATCTGGAGAAATAGATGAATTTGATGTGGAAACATCTAGCGAACATAATTGTGCAATTACACCTCTTTGTTCCTTTTTTAGAAGCTTTGTCATACTGTTAGAGCTGATTATCTTTCCCGGTTTCCATACAATACCCCTTAATTCAACTTCCTTTCCTTCCATATAAAATTTCATGAAAAGTTCCTGAAAATTAAAAGCTATTGTACCTAAGGATTGTAGTCATTGGACTCCTAGTACAACATCAGCACCTCCCATTGGAAGGGAAAGCATTGGGCTATTCAATACATATTCTCGCATGGATAGCTTGATATTATGGCACTTTCCATAGCAATTTCTTGTTCCTCCATTTGCAACCATCACTCGACACTCTGGTGCAAGATATAGGAAGCAATTCAATTCTTTTGCTACCTTACAATGAATAAAATTGTGTGTACTTCCTGAATCAATCAACACTATTACCTTTTTCTTCTTGATTTGTCCTTCTATCTTGATGGTTTGAGGAGTGGTAATTCCAGCCAATGCATTACAAGATATGGTCAGATTCATTTCTTCTTTATCTAGGCTTTGTTCCTAGAGTATATCCTCTTCTTTTGACCTTTCTTGCTCATTTTCTTCTTCCTCTTCACAATCTATGTAGAATAATTTCTTCTCAACACACTTATGACCTTTAGTATATTTGATATCACAACTGTAACAAAGCCATTTTTCTCTTTTTTCTTCCAATTGCTATGGTGTCAACCTTACAGGTTGTGGAAGATTAGGGGCAACAACACTTCCATCTTTATATTTGTGAGTGGTATGCTTCCTAGTTGCCATAATTTTGCTTTCCATTTTTCTTGCTAATCTGAATGCCTTCTCTAATGAATCAAGTTCCCAAAGGCGAACATCATGTTGGATATTATCCTTTAAAGTCCCTATGAACACATCAATCCTATACTTCTCTAGAATATTTTTTACCCTTATGTTCAATTTTTGGAACTCCTCAATGTGCTCCATTATTGAACCCTTTTGTTTGAGACTTATCAATTGGCTAAAAAAAGTGTTGCTTTTTGTATCCTC
Source organism: Pinus tabuliformis (assembly GCA_031772625.1). Classification (NCBI taxonomy): domain Eukaryota; kingdom Viridiplantae; phylum Streptophyta; class Pinopsida; order Pinales; family Pinaceae; genus Pinus; species Pinus tabuliformis. Next base: position 82,670,139 of record CM062807.1, read on the forward strand.
ATAATGTGTTGTCAATTCTTCCATAAAAATTTCCCAAGTGATAATTTGTTTACGAGAGCAAAGCCATTGATACCATACAAACTAATTTGGTTCCAAATATAAAGTTGCAATACATACCTTTTGTGTGTTTTGCACATTATTGAGATCGAAAAAGTGCTCCATCTGTAATATCCATGTTGAAGGATCCTTGTCATCAAACTTCCTCATATCGATTTTTAGAATATGATGGGTCTTCAATCCAACATTAGAGTCTATGAAATCATGATTAACATTTCTTTTGTTCGCATCATGAGTTTCCTTTACTACCCTTTCACCATTAGTAAGTATTTCTTGTAGAAAATTTGTCAAATTTGTCTTCAAATCTACCATGCCTGTCTTCAAATTTGTGTTCAAATCTATCTTCAAATTGTCCATCTTAGCTTCCATGTCATTCATCTTAGCTTCCACGCCATTTATCTTAGCTTCTGTTAGCTTTTGTGAGAGTGACATTTGTTGCACTTGGTCTTGTAATTTTGATATATCATGTAGCATTTCTTCCTCTTCTTCATGAGTCATGCTAGAGCTTTCAAGTCGCTTACTAGGTGTTTACATTTTATTTCCTCAGGGCATCAGTTACCGATAATAATGCTCTACTATTCCCTTTGAATTCCTTCAAAATAAATTTTCAAACCAAGCTTAAGCAAGAATTTAAAAAAAACTACACACCTTTTTTCACTTTGTAGGAGCTCGATATTGCCTCTGATGTATCTCTGTAATTTCAGATCATCCAGTTTTGAAATTGTGACCTACAGTAGCCCTCTATGTCCTCTTTCCAATGCCACCAGTTTAATCCAAATTGGATTCTCCAAGGAATAGTTATGCCAAATCTCCCACAGTGACCTGATTATAGACTAGTTCAGTAGAGCGAACTTGTACGACATGCCACGTGTCCCTGTTTATACCTATGGCTCTTAAAAATATATACAAGAAATTATAGTCCATCCTCTTCCTATGCCTTCTTATGAAATTTCAATACGATGCTCAAAGCGAAAATTATGACGATTTTCCCCAGGTCACCTGTTTGGAATGTAATTCAGGAGTCTGCAAAAAGACCAACTTCCTCAAATCATATCTCCGCAAATATAGTGCAAAATTCTCTGAAATTCAGACCCGATGTTCAGTGTGATTTCATCTCAAATGGGTTTTTTTTTCTCTTCTGAAACATCGCAGAAAAAAATTTATAGCGAAAATACCACGATGACCTATTTTGAGTGGAGAAACCCTAGAATCCAAACCTCTGATACCAAATGTTATGAAACCAGCTCACAAAACGATAGAAAATATAGATCAACACCTTAGAATTCAAGCTCTTCGAGGGGGAAAACTCCTTTACATTACATAAATGAACAATTCTTCGATCATTCAAATGACAAAACCTCCTTTCTATATATAGGAGTCTAAGGAGTCACAATATAACCTAGCCGACCTAACAATAATAATATAAAGGCACAAAAATAACAATAGAGGGATTCTATGGGGCACAGTAATAACAATATGGGGACAATATGGGCACAACAATATTAATAAGGGATACAACTACAATAGTAATGGGGTAATCACTAGTATTATAGGGACCTAACAATAATCATCAACTATACATCATCAAGACTCTTCATGATTCTAGGACTATTTTTACCATTGAACCCTGATTATCATGCTTCTTCCATAATTTAATTTGGACTTAAAATGATCCCAAAAGCCTTCAAAAACCATTTGAAACTATATGTAAATTATACAAAAATTAATGTTTCTACAAAATGGATAATTCTAGGTGCATTCTACGATATACCAATTTACGAGCATCGAAAAAGTTTAACTATTCAACAAAATGAACACATCAGATGTGCCAATAACACTTCTACAAACAAATTTCGACTGAGTCTACCCAAACTCGAACCCACAACTTACATTGTGCAGACTATGTCACATAAACAACTTACCTGATCACAGATTCATGATTCATGGGTGATGCATTGTTACATACACTGAACTTGGAGCCTAAACCAACAAAAAATTGGTTTCAACTCATCATAGTAAATGCCACACACATATACATTGAACACTTGTTCGAGGACTTAAACCATTAACCAATATGTAACAGATGGATCGTGCTACCACATTGAGCTCACCATAAACCAAAAATAGGATTTCATGTTTCATTTCATTGATGTCTGGACGAGATCGTGTCATTGTATATATATATATATATATATATATATATATATATATATATAGATATAGATATAGATATATATATATATATATATATATATATATGCATGGGTGTGGTCTCGGCCAACCTTGGGGTCAACCACATCTTCATATAATTATCATTAAAAAATTGGCGTGCATATAACTTGGGCCTTAGCCCCTCCAATGATAGAACCATGACCATGTGACCTTAAATTTTGTGCTCATCATCATATGACCCTAACATGGGGGTCCATGGTCCTCTGTATGATGATGTTAGCATGACTTCATCATGCCACATGGCAACCCATGAGGGGTGCCATGTGTCACCCATTTTCGACCAAAAATTTCCATTTGGACCTACATGTGGCAGTCCCTAGAGGTGCCATGTCATCCCACTGATGTAAACTCATCCAATAAAAACATGTGCATCATCCTTGCCACTACGTCATGGGTGAATACGCAGGGAGGCCACGTCATCCAATCAAATGTTGTCATATTTCATCAATGTTGCTACATAATTCATGTTGTGACTTCCCATTCGAACCAAACCGCCACCATCTTCCATAAGCTCAAATTTTCACCCCAATCCACCATCGCTCCCTCATTCTCTCCAAGCTTCCAGGGGATCCCATGGTCTCCAACTATCTTCACCCTGGTGGCCAGTCTGAAAAGGAGCTAGGCACTGAGATTTGAGTGACCTACAAGATCATATCCAAGTGAAGGAACAAAGGATGTGACCATGAATGTAGTTACTATAGGAAAACCAGACATATCATGAATCATTACTAACCATCCTTTGTGTTCCCTCATATCTCGTTCTCAGTATTGAAAATTCCTGAATGGGCACAACCAATGTTTCTTGTTGCTACTATCATGTTAAATTAAACTGCAAAAAAGAATAATAAAACCTAATCAAACATTGCACTTCCAACATAATCAAACCATTCCCCATCAAAACTGATTGAGAAAATTAACAAAAATTTTCACTCTGTGTCTCCTTTTTTGTAATGGCCTTCAAAACCACCTTATACACCTTTAGGGATCTCAAAAACACAACTTAGCAAGGTACAAAATTACCAAACTTCTATGATGCCCATTTTCTTAGAACCACATAAGAGTACACTTTAGCTCATAGGATTTGAGAATCAGATTTAAAATAATGTAACATTAGGATTTATCTTAGAAACCATATGCCCTTTTGATTTTGGACAGATTCAATTCAAGTTTCAAACATAACTACATGCGTATCAGACATCCATGTTCTCCACATGGGTTGGGGGGTGTAAGAACATGACTTGGAAGGTGTATGAACATGGACTAAGAAGGACACACTAGCCAAATCATAGTTTAATTGCTTGTAATTTTTCTCATTACAGCCTTGGTGACTCAAGACTCTCTATTACTCTCCCAAAAGGATCCAATGGTGTTTGTATGCACTATAAAATCCCAAGCCCTTCAATTCGCCTCTCTATCTCACTGGTTTAATTTTACTAAAGTAGATCTATCATGGATTTCCGTTGGGCTAATAAGTTGACAACTGTTCAAAGTGTTGTCCTAATTTATGACCAGTTAACCTAATGATCTCAAATGTTCAATGTTATTCAAAACATTCCATTGATTTGATTATTCCCAAGAGGCAATTATCTTATATGTCTACAAATTTATAATATCACTTTTCCTTTGTGTATGAATGTGTGTTCATGGGTGGAAATTCCAATGATTATGAAAAAACATGCAAAAATAAGAAGAGACATTGAATCCTAATCAGGACCTGGATTTTTGGTCAGAATTGAACTTGCAATGGAAAATTGGTTGCCTAATATCCCCCTGTATTTGAAAAATCTGAGTACTTGATCTGATTTCCCCATCAAATTGAAACGGATAGATAAAATTTGGTTGTGTTATGAAATTCAAATGTAGTTGTGTGCCATTCAACTTATATTTTCCAACTAAGACCCATCCACTGTGGAAATAAATGGGTTTCTCATGGGTGCCCTCAAGGTTGAAAGGGACTTTAAATTTCCCCAAAAGCTTCCCTACAGACACACCACAAATTGACCCCTACCTTCACGCATATACTACAATCTCCAAGCATGGTTTTGAGGACCCAAGACAGGAAGAATAAAAGTTCTTCAATTCAATCATCTCAAGATGGAAACTAGCTGAGATGTTATGGAAATTTGGGATAGATGAACTTGAGGAAATCAAGGGGACTAATATAGTCTGAGGGGGAAGATTGGGAAACCGAATCTCACAAAAGCATGGAGAAGTAGTAGGATGGACGCATGTTCTAGTAGGCTTAGATGACAATGGGATCCTCAGTTCCAACCCTCCAAACAAAACCTTTAGAAAATGAACTAGGATCCATTGTTTTGTTCTGCTTTGAATGCATTCCCCACAATACCCAAGAAGGTTAGATATTCTATTTGGACTTCCATTGATGCCTTGAGCTTTGAATACATTTTTTGAAATGCTAGAATAGGCCTCTAATATTGTAAATGTCTCGCCTTTTCATATCTTTCTATGTATCCAAAAATACCAGCATTTGTCTCTCAATGCATTCCCCAGGAATTTCCGAATAGGACTCTTAAACACAATTATTTTGCATTAAATTCAATCCCCACAATGCCTAAATAGCCCCAATACAAAAACATATCTCTTGTATTTAGGACTCCGTTGATGAACAAACAATATCCTACAAATACCGTAATGGAGCCTTGTTATTGTAAGGCTCATATTGTATTAAGGGATTTGATTGCATTCTCTATAATACCCAATTGAGGACTATGTTGATCATTCAAGCTTTATTGATAATTAATTTTTATTTCATATTTATTTCAGGACACCAATTACACCAAGGAAAATGGGAGCTTCTCTTGCAAAATGTGGGAGTGTCCACAATGCATATGACGCTCACCCACACCAATAAGCTCCTAATTTTTTAATCAAACACCCGTCGAACCTTCACAGATCCTGAGAACCAACCCACCTTGCAAATAGTGTGAGGCCTCTACACCTTCTCAACAACACTTTTCATTATTCGACTTCCTTCAAAAAAAATGACATACTCGTTGAGACTGGAGGATGGAGCTTTGGAATAGATCCCAGTAGGTCCATTTCGTTTCCTAGCTTCATTTGAGTCCCTTCCCAAGTCAAGAAGAATAGTTGACTTTAGGGCATGTTGTAGTCTAAATTTTGACGCCCGCCTAACCCAAGCTCATACACCTTTATCAATGCCATCAAATTTGAATCGATTCCCAATCTGTTCGACAGAGAACCAGTCCTAGTCTAGCTCAGTGGTGGGGCAATGTTCTCCATAAATTCTTCTGATGTTGAGTAGAGCATGTACAGGATCAACATGGGTGGGAGAAATATCAATGCAATCAAAGGCTCAAACCTGAGTTGAACCTGGTTTCACGAAACGAGCCACGCCGTAAAAAATGAGTAGACGGAGGATGACGAAAATCGGAGGATCTTATTAGTTGGGATCTGCCCATCCCAAACCTATGGAGAAACACCTTCGGTGTAAATATGTGTAATTTATATAGGTAGTATTTTAAGTTTGTACATTATTTTTTCGTTTCTCGCTCTTTTGAATTTCAGGTTTTATTTTCAATCATAAATGAGCTCAAAAATAAAGATAATTGGAATTTTCCAAGTTGGAAAGATTATGTCAAAACTTGGCTCTTAGAGTTCATTGTGGTTCATTGCAATTCCCTTCCCTAGTTATTTATTTATTTATTTTATCTAGTGGGTTTGTAATTTTAGTATTCTTTAATACCAATAGGTTCTAATGAAAGTGGTGGCTATTTTGACTGAAATTATTTCATACGATTTCAAATGTCAACCCAAAAAATCAAATCCTTGCAAGTCAATTATGCCATCTCTTAATCGAGACATCCCATGGGGCTTTTTTGATGGGGCAAGTCAAGGGCACCCCTAGATGTGGTGTTGAAGTGGTGTTGTTTTTAAATGCTTTACATTACTGTTATTTTGTTACGTCCCTAGGCATTATTATAATACTAAAGTTCAACTCACCACTCTTTCAACACTACTATATAATTAAATCTCATGGAGTCTCAAAATTGCAAATCATGGGCGACATTGAGGTAGTCATTTACTAGGCTAATTACAAAGTTAATATTTAGGTGTTTTGTCTTCAATCTCTACTAAATCTAGTTTGTGAGTCTATCTGGAGCTTCGAATAGACCACCTTTACTCACATTTTCCAAGAGTTGAACAAGATAGTAGATATGCTCTCAAAGGAAGCCCTATCGCTCCTTGTTCACTGACCAGCCTCTCATGAATTTTATGATGGTCAAAAAATTGTTTTTTGTTTTTTAATTATTAGTCTCTCAAAGCTACTCCTATTCTATCTATTTGTATTTTGGTTAACATTGTATAAGTGATTTTAATGATGGAAAATGCAATACATTCTATGTTAATTTAATGAGGAAGGTGTATGTGATATGGTAGAATGCATATGCGAGTGATCCCCTTTAGGCTCAAATATTGTAAGCTTTGAATTTCTTTTGTTTCTTATGGAACACTTGATCCAGGTGGATATTGGTGGCCACCTGCCAAGTCCACCTGGACCCCCACCATTGTCTCTTTCAGCTTTTTTTTCAGTTTCCTAAATTGTAGCACAGTTTACTATTTTTAGCAGTTTTTCGGGTCCTGAACTTCCGGAGCCGTTTTGAGACCCTAAACGACGTTTTTTTGGGAATCTGGGGCCCATGTTGCCTCCCAAAGTGGTAGTACTCGGATAGATCTTTCTAACGAGCTATCATACGCGTCAAACGGAGATCGTATGCCAAAGTTACGACCCCGGGAAATTGATGTACCAATTTACCCAAACGAGGCCCACAATTTGGCGTTTCATCTTCTAGGGTTAGGTTTCGGGATGTGAAGGGTTTTCCATTGTTTCTCAACAATAAATAGGCCTTCGAGCCTCATTGTAACACAGTTCAGAACAGTTCAGAGGCATGTAGCCGCACATCTCTCCTCAGAGATAAGCTACCATCGCCCTAGCTGGTTTATTTCCATTTCTGGTTGTAAGCATATTTCAGTATTTTCCATTAATGAAATGAAGTATTATTTCTGCTGCATCTCTATTTTTATGGTTATCGCATCTCTGTATTTATGGTTATCTCTGTAATCTATTGCGTTCCTGTTCAAAATCCGGATCAGTGGTATCAGAGCGGTCTGCTTTTTCTCTGTTTTTCTTTGCATGTCCCCAACGAGGTCGGGATATAAGGAGTTAGGGCTTGAACTGGTCGAACCTTTGCAAGACCAGCCTCGCAAATCCCGACGGCCTCCCATGGCGGATGAGAAGAAAGACGAGGGGGCAGGAGATCCTATCAAAATCTTGCTCGAAGAAGCGCTCGAGCGGCAAAGGAACGCGATGATGGATAGCTTTACGCAGATCCTTCAGCGGCTATCCAGAGGCGACGCATCGGCTTCCAACAGCGACTCTGGAAATGCCACACCGTTTAAGGTACAAGTTAATTTTGAAATCCCCATCTTCGAGGGTCAAATAGACGCAGATGTCGTAGATAAATGGTTAAATCTGCTAGATGGGTATTTTTCTGTTCATGAATTTTCGAGTCGGGAAAAGATTGTTTTTGCTCTTCTCAAAGCAGCCCCCCACGTCAAGGACTGGTGGGAAACCTACTGCGAGCAGAAGGATGAAAGTACTGGCTCACTATTTTCAGCCGCACCCACCTGGGATTTGTTCCGGGATGCCATCAAGGAGCAGTACTACCCTGTCGGAAGCTATGAGGATGAATACATAAAGTGGACCACGCTGCGGCAGGGAAGGGACCAAGACGTGCCGGAGTTCACCAATCTTTTCCATACCCTTCGCACAAAGTTGGGTATCAAGGATTCGGAGCAACATTTGATACTCAAATACCGTGGCTGCCTGCACAAGTACATCCAGGAAGAAATACAATTCCTAAACATCCCCTCGCTCGGCGCAGCATACCGATATGCCGTCAAGGTCGAGCAGAAGTTTAAACAAAAGAAGCGAGACTTTGGATCTGCGAATCCAAAGCAGGGGAAAGGTGCCCCTAAACCACAGAACAAAGGACAAAGCCAAGGCGGGACAGCCCAAGACAACCAGCCGAAGCTGCAAGCAAAGAACAGCGCCGCGAAGCCGAGAAAGGACACTGGAAAATGGTGCGAGTTCCATAAGAGCTCCACTCACAACACAAGTGAGTGTCGGGCCAAGCAGTCACTGGTGGCTGAGCTAAAGGTTTCAGAATCAAATGCATGTTCCGACTCTGAGTCAGAACCCGATAAGGGGTATGAAAAAGGGAAGCAGATCATTGATGCAGATCCTAGCGCCACTGTTGCTACCGCAAAGATCCAGAAAAATGAACCCGAAGATCCAGAGGAGGAGGAGCGTCTCTTCCACTCCCAAATGTGGGTAAAGGGCTCCCCGATACAGTTCATTGTTGATAGCGGGAGTCAAAAGAACCTCATTTCGGCAGAGGTCGTGAAGCGGTTGGGCCTACTGACTACACCACACCCGCAGCCGTACAGTATCGGATGGCTTCACGAAGGACGAGATCTAAAAGTTCGCCAGCAGTGCCGCCTTCCGTACAGCATCAAGCCCTTCACAGATGAGGTATTGTGTGATGTTACACCTCTGGATGTTTGTGATGTATTATTAGGCCAACCATACTTGTGGAGGCGACATGCTGTGTATGAGTCAAGGCCTCGTGCTGTCATTATTTCTTTAAATAATTCATTATACAGGATACCGGAGGTAGCCCCACCTACGGCCACATCTTTGATCACTGCTAAGAAAGGTAGCAAGCTCATCTCCCAGACCAGAATATCCAACTGTATCGAGTTGTCAAAGCAGGCCAACTCCTTCAGCAGGGCAAGTGGCTCACCAGGGAACAAGTTCAGCAGAAGTTTCCTCATCTCATGGAGGAGCTCAACGCAATGGGGACCATTGCTTCCTAAGGGGGGAGGAATGATCCAGGTGGATATTGGTGGCCACCTGCCAAGTCCACCTGGACCCCCACCATTGTCTCTTTCAGCTTTTTTTTCAGTTTCCTAAATTGTAGCATAGTTTACTATTTTTAGCAGTTTTTCGGGTCCTGAACTTCCAGAGCCGTTTTGAGGCCCTAAACGACGTTTTTTTGGGAATCTGGGGCAACATGGGTCCATGGACCCATGTTGCCTCCCAAAGTGGTAGTACTCGGATAGATCTTTCTAACGAGCTATCGTACGCGTCAAACGGAGATCGTATGCCAAAGTTACGACCCCGGGAAATTGATGTACCAATTTACCCAAACGGGGCCCACAATTTCGCGTTTCATCTTCTAGGGTTAGGTTTCGGGATGTGAAGGGTTTTCCATTGTTTCTCAACAATAAATAGGCCTTCGAGCCTCATTGTAACACAGTTCAGAGGCATGTAGCCGCACATCTCTCCTCAGAGATAAGCTACCATCGCCCTAGCTGGTTTATTTCCATTTCTGGTTGTAAGCATATTTCAGTATTTTCCATTAATGAAATGAAGTATTATTTCTGCTGCATCTCTATTTTTATGGTTATCGCATCTCTGTATTTATGGTTATCTCTGTAATCTATTGCGTTCCTGTTCAAAATCCGGATCAACACTTTCATGTATATTCGCTTATTGGAATTTAATGATTTTTCTTATCCAAGAAAATAAAATCAAATTAAATATAATTGAGCTTTTAAAAGTTTATAATTTTGTGAGAGTAGATTAGTAGTTCATGGTTAACAAAGTTCTTTATGTCACTTGTGTCTACTTTTTTCTAACAAAGTTATGAACTTAACGTGAAGTTGACCAAGTTCTCGGTTTTTTGAAGATCACATTCAATACTATTTTTTATGCTCATTTTGAAAAGTGGTGATGTATCATCACCCTTTTTCATTTCAAGATTAAAATTTCAACATTTTTTAACCATGGAATTAAAAACCAAATATCAGGATTATGAAAGACATAAAAAACATGTTGAAATGTAAAAGTGGTGATGCAACATCATTTATTTTTTTCAAGGTTAAAATTCTTACATTTTTCAATCATGACTTTAAAGACCAAATATCATGAACACAAAAGACATGAAAAACATGACTAAATTCAAAAGTGGTGATGTAGAATCACTCCTTTTTCTTAGGGTTAAAATTCAAACATTTTTCAACCATGGCATTAAATACCAGGTATCATGACTATGAAAAACCCTAAAAACAACATCTAAAGTTTGGTTACCTTTATTTTTTCTTTTCTTTTTTAAACATGTATTTTAAAGTGATTTTCAAATTTGTCCAACTTTTATTTTATTTTTTGGGTTAAAGTTACCAATTAAATGGTATTATGTCATTGACCATTAGTAAAATAAAAAATAAAAAACATAAAGTCTACTATAAATCTAAAAGTGGCATTACATAATTTTTGCTTAATTATTAATTAATTATTTTTATAATTTACATTAAAAAATATTGTAAATGTTTTTTAAGAGGGAAAAATCAATTTTAAAAAAATAAAAATAAAAGAAATCACATTTTTATTCATACAAAACTGAAAAACACTATTTTTTAAAGAAATGGATATAAATTTATATTAATAAAAATGGGATACGACCCAAACCGATACATTTCTTTTGGATATTGAAATTGTCAAAATTCCTTTTGAGGGTTTGGATTAGAACACGCATGAACAACCCAAAACCTTACACTAGGATACCCTTCTACTTGGAGTTTGATTCCATTCCGGCTTAAAACTTTCTAAAAAACCCTTAAAATCTATATATATATTTGCAGCACATTCCTTTCCTAACTATATTGTTTTGAGCAGATTTTCATCTTTCTTGAGAATCATTTTTTGTCTTTTTTTTTCACTTGGGTCCAAACCAAATTTTCCGTTGATTTAGGAGAATCACCCTTTTCTGAAGAAGTTGTATTATCATATTCCTTCTTTTGATGCAAAGGAAGGAGTATCACTTCCACCTTATTCGCCCACGAAAGAGGCTTCTTGTTGGTATCTGATGGAGATGCACACCCAGAAGTTACTACTATGGATTTTCCCTTATCCAAGGTTAGGGGATCAGTCACGATTGTTTTTTTCCTTTGTGGGACCTTCAGAGAAATGGGAGAGTTATTTACATTTTTTGCTACATTAAGAACTTCCACTTCACTACTTGACATTGCGTGGTTCAAGGTTGAGTCTATTGGATCCCGTGGAATATTGATCTCGGGATTTAAGAATTTAATACCCAGTTCCACATAGGTCTCATTGCAGTGAACTGGAGGGGAGTACTCATTGAAATTGAATAATGACAAAATCTTGTGACTACCCACCATCTTGGTTTTTAGGAGGAGAATTTTCATTTGGACTTCCCAACTTAGGGACAAGATTTGAGATTGTGACTAATCTCATAGTAGGCTCTACATCAAAAAGAGACGTTCTCATAATCCAAAGACTGAACCAATGAGTAGTCAAGGCCAGAAAGATTTATTTCAGTAGGAAAACCCATGTCGAATTCCATTTCCACACAAATGCGAGCATAAGTGGGCTTCAAATAATATTTGGTGTCTTCACTTCGATAATAAAACCTGCCTAATGCATTACCAACTGGAGTCAAAGTAGAAAGATTCCACAAATGCAAAGGGAGATTGGGGAGTCTTACCCAAACTAGGGTGGTCTAAATTGATGCTAAAATAGGATCAAAAGAGGGGAACCAAGGTTGCATGGAGAGCCCTACACTTCCCTAAAACCATGGACCATAGTCATAGATCAGTGCACGGTCACTAGATTTGTTGAAAGTGGTTAAGAAGAAACCTCTTGCTAAGGGGTAAGTGTTTAGATCTGCAGAGATGAGGGGCTTCCAATTCTTGGTGATCCAAGAATGAAGGTCAACAAGCTTCGGCCACAGTCCATTGAATCTGTAAATCAGGCTAGCCTCAAAGAAAATATTTGCTTAGCTTAAGGCCCCTACCCTCAATGAAACGTCAATCGAGGGAGCTTCATTAACGGACAACATTTTAAATCCAGAGGAATGGTGACTGCTAACAACATATTTAACAATGCCGAGAAGGATTACGCTAGATATTGATGAGAGCCCCCCTTAGATGAAGGAGAGGTGGAGCCCGAATCACCAGAAAATAAAGCAGAGTGCTTAGAAGAACCATTAGACAGGGAGGCAAAGGAACCAACCCCAACACTGACAATGATCAGTACATATAAGGATAGCTAAGGGCTTACCACAAATAGAGACGAAGAACACTTCCCCAAAATAGAAAACTTGTTTCCAGTTAACGAAGAAGGCGAAGCTGACGATTGGGATTGAGATCACTTCCCCATATATGAAATTATCAAACCAATCGACAAGGAGCTAAGTAGGGGAATGAGATGAACAATGGATAGAGATGCACCAGACTCCATGAATACACCAAAAATCATAGAGAGAGGAGAAGAGAGTAGTTGGCTAGGGCTAAACCCTAGTCATCATTGAGCAAAGGTTTTGTAGCGCCATTTGTAGAATTTAGGAGACTACTCAAAAAACACTATTTTTTATTTAAGAGAACAATAATCCTTTTCTTTGGAAAAAAAATAACAAAGTTAAAAAATAAACAAATAAATTTTATCTTTAACACAAAAAATACCAAAAAAAATCAAAATAAAAAATAATAATTAAAAACTAAAAACAAATAAAATAATTAAAAAGAATATCCCCATATTTGGGTGACTAGTTGAGAGAACGGGGGGGGTGTTTACAACACCCTACCTGACCAATAGGCAAGGGGACATGGCAACACATCCCCCACCAAATATCGATAACTTTATCTTGTAACATTAAAATTGGCTTGGGATGAAGACAAGGAAATGAATGAAGGTTGATTGTGCTCTAATGGATGCAAGGAGGGCGGTCCATTCATAGCGAGTGCAAACACGAATGTGCAGAGGTGATATGTCATACAAAAGAGTTTTCCTTAGCAACATATTTCAACTACTCAAGACATTAATTCTAGCAGTCAATCATGAAAGGAGGTGATGTCGAACGAGGGAAAAAGTTGGCATAGCTTGTGTTGGGGGGGTCATTTATGCAAGGCATGTTAATAATTATTTTCATGGGAGATGTTGCAGCTTGGAGTGTGTCAGTGGGAAGAGGATTACTTGAGAACGACCAAGAGTAGTTTATAGGCATAAAGAAGATTGAATCTGAGGTTAATATAGTTTACAAAGTTTTTTCTTAGTCGTGAATGTTGAGACTCGAAATGGGATCATCAACTCTGGGGGGAGAGTGTAAGGTTGGTCAATCTCACCTTCAAAGGAAGCAAGGCACTTGAGGAACACTATGGGATAGATTGTGCATTCTCTTAGCCCAAAAATCCACAAAAGAATCAATTTTGGAAAGGGACATGGTCAAGGTGGCATTGGTGTGCATCTTGCGGCACTTTCACGTCCCCTCTAGGTATTCTCTATTCGAAATTTTGGTTTCTCTATATTGTGAATGTTTATAAATATTGTCCCTATGAAGTAATTCAACAAACTGCCTTTCTAGTAGTTGGAGTGCCATTTTTATTTGGAAATGTCTATGTAGAAGGTATTTATTCTATATTTTCATGTGGGAAGCAGAGGAGGGATATGACTCTAAACAAAAAATGGTTTGGCACTTATCCCATGGGGAGTAAAGTACTCTGGAGAAAGGGAGTGGACTCCTACTCTGCGGTCTCAAATATATTGGTTGGCTCAAGATACTAGAGAGTGTTTCTTGAGAGACATTATTTTGCTGAGTTCAGGAGAAGCTGGTTCAGGGAGGTGAAACGTTTAGGAGGATGGAGGAGAGAAATATTGAGAGTCGTTATCATGGGACTGCAAAGGCACAAATTTCTCTCTCGGGTGGCTGGGAAGATAAAAGCAAAGACTCTTGTTTATTTTATCTGTGCAGATTACGGGGGTGGATTCCATGCTTAAACTTTGGTAGGAGGTATCAAGAAAAAACCAAGACTTGGCGTAGTGCAGAAGCAAGGAAGTAGGGAAATAGTCTAGTGAAGTTAGAAGGTGCTCACCTTTCTTCTCATAGATATTTGTGGATTGAGTCTAATCAAATCACACATAACATTGTATATCATTATGTTTAGGGGGTTGAAGAAAATCCCACCATGCCGAGAGATAGAGGCAGGCTGAGGAGAGGAGAAACTCAGTACGAAGAAAGAGAATGTAGTGGAAATTCATGCCTAAAAAATGGAGCTATAGGCTTTGCAGCCATGTACCATGAACATATGCTTATGAATATGCAAGAGGAATTGACGGGATTGGAAAGGTAGGCCTCCTCCTAGAAAACCTCTCTTTGAATGCAAAGTGAGAGTGCAGTGGGAAGAATGGATCTTGAATACCAAGCAAACAAGGAGCAAAGCGAACCAATACATGCAAGCAATAGATCTCTACTGACAAATGAATTTCCTCCTAGGACATGCGCTCGTGGACAGTGATAAATCAAGGAGGGACTTATTGCAAGCTCTGGACCACATGCAAGGCCACCTTAGGCACTATGATTGCAAACTGGAAACAATGGATCTAAGGTTGGCGCAAATTGAAAACACCTCAGTATTCCACCTAGAACTCCTAGATGTCTAGCTACCCCAGCTAACCCTATTCCAGTGGATGGTTCAGACTTTGATGTAATTCCCAGAGTATGTGATAGATTAGGCTGACATTTATAGACTTCCTTTTGTATATGCTTATGTCTATAATTGGTCAGGATAATATCCTAGTGTGTATATGTTTAAGTTCAATTATGTTAAGGATTGTTGATCGCTCATGACCCCTTGAAGGGTCCAATTTTAAGTATGGTCTGGTCTCCTAAGTGAGATACCCATTTTTTTATATAATCTCCTAAATTTAAATATAATAAAATTAACCTTACACCAAAAAAATAATTATAAAAAATAAAATACATAATTAAAAAAATATTAATATATTTTTTATTAAATTATAAAATTAAACTTAAAAATAAAATTAAATATAAAAGTAGATTAGAAAATTTTTTAAATTACAAGATAGATTAAAAATTTAAATATAATTTAATAAAATAAAGATACAAAAACGAAATAAGTACAAGCGCCACACTTTGTAAATTACTTAATTTTTAATTTTATTTATGTATATATATTTACTCATTTACTTTCAATTATTTATCATTAATACTTAATTTTATTTATGTATATATATTTACTCATTTACTTTCAATTATTTATCATTAAAACTAAAAGAAAATAAAATTCCTTTCTAAATGAAAAGTAAAATGTATCTTGAAATGTTTAGTCTTAGCGGACGTTAACCACCATCATCATCATCATCAATAAAACAATTACCATTAAAAAAAAAAATTATATTGAAAACCATGAATAACCAGTTTCAATTTAGTCTATGTCAAATTTCAAAATATATTGTTTAATTTATTTAATAAGAAGTATATTGTTTAGTTTATTATACTTGGCATAGAGAGGTTTATATTGGAGTCGTTTTTTCAAAAAAATATATAAAGTTTTATAATATTGATCAAAAATTATTGTATTACAATGGTTTTTTTTAATTAAAAATATTTTTCAAATTTTTGAATTTCAAAAATGATTGGTTAAAATTAATGATTTGATTATTTATATGAGGTTTATTTTTGAATTATAGCAATAAAAAATAAAATAAAAATGATATAAAATATAATTTTGAAAAAAATACATAGAATTGATACTTGTATTGTAATTTGTACCAACTCTTTTATCACAATGTACCATTAAATTTTACAAATCTCCACAATAAACCTTATTTATATTATATATTTTCACAATTCAATTTTAAATCATGATGCAATATAAAAAAGTAAAACTTAAGTGAAATCTACAATAAATAAGATTTTTTCTTTTGTATTCGCAACTTTAATCATAACATAAAAAGATAAAATAAAATAAAAATAAGAATCTTTTTTAGGAATTTTTGCACTCACACTTAAGCCTTTGTGTAACTAAATTTTTTATTTTAATATAGTAGACATTGTAATTTTTAATAATAGAGATTTTATTACATATGAATTATTTGCTACGTGATTAAGACGACACAGAATACTTCATATCAAATTGATTTTTTCAACACAAAGCTTCTACCATAAATTATTATTTGTGGCTGAATTAGAATGAATATAAATTTAAAGTTAAATAAATAGTTTCTTACAATAATTAGTTTTTTAAAAATTTATTTATTTTATTTATATCATATATATATTATTTAATATAAAGATACTAAACATTGTAATTTTTCCTCCTTATTTAGTCCCATAATGGAAAGATGGAACGAAATGTGCACAAGCACATTTCAATTAGCTCTTAACTTTTATAACAAACGATGATGTTGGGGCTAATGTTTCATCCAAAATTATCTATGCACCTATCTCTATTTTGTTCCAAAGTTATCTAGTCCATTAGTTACTTCATTTACTTCCATTTGTCATATTCAAATGTTTTTCATTATTAAATGTATGAACTTGTTCAAACATTTAATAATTTATATTGATTACTTTTTGCATATTAATATTAGAATAAACTTTTGACATATTTATTATGTAAAATTCAGGCCTTATTTTATAATTCGAAAAATAATAATTAAATATATTTTAAAAATGCTAATAATACATATTGAATCATTTTCTTTCGAAAATAGAATGAGATATTGAAATTTTTTAAATAATTTTTTATTTAATATTTATTATAAAGATGATAAATGCTTAATATTATGAGATTTTAAAGTTATTTAAATTTTAATTTAAAATATGAATATTTTTTTTATATTACAAGAATTAGCAATTAGGCAGTCTCATACTCGCTTTACATGAGGTTGATTTTGACTGCTATCACTATAATCTTAGGTGAACCATGTCACCTGAGCACGTTCCCACAAGTAAACTCAAGGGATTTGAACCTAGAATTGCATTGTATCTAAGAGTTCAATTTCATGGTGATCGTCAATTGAGCTACCCCAAGGGACTAAAATATAAATAATTAAGATTATAATAAATGAAATTTTTATCTTTATCTTTTTATTTTTTTTAGTTGAAAATTTCTATAAATGAATTTATAAATAATAAAGGAAATTTCGAGGATTGGAGTGATGGGTGCTCTCCTTTGTCTGTCACATCGCGCTAGGGTTCCTATGAAAACCTAAATTCTTCTCTTGCATCCCCATCGTCGCTGCCTCTTCTGTTGGTGTTGCCTCCACAGAGCGTGCTAAGTTGATTGCCCCATGGATGGGGTCGTTAGGGGGAGGGGGATCGACCCCCTCCTTCAAATCGATCCTCACGGGAGTTGTGAGGGTGACTTCGACACCATCGCCCTAAGATCCGGGAAGGAGCACGTAGGCAAAATTTCCATCTCAAGGGGCACAATGGCAAGCAAGAATGAAAGGTTGTTGCCTGCCGAAAGCTAATAAGAATCCAAAGGTGGTTATCCCCCACAACTGCCTAGAACAATCTCATCAGTTTATGCAGGATCATGCAATTATATGCAAGTTTATGGGAATTTGGCCGTGGGAAATGGACATCCTTCGCTGGATCCAGCTAAAATGGCAACCCAAAGCTCCTTTTGACCTACGCCTTAGGGCCAAGGGATTCTTCACAGTAATATTCGAGGATCTTGAAGACAGGAAACAAATTCTGGACAATGGCCCTTATTTCATGAACAACGTTGGCCTATTCATGAGGCACTGGGAACCCTGTTACAACCCTAACAAGGAATTGTTCCTTGTTGCCCCAATCTGGGAGCTGGACATCCTAGAACTCATAGGTAATTCTATCGATAACTTTGCTCAAGTATCTGAAATTACATGCCGTAAATGATTCTCGTTATATGCCCGCATCTGTGTATAGATGAATATCTCATGGCCCCTCCATGAGTATGTTGAAATTGAATACCAGGACGAGACATGGTCCCATCCCTTAGACTATGAACATGTGTCATTCAAATGTCGTGTATGCCATGAACAAGGCCATCTCTTCCAGGATTGTCCGCAGCAATCCCAATCAACCGCCTCAAATCCTAGTCCGGATCGATTCCTAGAAGTCCAGCGTTGTTGGCCCCCTCCAACCAAAGTCCCTCCCTCTACGGGGTCGTCAAATCCCATGCATGCTTCCACCAGCCACCCAGTTGAACCCCATCCCATGCCTACAAGGCGTTCAACCTTGACTTCACAACCCCTTCCGTCCAACCCTAATAGCAATCACTTTGTTGTCCTCATGGAGTCATCAGGACCAAAGGAGAACTTACACCTTGAAGCCCTAGGAACAGCCCCACAGGCCTGCTCAGCTATGGAAGTAGAAGGGAATCTAAAATAAACAAAGACTAAACATTCGAGAAAAAGGAAATCCTCGTAATCCCAATCAAATACCAAGGAAATCCTCCAAGTCCTAGCCCAGGTCTGCCAAATGCTAGAACAAGATGTGAAACTGGAACAAATTCACTCAGATGAGAGAGTTTTGGTTGCTTTCCTTCGGAGCTGGGCGAAGGATGGCACAGCGGACATACCCTAGGATTAGCTGGACCAGTTCCATAAAATCTTCAAAGAATGGGAGAAACGCATTTCTACGACAGAACCTCATAATCAACTTGCATTACTACCACGAGACGAAGATCAACCCTCGGAGCAGCTAGATCTCACCTCGGGCTCTAGGAAAATAGGTCGAAGACCAATGCAGGAAGTGATCTAAGAAGCAGGGGCAATCTTGGTGAACTTAGGACAAACCAATGTCTTGACATAATATTATCAATGATCTCTCCCTCCCCCTTCCCAATGAAGTTGATCTTGTGGAATATTAAAGGCCTCAACTCCAAAGGGAAGCTGAGGTACCTCAAAAACAAAATTCAAAAAGAAAATATGAATATAATTGTTCTATAGGAAACTAAGGTGATTATGGATAAACTGCAAGACATTTCCAACAAGTACTGGCCTTTGATAGAATGCATGGCATTGGATAAACGAGGTAGTGCAGGAGGACTTGGTATCCTTTGGGACCCCAAATTTGTTTCCTTCAGCAAATGGGTAGCAATTCCCCACACTCTCTCAGGTCAATTTGAATGTGTGGGCTCAGCGGAGAAGGTTTGGCTAACTGAGGTATACGGACCCACGGTGCCTAGTCAAAAAGCTTGCTTCCTACAGAGCTTGAGAAACCTAAAGGATTTAGTGGAGGATCCAAACTGGATAGTGGTCATGGATTTCAATCTCATCAAAGAGCTCAATGAGAAAAAGGGAGGCCTAAGAATACTGGATCAGATGTCAGTGGCCTTCAAGGAAACCATCCAAGATATGGGGTTGGAGGACTTGGAATTCATAAACGGTTGTTTCACTTGGAATAATCAAAGAGGCGACCCTGCCCAAATCGCCTCAAAACTGGACTACTTCCTTCTCTCAGAGAATATTCTTCTTCAAGATTTTTTTTCTAGGCATAAATCCTTCCGTGCATGGGTTCGGACCACTGGTCAATCTGCCTAGAGATAGATCTACGCATGGCCCCCCGGAATCGACCATTCAGATTCGAGTCCTTTTGGCTAGAGAACCCTGATCTCGTGCCCAAAATGGAAGAATGGTGGTGGAATTCCAGGGTCATGGGTCAAAACATGATGGAAACCTTCCAGCTTAAGCTCAAAGATCTTAAAGGGAGACTGAAGGATTGGAACAAAACTGAGTTTGGAAACATCCATCGGGAGAAGCGTCACCTTGAGGAGGAAATGAGCACCCTTCAACAACAAATTATTCTGGATGGATGCTCTAAGGCCCGCATAGCCCAGGAGGGGAAACTCCTGATAGAGTTAGAACAGAGAAGGAAGTAGGAGGAAATTCTATGGAAACAAAAGTCATGGGTCCAATGGCTCAAGGAAGGAGAGTGAAACATGAAATTCTTTCATCGAACGTTGGTGCAGCATCATCACCATAATCACATATTTTCCATCAATAGCCCTGATGGTCGACGGCTGGTGCAGCATGAGGAAATCTCAGAGGCCCTGAATGACCATTTTAAGTCCCTACTCATGGAGCTAGATGTGGATAGAAGGGAAGCCATCTCTCAAATCCAACAGCATAATCCGCGCCTAATCATTGATGAGCAAAATGAAGCCCTCATGCGCGAAGTCTCCCTAGCTGAAGTCGAAGAGGTGGTGCGGGCACTTCCATCCAACAGGACCCCTAGCCTCGATGACTTCACCTCAAATTTCTTCAAAGCTCGATGGAAATTTCTCGAGGATGAGATCTGGGAGCTTTTGGAATATTCCTAGCGATCTCAATGGCTCTAGGCAGAGCTGAATGTAACATTCCTCACGTTCATCCCAAAAAAATATGTCGTCTTGGAGCCCAGTGGGTTTAGGCCCATAGTTCTTTGTAATGTAATTTATAAAATCATCTCAATTATCCTGGTTCATCAGCTCAAACCCCTACTCCACGGTATTATTGGCCCGAAGCAGACTGGTTTTGTGGAAGGAAGGCAGATTATGGATGGAATCTTGGCTACGCATGAAATGGTGCACTCCCTCACATCCTCCCAAGTGCCAGGTATGATCATCAAACTAGATCTTTCTAAATCTTATGACCATTTAAATTGGGATTTTTTGCTGTCAATTTTGGATGCATTTGGGTTTTCCCCAGCTTGGATCAGATGGATCAAATCCCTGATATCTACTCCATCATTGTAAATGGAGCCCCGTCTCGCCCCTTCAGGGGTTCCCGAGGCCTCAGACAGGGTGACCCCATCTCCCCCTTCTTATTCATTATTGTCACTGAAGGGTTGGGTCAGCTCATCAAGGCTGCTTCAAATTCTTGGGCCCTCTTGGGCATCCGCATCTCACAGGTAGCCCCTCCAGCAACCCACCAGCAGTTCATAGATGACAATATGTTATTCGGGAAGCCAACACTGAAAGAAGCTAAGCAATTTGGAAAAAATTTAGATACCTTTCAGCTGGCCTCTGGCACCTTGATAAATGGTGAAAATTCATACGTCTTCTTCTTCAACACCCATCCGCAAGTTCAATCTCATCTGGCCAGAACAATGGGATTTAGAATTGGGAAGCTCCCCAACACCTATCTCGGTGTTCCTTTGGTACCTAACTCTCTGAAGACTTCCATCTAGAAGGAAGTTCTCTCTCGTATCGACAAGAAACTGTCTAGCTAGGCCTTCTGTGCTTTGAACTCAGCTGACAAGTTAGTGTTGTTAAAGGAAGTCCTTTAGGCTATCCCATTATACCAGATATTGGCTCTCCAGGCCCCTAGCAGCACTTACTGAGAATTGACAGCCAAGTTTCATCGTTTTCTATGGTCAGGGACCTAGGTTGGTCGTAAATGGGCTTTGGTGGCCTGGGAGAAATTATGCAAACCCAAGATCTAGGGTGGACTGGGGCTCAAAGATCCAGAGGTTCTATCTCAGATCGTCAGCGCAAAAGTGTGGTGGCAATGGATTCAAGGAGGACAAGAGCTATGGAAAAATATCTAGGCAACTAAATATGGAGTCAAGGGCTGGAAAAACCCTCTCCACCTTCATCCCGACCTCCCACCAGGTTCATCGATTTGGAACAAAGCCAAGGCTCAACAAGATTTTATCTGGCAGCATGGCTTCTAGGAAGTCCAGAATGGAAACACAACTAACTTCTACACTGACCATTGGATGCAGTTCCATAGACTTGATCAAAATCCAGATTTTGCAGGTCTTCAAGCATTCACCTCTTGGCTCATTGTGACTAAGGTACGGGACTTTTGGAGTAACCCTATGCAGGATTCAAAATGGCATGAGTGGAAACCCCCTAAAAATTGGCCTCCTCATGACCCTCCTTTGAACTGGGAGGCCCTTATTTTGATTCTCTGCCAGAGACCAATCCTGAACAATGGGGAGCGTGACAAATTAATATGGGGGTATCAACAGCAAGGTGGATTTACTCTTAAGGAGGCATATTCACTAAAATCTTCAATGAACGACCTAGAGCCAGACCCTCTCTGGAAAAGGATTTGGTATTCACGCCTATGGCCAAAAGTTTCCTTCTTCTTATGGCTGATAGGACATGATAAGCTACTCACATGGGACAAAATATGGAATAAGGGCTTCACCAGCCCATCCTAATGTCCTTTATGCCGCACTGTTGTGGCCACAACCACCACCCTATTAAAACCTGCCTTGATAGCAATTTTTGAATGGGTCCCCTAAAAAAGTTGATCTTTCACCTCCCCGAATGATCCGTTTTATATCCCAGAGACTTCAACTCGTTGCCAAGTCAAATCTTCAATACCTAATGGCTAAGCCCCCCTCTTCAAATATCTACCGCATGGTTCATCCCTAACCCTTTCTAGCCACTCATTTATACCCTCCATCGGGACCTTTCCAACCCTCAAAAACCTTCTATCGCACCTTATTTCCATTAGGACTCTTTATAATGGAAATGCTTCACAAACATGCATAAATCACCCTTTTCACCTATCGCAATCAACACTTTGCACCGCTATCTTCCGGACCCGATGGCATTATTAACCCAAATGTATATATATCGAGTCTGGAGCGCCATTGCAAATCGCAATTGGTAGCGTCCAGGGCCTTTATATAAGACACATTGCTACCACCCAGACCTGACGATGATTATAGACCAGGATGCATATTATTTCAAGTCCGGCCTTATGGCCGGACGCAGGTTTTCCCGTATATTCCTGTGTTTTTCGAAAAGTATTGAGGTTGGGGTTTTTCAAAGGGAAGTCTAACATTGCGGACTCGCCGATGGTATTAACATATATATATATATATATATATATATATATATATATATATATATATATATATAGATAGATAGATATACGTCGGGTCCGGAGCTCTATCGTGTATCGCAATCGGCGGGTTCCGGGGCTTATATATAAGTCACACCACTATATATCGAACCCGTCGATCACTATCAATTCGGGTGCATAATTTTTCAAGTTCAGCCCTATGGTCAGTTGCGGGTTTTCCCGTGTATTCCCTTGTATTGCGATAATATGTTGTGGCCGAGGTTTTCAAAAGGGAAAGCTTATGTTGCAAATCCGAAGGGATTATTAAACACGGCTCATATGCATTTCGGGTCCGCCTCCCCAATCGCTTATTGCAATCGGTAGAGTTCATTGTTTATACATAAAGCGATTTGCGATACGACGGACCCACCGATAATTATAGGCTCGGGTATATAATATTTGAAGTCCGGCCACGGGGTTTTCTGTGTTTTCCTGTGTCAAGTCCCTCCACTGTTGATCTACCCTTCGTGGATCCAACGGTCCACGCAGATTTCCGGTGAACAAGTAGCTTGAGGAATACCCACCCGAAAAGCGGTATCCTCTTTCCTCCTAGTTGCTACGTGTTGCTTGAAGAGTGGAATCGAAGGCCTTCCTCGCAATATCGATTACCACTTAGACCCCTTCTGAAATACCACTTGTGGTACAAGAAACCACTTCCTCCCTACGCTGTTGATCTTTTGCTTTTCGATGGATTTACTCTTAAACCCCAATTTCTTTGCTCTTCACTAAAGCAATGTGTCGCCTAGAATATTTCAATTCCAAATTTTGGATTCAATTCAGTGTTATGCAATGATTTTCAAAATAAATCAGATTTTCTCTTGCAGGACTTAATCAATGCATGGGTTAAAAACCAGGGGGCGATTCTTTCACGCTTGTTCCTTTTGATGTTATAAACACTTCATGAAGGCAAGATTTGTGTTTTTTAAGCATTTTATCATAATTGCATAAGTATGACTGATGTTGGTTATCGCTACAGGCGAGGATTGAGAGAAGGCAAGTAAGGAGTAAAAACAAAAAATGCATGAGCAGATTCGGAGAGTCCATATATGCAGATATGCCATTTAAAGAGGCAGTCTTAGGTGTCTCGGTCGAGTTCCATGCATTTCCTGTGTATTCTGAAAGTGAAATTTCCCTAGTTTTCATCATGAAGAGATGACACACAGTCATCCTCTTCTAATCAACATCTATTCATTTCCCCAGGAAATGAAGCGCTCCAGTGACAGGACATGCCTTCTACATGTCAGCAGTGACACTGATTGTTCTACATCTGTGTTTTTGGATCTGTATACTGAAAAGAACAAGGGAAAGGCAAAAGGTTAAGGGAAGACCAAGAGTCATTTCCAGCTGATATAAGTATTACCTCCGGATAGGAGAGTAGGGCTTTTTGTTTGGAGAGAACAACTTTGATTTATTGTGAATAAAGAAATCTGTTTGGTTCAAGAAGGAGCCTGTGTTTCAGATTTATTTTCCTTTTCTCTCATATGTTTAGAATTAGTTTGTTGTTGTTGGCATAAAGATAAATGTGATTTGCTTTGTGCATATTGATAACTAGAAGTTCATGGTTATTCCTGGTTATTTGAATATAATTCAATAGCATTGTTAATTCATGAAAGGTTGTTGATTCGAGACTTTGTTAAACATAAGTTGCAAGTGTTATTTGTAAGGAAAGGAATGTATATTCCTGTATAAGTAATGGGGTTACAATTAGGATTTAATACAGCCTTGTTCTTATTGAACTAGTAATTGATTCATTTGGACTTGGAATCTATATGTGATGTTTAACCTCTTTTGTTATGCTCCTGCAGGATAGATTAGGATAGTTAGGACTAGATTAGAGTAGTTAACAGTAGTGTAGATAGGATTTGATGTTTATAGGTTAGCTATTTATTTTGTTGATTTAATTGAGGTCTTCCTCCAGGAAGCAATCTATCAACACCTATAACAGTTCACGGGGTCCTTTCAAACCCGTTGGAACTAGCCACTCCAAACGAAAACAAATCTAATTGGGGTCTGTGATCGGGTTAGTTCCCCTTTTTGGTATAGCGAAAATTTTTCATGTCAACAAATTGGCGCTAGAAGGAGGGCCTGAACCACCGTCCACAGCTTTTTATGATTTCATCTATAAATTTTGCACATGGACTCGAAAAGATTAATGCATGGATCGTGAAGGTAGAAAAGACCCTTCCTCTCATTTGGAAAAGCCTCATTTCAAAGAAGAGACACTGTGGGAGTATCCTGTCACTCAGGAACAAGCAGTCATAATACTTACTTGGGATTACGCTCGTTCCCTCTCTCAGCTCCCCATCTTTCACTCTTTACCTCTGGAAACTAAAAGAAAGCCAAGGATCCGTTCCATAAACGAAGAGACATATGTAGCCCCATCTCTTGAAGATATTTTTCTTGAATCCTTGCAAAGTATTGACACTCCTTGGGAAGAAATTCCTGAAGATCCACTCTTTGAAGGTAATCCCTGGCCCGATTTGGGAAATCCTAATAAAGAAAGCCTTGAAGAAAACTTCAACCAGAACATCCCTCTCCACAATATGGCTAACGTTCCTCTTCCAGGTGGGAATCAGCTTCAATCGGGTGGAAACCAACTCCCACCTCCTCCGGGAGCACTTCCTCCCTGGCTCGCTCAGGATGCCGTAGCAATACCTGGGCAGTAGCATCCCTTACCCAAGAATGCAGAAAGAGTACTGCCTAAATTTGACCCTGAGAAGGGAGACACCGCTGATAACCATATTCACTCTTTTTTCTTGGTCGTGCGCATGTTGTGGGTAGCCGATGAAGATATAGTATGTCTCCTATTCCCTTTCACTGTGATTGGTGCGGCCTCCACATGGTACTTCAGCTTGAGAAGAGGATCAATCACCTCGTGAGCTGCCTTTCAATAGGCCTTCTTAGACAAGTATGGTGATGACAAAACACCTACGACCTTAGTTTTAGAACTATCCCGTTTGAAAATGGAAACCAAAGAATAGGTCAAGGATTTTAACATCCGATTCAACACCTTGTTCAACAGAATCTCAGCTAATGCTAGACCTACTAAGGAGGTGCTCATGGAATTCTACATCACTACTCTCCCTGTCCCTACTGCGATGTGGGTCAAGAGGAGTAACGTGAAAACCTTACAGGGTGCTATCGACAAAGAATTAAAAGTCGAGAATGAAATGATCAGTCTCACAGCATGTCATCATACAACCGGAGAAAAGAAAACTTCTCAGTATTCCAAGAAGAATAATGGGAGTGATAAAAAAGTGGATGAAGGCAAAGAGAGGGACACCACAGATGTGGAAGGTTTGCATCAAATAATTAAGAAATTGACAAACACAGTCATCAATATGAAAAGGAATTCTGGAGAGAGTACAAGTGGGAATGGAGGAGATTATAACAACAAAAAACCTTTTAAACCATTCTACCGCAAAATGACAGAAGGTGGTCATGGTCCACTTGTGTTGCCTGCTCCACCCAATGAAGGGAATTTAAATAAAGAAGAGATGGCTCTTATCTGATCGCTCCTTAACCAAGAAGAACCCATAGTGGAGCTAGAGCCAGAACAAGAAAATGAGGAAGAATACCAAGTAGAAGAGCCCTTGGATGAAGAATCTCAAATCAATGTACTTTGGGATTTTTACACAAATGAGAACAATGACGACGAAGGAGATAGTATGGCAGAAATCCACACTAATGAAATCCATACACGAAGTAAAGGGCCACTTGCAGGTGTGATGAAGCCTGCACACCAGACAAAGAAAGATGTTCACCCTTTGAAGGCACCCACTCCCAAAGTTCCTATTGAGAAGGGTAGACCTAGTGGTCAGTCCAAGAATACCCCAGTGGCAAACCATCCAGAGAAAGATAATACACCTCCCACCGCGATGAAGGCAACTCAAAATGGTAAAATCCCACCTAAGAATAGAAAAAATGGTATGTTTACTTTGCCCTATCCTATTTATAGCATTGATAACAATATTGTGGACGATCTTAAGAAATCTAGGGCTAATATCACATACTTTGATTTTCTAAAATTAACGCAACAAAGAGATTTTCTCTTGAAATCTATGAATGAGCAGAACTGTAAAACTCCCACCATCCCAAGTAGCCAAACCCAAAAGTTAGCATCTAGACCTGTTAGTACCTCCACACCTGGTAAGGTACCAACATGAGGATGGAACTTAATTGATAGTTTTGATTCTTTTAATATCACATACATACCTCAAGGACAAAACTAAGATGCCGATTTGATGGCTAGTATGGCTGCAAAATTTTTTCCTGATTTTAGATTAAAGAAGAATAAATGTTATGCTGAATTGATTTTCAGACCATCTGTGCCTGATAACATCTCAAATTGGCAGGTGTTCGAAGATGACGAGCAAATCCTTGAGTTCTTGCACTGCGAGAAGACATTCAAGAATGCAATCATTGATGAAAAAGAGCACGACAGGCTTATAAATGAGAGGGAAGATGAGGAAAAGGATTAGTCCAATATGATTCCCAAGTCAGTTGTCAAGATGGAGAACTTGTATGACTTGCATGGTAAATTCAAGAATCCAACTAATTTCAAAATGCATAGCTCATCCATGAAGTACGAATCGGTCAACCTTGGAACCAAAGAAGGCCCAAAAACTGTTAATTTGGGCTTGGGGTGCTCTCCATAAGAAAAGTTTGCATTTGTCAAGCTATTTAAAGAATACAAGGACGTCTTTGCATGGACATATGGAGACCTAAAAACCTTTGATACCAGTGTTATGCAGCATGTAATTCCTTTGGAAAAGGAGGCTAAGCCCTACCAACAAAAGCTTCACAAGATGCATCCAAGCCTAGAACCATTGGTGAAGAAAGAATTAAACAAAATGCTGGATGCTAAAATCATTTTCCCAGTCAGACACACCCGCTGGGTAGCCAAACTCGTGCCAGCGAGAAAGAAAAATGGAGACATCAGGTTGTGTATCGATTTCAAAAACCTAAATAAAGCATCGCAAAAAGATAACTATCTTGTCCCTTCTATGGAACACATCCATCAGTGCCTTTCTAGGTCTAAAATGTTGTCCCTATTAGATGGGTTTTCAGGATATAATCAAGTGTTGGTATCTAATGGGGATCAGCTGAAGACAACCTTCAACACTAAATGGGTCACTTACGCATATCGTAAAATGCCTTTTGGACTTATTAATGCGGGCTCCACATTCCAAAGAGCCATGGACATAGCTTTCCGAGGATTGATCAACAGATCAATAGTAGTGTACATGGATGACATTACTATGTATTCATATCCCAAAAGGGATCATATTTATCACCTGAAACAAATTTTTGAAAGATGTTGAAGGTATGGAATATCGTTGAATCCAAAGAAGAGCGTCTTCGCAGTCATAGAAGGGAAACTACTAGGTCACATCCTCTCTAAAGAAGAAATTGTTATTGATCCTGAAAGAATAGAGACCATCATGAGAATACAACCCCCTGCCAATAAAAGGGATGCAATATTTCTTTGGGAAGATCAATTTCATTAGGAAATTTGTCTCAAGTTTCGCGGAAATAGTGTGCCCCATGCAGCTAATGATGAAGAAAGACGTGGTGTATAAGTGGAGAGATGAAGCCAAGAAAGCGTTTCAGTGAATTAAAGAGGCCATCGCAGAAGCCCCTACGTTGGTTAGTCCTGATTTCAGCAAGGAATTCTTCTTGTACACTTTTGCTTCTGATCTTTCATATGCTGCAATCCTCACCCAAAAAAATGATGAGGGCAACGAAGTCCCCATTTCCTATATGAGCTCTAATCTCCAGGGAACAGAACTAAACTACTCGGACGTGGAGAAACAAGGCTTTGCAGTTTTTAAGGCCACAAAACATTTATGCCCTTATTTACTAAAGGCCAGGACTAAAGTGATTGTTCCCCATCCTGTTGTAAGAGCTCTCTTCATGCAGAAATAAATGGGTGAACGGAGAGGAAATTGGATAACCGCACTTCAAGTATACGACCTCGAGATTAAGCCGACGAAGATAGTTTGAGGGCAGTGATTGTGTGAGCTCGTGGCAGAAGCCTTAGTGGAGAAAGTAGGGGCATCTGAAGAACCAGAAGTACAAAAATTATAGAATGCACAAGTGAAATTCAAGGAGGAGCCCCTATGGATTAATGAAGCACTGATGTGTGAGAGAGAAGCGTCGAAAGCCCTTTTCGATCCTGGGTCATGGTATTACAACATTTGCTTTTATCTTGCATGGGGGTCATGTCCTGAATGCATCGATGCGTCACAACGAAGAGTGATCATATTGAAATCTAATTAGTATCATTTGGCCAGTAACACATTATACAAAAAAAATTATGACGGAATCTGGCTGAGGTGTTTGGAAAAGGATGATGCCTACCATGTCTTGAAAGAAATGCATGATGGCCCAGTAGGTGGTCACTATGGCGGAGAGACCACTGCTCACAAAATATTAAGAGCTGGATATTATTGGCCCACAGTGTTTAGAGACTCGCATGCCTACGCTCGGAAATGCAAGGTATGTCAAACTGCCGCAGGACGAGAAAGAAAGCCAGTCGTTCCCCTCAGGCCCATTATGATTTATTGCCCATTCCAGCAATGGGGCCTGGATGTCATAGGCAAGATCACTCCAAACTCTTCACAACAACATAAGTATATACTCACAGCGATCGACTACTTCACTAGATGGACCGAAGCCATCCCGCTTCGGAAGGTGAACGAAGATGAGGTAATATCATTTATTGAGAAATTCATTATCAGCAAGTATTGCATTCCTGATGCTCTCATATTTGATAATGCTTCTTACTTTTCATCGCTGAAATTGACTGAATTTGTTGTTGATAAATCAATTCACATAAGGTATGCATCGAACTATTACCCCCAGGGAAATGGAGTTGCAGAGTCCTCAAACAAGAACCTCATACGCATAATCCGTAAATCTGTCGCTGACAACCAGAGGAACTTGCACAACGCTCTAACAAATTCCCTTTGGGTTGATAGGGTCACCCTAAAAGTGGCCTTAGGAAACTCCCCATACTTCCTCGTCTATGGACAGGAAGCCATCTTACCTCCAAACGTTACCCTTCCCTCTTTACAGCTCTCCCAAGCTTCAAGAGGAACCCCTTCAACCTTGCTTCAAGAAAGGATCAACCAACTGGTGAGGTTAGAGGAATTAAGAGATAAAGCCATAAATAAATTCAGAAATCACCAAATGATTGTGAAGAGGTGGTTTGATCACCATCTGGCAGGAGATAAAGATTACCAAGTAGGAGAGCTAGTCCTGAAATGGGACAAGTTGAATGAGCCAAAAGGTAAACACATGAAATGCCAACACTTATGGTTGGACCCATTCCAATTTCTGGAAAAAATTGATCAAGGAACTTACAGGTTGAAAACTTTACAGGAGAAACTGAAAAACTCCCTGTTAATGGCCAACATCTGAAGAGATACTTCCAGTAGCCACCACATGGTGGTTACCTCTTGAATAGGTTAGGATTCATTTTATTTTTGTTGTTAGCTTAGTTACATTTCGTCCTTTAATTTCTTGTTTTTCTGCAAAGCTTATTTTCCTTCTATTTTGAATCGTGGTCCTTTTCATCCAACTGATTTCGGTCCTCCAATCTCGTTTTTACCTTTCAGATTGCCCTCATTCACCACCTTCAGCTTTCGCCTCCTTCATTAACCTGCTGATGAGTCTGTTGATCCTAAATCCATCATTACCTTGCAAATCAAACAAATTTCCAATGAGCCCATGAGAACTGGAAAATTAGAGGTGGAATTCAAACCAAATCCAGTCATTAGCATCTGTTGGGAACTATGCGAGATCTATTGATAACGTGGATACCTGGAGCATGTAGGGGCTTCTTTATAAAACAAAAAATGTGTAACTACAGTTGTATTGGCATGGAGGAACGCTGCATTTTGAATAAATCCCACTCAGACCTAGCCTACACTTGCCTGTAAGGTTTACAGTCATTCTCCATTGGTCCCATCCACCACACTAAATTGTCCAATACCTATTATCTACAAGTAAATCTCCTTTCATGGGCTAAACTCATTGTCATATACCATGTGGCAAATCCAATTGTGCTCTAGTCCTTGTGCCTGAAACTGGAAGGACTTATTTAAAAGAAAACGAAATGTCAATTCCTTGTGCCAATCTGGAAGGACAGGCTATTTGGGAAGCCGGTTAGAGTAAGGACTGTTGTTGGGCTCAGAGTGCCGGTTGACATAGCAAGTCCAACCTTTCTTAAGTGGTTTAAAAATATGGCATGATCCATGACTGCGCCCCATTCAATCATATGAAAACACGAAACTGAAATTCTCATATAAAGTGCAGATAAACATATCTACATCAAGTTTGATGAGCAATAAAGAGTTGAGGTACACACCTAAATAGGTATTGACAGACCAGTGATGGCCCCAAAAGGATTTTTGAAAGTAGGAAACAGGTAAAGGAAGGTCAATGAATTCCATAATATTACCATTGGAGAATGCCTGTCAAAACCCTATCAGTAAGTAGAAGCTATTTGTCTTTATCCCACCAGTAGCAATTAATGTTGAAGTGGAACCCATGCCTATCCACCTGTACAGTTTGCATTTCAAGTTTATATGAACACCCATTGTTCTATTGACCCAAGGTTTATTTGGAAATAGAGGTAACTGGTTCACCCAGCAGTTCACCATTTTTTGTGGCCACAACCACCACCCTATTAAAACCTGCCTTGATAGCAATTTTTGAATGGGTCCCCTAAAAAAGTTAATCTTTCACCTCTCTGAATGATCTATTTTATCCTAGAGACTTCAACTCGTTGCCAAGTCAAATCTTCAATGCTTAATGGTTAAGCCCCCTCTTCAAATATCTACCGCATGGTTCATCCCTAACCCTTTCTAGCCACTCATTCATACCCTCCATCATGACCTTTCCAACCCTCAAAAACCTTCTATCGCACCTTATTTCCATTAGGACTCTTTATAATGGAAATGCTTCACAAACATGCATAAATCACCCTTTTCGCCTATCGCAATCAACACTGTGCACCACTGTCTTCCAAACCCGATGGAATTATTAACCCAAATGTATATATATTGGGTCCGGATCCCCATCGCATATCACAATCGGTAGGGTCCAGGGCCTTTATATAAGACACACCGCTACCACCCGGACCCGACGATGATTATAGACCAGGATGCATATTATTTCAAGTCCGGCCTTATGGCCGGACGCAGGTTTTCCCGTATATTCCTGTGTTTTTCGAAAAGTATTGAGGTTGGGGTTTTGTTTTCTCGTATATTCCTGTGTTTTTCGAAAAATATTGAGGTTGGGGTTTTTCAAAGGAAATTCTAACATTGCGAACCCGCCGGCGGTATTAACACACACACACACACACACAGATATATATATATATATATATATATATATATATATATATATATATATATATATTAACACACACACACATATATATATATACGTTGGGTCTGGAGCCCTATCGCGTATCGCAATCAGTGGGTTCCGGGGCTTATATATAAGGCACACCACTATATACCGGACCCGCCGATCACTATCAATTCGGGTGCATAATTTTTCAAGTCTGGCCCTATGTTCAGCCACGGGTTTTCTCGTGTATTCCCTTGTATTACGATAATACGTTGTTGCCGGGGTTTTCAAAAGGGAAATCTTATGTTGTGGATCCGAAGGGATTATTAAACATGGTTCATATGAATTTCGGGTCTGCCTCCCCAATCGGTAGAGTTCATTGTTTATACATAAAGCGATTTGCGATACAGCGGACCCGCCAATAATTATAGGCTCAGGTATATAAGATTTGAAGTCCGGTTGTGTAGCCCAACCACGGGGTTTTCCATGTTTTCCTGTGTCAATTCCCTCCACCATTGATCTACCCTTCGTGGATCCAATGGTCCACGCAGATTTCGAGTGAACAAGTAGCTCGAGGAATACCTACCCAAAAAGTGGTATCCTCTTTTCTCCTAGCTGCTACGTGTCGCTTGAAGAGTGGAATCAGAGGCCTTCCTCGCAATACCGGTTACCACTTAGACCCCTTCCGAAATACCACTTGTGGTACGAGAGACCACTTCTTCCCTATGTTGTTGATCTTTTGCTTTTCAATGGATTTACTCTTAAACCCCAGTTTCTCTGCTCTTCGCTAAAGCAATGTGTCACCTAGAATATTTCAAGTCCGGATTTTGGACCTGGTTCAGTGTTATGCAATGATTTTCAGAATAAATCAAATTTTCGCTTTCAGGACTTAATCAATGCATGGGTTAAAAACCAAGGGGCGATTATTCCACGCTTGTTCCTTTTGATGTTATAAACGCTTCATGAAGGCATGATTTGTGTTTTTTAAGCATTTTATCATAATTGCATAAGTATGACTGATGTTGGTTATCTCTGCAGGCAAGGACCGAGAGAAGGCAGGCGAGGAGTAAAAAAAAATGCATGAGCATATCCGGAGAGTCCATATATGCAGATATGTCATTTAAAGAGGCAGCCTTAGGTGTTTCGGTCGAGTTCCACGTGTTGCTTGTGTATTCCGAAAGTGAAATTGCCCCAGTTTTCATCATGAAGAGATGACACACAGTCATCCTCTTCTAATCAACATCTATTCATTTCCCCCAGAAATGAAGTGCTCCAGTGACAGGACATGCCTTCAACGTGTTAGTAGTGACACCGATTGTTCTACATCTGTGTATTTTGATCTGTATATCGAAAGGTACAAGGGAAAGGTGAAAGGTTAAGGGAAGACCGAGAGTCATTTCTAGATGATATAAGTACTACCTCCGGATAGGAGAGTAGGGCTTTTTTTTTGGAGAGAACAGCTTTGATTTATTGTGAATAAAGCAATCTGTTTGGTTCAAGAAGGAGCTTGTGTTTCAGATTTATTTTCCTTTTCTCTCATATGTTTAGAATCAGTGTGTTGTTGCTGGCATAAAGATAAATGTGATTTGCTTTGTGCATATTGATAACTAGAAGTTCGTGTTCATTCCTGGTTATTTGAATATAATTCAATACCATTGTTAATTCATGAAAGGTTGTTGATTCGAGACTTTGTTAAACATCAGTTGCAAGTGTTATTTGTAAGGAAAGGAATGTATATTCCTGTATAAGTAATGGGATTGCAATTAGGATTTAATACAGCCTTGTTCTTATTGAACCAGTAATTGATTCATTTGGACTTGGAACCTATATGTGATGTTTAACCTCTTTTGTTATGCTCCTGCAGGATAGATTAGGATAGTTAGGACTAGATTAGAGTAGTTAACAGTGGTGTAGATAGGATTTGATGCTTATAGGTTAGCTGTTTCTTTTGTTGATTTAATTAAGGTCTTCCTCTAAGAAGCAATCTATCAACACCTATAATAGTTCACGGGGTCCTTTCAAACCCATTGGAACACTCCAAATGAAATCATATCTAATTGGGGTCTGTGATCGGGTTAGTTCCCCTTGTTGGTATAGAGAAAATTCGCCATGTCAACACGCACAGAGGAGGAAATGGTTGATCATCTGCTAAATTTATTCCTGAAGACTCTAGAAGTCTGGAAATTCCATGCTGAGGTTTTCGATCTCTCTGACATATCTATAACAAGTTTGCGGGATTCTTTAGACACGTGGAGATGGACCCTATTTAAAAACCCAATAGTCAATCGTTCCTGGTGCTTGTCGCAAGGATTTTTCTTATGGAATATTTGGAAAGGTAGGAACAGGGCAGTCTTCCACTCATAAGAGTTTCGCCCAGCCAAGGCCTGGCACACCACCCTCCGAAACCTTAAGGAAATGATTTCAATCTCCCCATGGTCGGAGGAGGACTGGAAGGCGGAAGGATGAGAGCATGTATTTTGTTATCTCTTGGCATCACAAGGGACTCCACATCCGCCCCCACTCATCGGTCGTTACCTTCCTATGTCTCCTCAGAAAAGTTCACCTGTCTGCCGCTGGGATTTTCCAAACTCAACTTCAACGAGGCTTCAAAGGGGAACCCGGGCTTAGCTGGTTGTGGTGGGATCCTCTGTGATGACAAGGGGCAGGCAAGGAGATTCTATGTTGCCTCTTGTGGCCACACCACTAACAACGTGGCTGAGTATTTAGCTTTGGACCGTGGCTTGCAGCTTGCAATAAACATGGGCATCACGAAGCTCCAGGTCATCGGTGATTCCCAGATTGCTATATCCATGCTCCAATGCCTCATCAATGGTTCCCCCCTGTCAAAGGTCATCAAGAGTTGGCATCTGGAGCTTATAGGGGAATGCATACTCTCAAGAATTTCCTCCTTCGATTACATAATAACAGAGCATGTTGACTAGGAAGGGAATAAAGCAGTAGACAAATTAGCAAATTGGGGATGCAAGCTTCAGGGCCAGGACATCTCCCAAGCGTGGCCTCCCTCCATCCAAAACAAGTTTCTAGAGGACCTACAAGGAATTTTGGTGAAGGATAATTCTTCCCCGATGGGGGTGAGATCAGGGCAGCACGTGGAGGTCGCCTCCCATGTGTGAAAACAAGTGGGTATGATGGGATGGACGAGCCTCCCGGTCCCTTCACATATTTGCATTCACCGGGAGAGGTACCGTCTTAATGTCATCCATTCATGTGAGAAATTATTCAACATCTATGTGTAGAGTTGGCGAAGTGTTAAGGCAACGCGTGATGAATGCACCAGGCATTTGTCTCTTCATTCAGATATGGTGTTGGGAGTTGTCGTGGTTGCGGGGAAGGAGCAGGAAGCATTGGAGATCGATGCTGGTTGGAAACAAAGTGTGGTTTCTCGTTGTGGAAATATACAAGGGTAGTGGAATCATTTGGTCCTTACGACTCGGAATCTTGGTTATTGGTGGTGGAAGGAAAGACTGGGCACAGAAGAAAAACTCCTCACGGTATGGAGGTAACCTGTTCTGCCTCATTCTTACAGGGTGGTGGAGTTCATCGGTAAGGAAACCCCATAGCTGGAGGAGGAATCCCAAGTTCCCCTGCTCTAATAATGATTTCTGGTGTGACGGGGCATGGTGGGTTCGCCTATGGTTTCTGGTTGTTGAATTTGGTAGGTGGTGGTCGATTTTACGCTCATCTCGGGACGGAAACAGCTCCCCTATCCCTAAGTGGCACTCCATCATTGGTAGTATTCTGGAAGGTGGAGGTGTCATGATTATTTGGTGGGGGTGGTCCTTCGTGGGTAGAAGGAGCCATCTTGGTGAATTCGTGTTATTCTAGGTGGTTTGCTCGGGTCTTTTGTCTGCGAGGAGTGTTCTTTCGAGTGGAAAGTTTGGTGTTTGGTGCATGTTCAAGGCGTGCCTCCACCGTGGGAAACTATGAAACCATCAGTGCGAAGGGGTTGCTCTTCCTCCCCTGCTGCCCTTGCTTCTGAAGGGGTGACAGACCAAAATTTGGTCACACTGATGCCCCCTCGGGGTGGAAAAATAGTTTGGGGTGCGTGGAAAGTCAATGTAGGTGTGAGAGTAGGTCGCAGAGCTAGCAAGCGGGGGGTGAGCATAGGTGAAGTGTCACACGGCCATGGGTAGACTCAGAGGGGAGGCGACACCCGTGACAACAAGGCGAAGCATGGGCCAGCAGCACCCGAGGCTAAGGAGGGGCAGGGTCTCCAGCATTGTTGCCTGGAGAACTGTCACGCTCTCATTGCCAGTTTGATGGATAGGGTGGATGTTGTAGAATGAGTTCAGCGCGAGGAGAATGCGATACAGATGGCCTCTCTGGAGCGACTGCATTACTTTCAAAGTCAACTTCGGGAAAGACTAGTTGTGGTCTGGCAGGGGCAAAACCAACTCACAGAGAAAGTAGAAAAGTTGGAGACATGGATGGCGCACTATGAAGGACACATTCAGTGTGACTTTTTCCCTCCTCCACCTCTTGGAACAACCTCGGACAACCCTACATCCATTACGTCAAACGACTAGTATGATTTCTGGTGTTTTTTACATTTTAGTTGTGTTTTGGTGCCTCTATCCCAACCATTTATGGACGATGTCCTTAGCTACCTTTTTGTATTTTTGTCATTTGGTGAAATTTTTGGTCAACAAACCCAGTCGAGGTGAGACCACCTATTTTGGAACAGACTTTATGTACTCATTTTTCCGACATTAATAGAATATTGACTTACAAAAATAAAAATAAAAAGGAAATTTTCATTTTTTTTCTTTTGGCTAATATGTCTTAAATAATTTTATTTTAAAATTCTATGAGATGTTTAAGATAATTTTTTATTTAATATTTTTTATAATTATGGTAAATGTTTATTATTATATTATTATTTTTAAAAGGAATGACCATAATTTTCTATTAATAGTTATATGGTTTCAAGGTTGGAACTTTTTACATCTTCAATAAGTGCATCATCAGTAGTGTTCAGACAGCCAAAAAATACTTTCTTTTCTCTTAGCCTAGTTACCTATTACACTTTTAATTTAAAAGAGTCTATATATTGTACAAAATTTTCGAAAGTTAATTTTGTATTAGATTAACCCTATCTGATGTTTCAGGTGGACACTCCACCCATCATCAGTGACCAAAAATATAATAGGTCCCTTATGATGGGTGAAGTCTCCACCCGAAACGTCGGACAGGGTTAATCTAATATATAGTTAACTTCCATAAAATTTCTACAATATGAATAGTTGTAGAAATATCCACTCAAAAAAAAGAGCCTATATATTCACCAAAATACTCCAAATATGGAAACATAATTGCAATACATAATTTAACGAATAAAGAGTTTAACTAGCCTGGATAATAACACCAGAATCAGGGTTGGTTTCTTCTTCATTCCTTGTAATCTGCCTCAACTATAAAGGAGCAATGACCGAGCCTTCCTCCACCACCTCAGCAACATTTTGAAGCACCTCCCCCCTCATAGTTGGAGACGTCATCACATTCCCTCCCTCAATCATTGCCCATTTGTTTCCAATTGCACCAATCCCTGATGAAGCCTCTAAATTAGCCAAATAGTGCTCTATAGAATTGAATTTCGGCAGAAACCCTTCAACCTTGGTCTGCAAAAGACCAATTTCTGATTCAAGAGAACTAATTGAGTCTGCATACTAGAGGTCCTCATCTCTTCTTTCTTGTTAAGAAAAGTTAGTATATATTGTAGACATCGAGACATAGTCCAAATGATTGGCAAAGTCACCCTTTTTAGAGCCAGGTGAATGATCCATAACACAACCAAACCCACAATACACCCTGCCTACTTGGAATTTGATATATCCTGCAAAGACTATAGATGAAACGACACTAAATGGGGAGCTCTTTTTATATACTAATTCCACTACCTCCATTTCTATGTTGCATTCTTAAATTTCAATGATAATAACTACTTTATACAATCGCAATACCATAAATTGAATGCAACATTTATTTCTTTGTGTTGGAAATAATACTGAGAGGGGGGGTGAATCAGTATTATCACATTAATAAAACTTTATCATTTCCATATTCAGATTCATATATGCTACTTCCACAACTTCTTATGATTCAGTTAGTTGATCCTTAATGAGTGCATTAGAACATTATCAACCATATTAACAGTAAACTGGTGCCGTAAAATAGAACAGATCATCACACATAAGTCACACACATGAACACCATGATATAAGGTGGAAACCCAATGTGGGAGAAAACCACCTGCTGCAGGTCATCTCAATCTTCTTCTTAATAAGAAAATCCTTTTACAATATTAGTACTGGTGCAGTCTTATACCAATACGGGAGCTACAACCCCCTTTGCTCTTGTACTAGCTTAGATGCTAGTACATAGGCGCCAGCCTACAATCTTCTCTCCTCCAGGTACCACGTTTCATCAATTTTCATACTGGATACACTGAACCACAACACATAATCTGAAAGGCCACATTTCATCCAAACAACATCATATAATCAAACAATCTTCTGAATCACCCAACCACCAGATCAATACATATACAATGATATTATGAGAGTTATCAACCAGATCTAGTCCATCAGATCACATAAAGATAAGTCATCAATCATGTTGTTATTTGAACTCAATACCAGTAACCAAACATCAGTTATGCACCCAAAAACCCTGCAGAATAGTCAAAGGCAGTTAAAACAAATTTCAAGCAGGGACCGCAACTTCACTGGTATAAATCTACGGATATCCACACTTTTACTTGCTCTGAGCCTGCGGATCTCCGCACTGAACCTTCTGCTTGTCTGCGCACCTCCGCATTACTTCTTCTGCTACTCTGCGCACCTTTGTGCAGATCCGCACCAGTATCTTCTGTCGCGCCGCGTACTCCTAGTGTGCCTCTGCACCTGCGCCTTCTGTCGCGCCGCGTATCTTTGCTCTGCCTCTGCACCTACTCCTTCTATCGCGCCGCGCACCTCTAAGATACCTTCGCACCTCTCCTTCTGTAGCGCCGCGTACCACCGCAGTTGCGCCTTCTGCTACTCTGCGTGCGTCCGCACAGTGCCTATGGATCGCCTGCGTTCCTCTCGCACATTCGCTGTGTTGCACCTGCGGTCCTGAGGTTATAGGTGTTTTTCAGACTTCAAGCATACCCCAGTCTATCAGATCTACAGATCTGATCTAGCGCCAAGATGATCTCGACCCATCAGTAGATTCGCCTTATTTAGATCTAGACATTACTCACCAAGAGATCATAGTATTTCAGATCAAGCTCCCATAAGATATTCAACCCAAAAGCATACCCTAGCCAAATGATCTACTTCCTCTTTTATAGCCTTAGGCCTTTCACAATACCACGAGCCAAAACCATAATAACACAATACCGACGGGCTAAATACCAAGGGTTAAACATAAAAAACCCCACGTGTGCTTTTCTCTGCATGAAAGTGTGTGCACTTTAGGACCGCACCTTTTGTTCTGTGATCCCGCGAACATGTACGTACATTATGAATGCAGAACCTGCGGGTCCGCACCTTTTGAACGATTCACCTGCGAGCCTCTTATTTTCTTCCAATCTGAGAGGCTAATCATCAATCTCTGCTACTGACCTGTTGTAGTGGGATCTATCACCTGTATAAGTTGCCATCAAGGACAATACTTTAGCCATAATGCCAACAATCTCCCCCTTTGGACTTGATGGCAAAGCTTACTTGTGAACTGTCATCTGATCCCTTTGAGCTGTTCGGCACCTCATGCATTCTGTCACATCTGATATCTCTTCTGTAGATTCATCTTGTTGTATATAAGTGAGATGATCTTCTATGAGTGGGTTTCCATCAAGTACAACACATGCATTATAATGCCAACAATCTCCCCCTTTGGACTTGATGGCAACAACACCAAATCACTCTCCCCCTTTGACATCAAGGGCAAAGGGCGGACCAAGATATTCTCTTCCTTTGCTGACCATACTCCCCCTGGGAATGAGCTCCCCCTTTGTATATGCCATGGTGCACCAGTCTGTCCATGCTCTTTCTGAGAACATGCTGAAATTTCTGCTCTGCTGAAATACGCTCCCCCTGACTGTAAGCAAGGTCTGCAAAAAGATGTTCTACAAGAAGAACATGACTCTATACATCATAACTGACCTTCCTATCACCAAAGACTAATACATACATCTATCTCCCATCACAATGGTGATATACAAAACGTTTACATATGATAACATAAGGGAACAACATCATTCATCCCAGGCATAGTGGGGAAACCAACATAGGCCGTTACATGACCTGAAGAGATCTCATCAAATGACTACAAAAGATAGAGATGCACTATTACAACATGAGTCTTGCTATGACCTTTACATCGAATGACAGATCCTAAAAAAAAGGATTATCAGTAATGACACTGTATAGTATTTGTCAACAGCAACTAGACCGGCAGCTTGCATGAATCATCAATGTATGTCCTCATCAACTCAACCTTTTGAATCATTCACATTCTCACATATGAGAGAAGCGCCATAGCCAAGAATCATCAATTTGGAATATCTGCATCAATCAACATATATACAAAACAATCTGTCATCATATAGGTAGGAACTCCTCATCATCAAGTCTCCATCAATGCAATAATCAACCATGTATCCAACCAACAATCTTCATCTATAATAGGAATCCTGCATCATAATTGAATGATCTTTATGTATAGGATGACAGCAGCATATGAGTGACTCATTATCAAGAGAGGCAGATGTGTATTCAAGCTTTGTACTTCTCCTTATGCTTATGAATATCACCATGTAAGCACCATAAAGAATCAACCATAAATCTGATCAGAATGCCAACTATGTAAACCCAAGAAACATATGAGATGGACAACTTATAACCATATCGCATCATTTAGCCAAATAAGCATCATCACCAAGGACTATTAACCATAATGCCAACAATGCATTAAGAGCATATGCTCCCCCTAAACCTGTGCCATCTGTCAGATCTGATCATGCATATTAATAAGAAGTATCAAGACATCATCAATATCAAGTTAGAACCAAAATACTTCTAACCATCATATCCACACATCATTAGCAAAATGCAACCATTATCAATTAGAGAAAAACTGATCCTTTTCTTGAATCTGTCCCTGTTGCCTTTCTTCAAACAATCATATACGCGACTGTGCAGTAACAAATTCGCGTATATATGCAACTTCCCTTTATCAAGCTTGCGTAGGAGATTGAAGTTTTACACTTCCGGCTCCCTCTGTTATGTCTGTATGATGTGTTGTGCCGCCACTTTCTGACTGAACTTCCTTTTTCTTCCATATCTTCAAGTGTGATGATGTTTTCTCCTTTTGGTGTGATGTCCGTGCTTTGTTCCTGCATTCCTTTGCTATATGTCCAAGCTTGTTACATGCATAACATCTTACATGTTTCATATTCCTTTTGTAGCAATCAGCAGCTTTGTGACCAAACATATTGCAAGCAAAGCAATATCCATTAAAGTACCTTGACTGAGATGATCTGTTTGTTTGATGATCTTGAACCCTTCTTCTTCTACATCTGGCTGCAACATGTCCAAGGTTATGACATACATAACATTCAACATTATTCATAGGAGGAGTAAAAGATTTTCTTTGAAGAATTTCTTTCCTTGGTTGATGATGAGATTGACCTTTCATCTCTCTTATCTCCTTGTTGATCATTTTAGATTTCTCTTTAGAGTTCCTTGACTCACCTTGTGAACTAGATTCACCTTCAACAGATTCATGAAAGCCAAGACCAGTTTTGATAGCAGGAGATCTTTGACTATTAAGAATATCATCCAAGACTTTAGTACTATCTTGAAAACGTAAGAGCTTATCCTTTTCTTCTAATTTACTTTTCAATATATTTACCTCAACCTGAAGTTGTTCTTCTTTTTCTAGATATTGCTTCTTCATGTCTTCTTCAACTTTCCTTTCTTCTTCCAATTGATGCTTTAGCTTGAGAATCTCCTTTTCTTGTTCTTCATTCAGATCCTGTTGCATTTGACGAATTCTGGAGGCACATTCTAGCTGAGATTTTAAGCTGATAACTTCATTTCCCTGTTTTTCAAGATCTTGAATTAGATCTTTATTCTGCTTCTTTGATTCTTCAAGATCTTCCTTTAGAGAGTGGATCGTGGCTTCAAGACTTTCATAGTAACTAGATCTATCTCTGAGTTTCTTGATGGTTGTGTTCTTTTCATTGACTTCATCTCTTAGACATGTTGCTTCAACCTGCAACTTTTGATATTTCTCCTTGAATAACTCTCATTGAGCCTTTTGTCTAGTAACTGCTTCTTTGAGGGCACCACTCTTTATGTTCAGAAGTCTTTCTTGTTCACTAATTTTGTTTGTCAGCCTGTTAAATTCTGCTTCTATTTGATATCCTTCTTCCTCACCCATAAGAGCACATTCAGTTGTTTCGTTATCACTTCCATCTTTTCCAAATGGATAGATAGTTGGAACAGCAGAGGATAGCAAATTCATACCTGATAGTTCATCTTCATTCTGAAATGATTCTGAATCTGAATCTGAATCTGAATCTGAAGAGCTTCTTATACCTAATCCCCAATCGATTCTCCCACTGTCATAGTTCTTCTGAGATGTCTTCTTCTTCTTATGAGATTTCTTCTTAAGCTTCTTTCCCATTGTTCCACGGATCTCCTTCAAGCGATCAAGCTTCTACCAAAGGACCTCGCTCTGATACCAATTGTTGGAAATAATACTGAGAGGGGGGGTGAATCAGTATTATCACATTAATAAAACTTTTTCATTTCCATATTCAGATTCATATATGCTACTTCCACAACTTCTTATGATTCAGTTAGTTGATCCTTAATGAGTGCATTAGAACATTATCAACCATATTAACAGTAAATTGGTGCAGTAAAATAGAACAGATCATCACACATAAGTCACACACATGAACACCATGATATAAGGTGGAAACCCAATGTGGGAGAAAACCACCTGCTGCAAGTCATCTCAATATTCTTCTTAATAAGAAAATCCTTTTACAATATTAGTACTGGTGCAGTCTTATACCAGTACGGGAGCTACAACCCCCTTTGCTCTTGTACTAGCTTAGATGCTAGTACATAGGCGCTAGCCTACAATCTTCTCTCCTCCAGGTACCACGTTTCATCAATTTTCATACTGGATACACTGAACCACAACACATAATCTGAAAGGCCACGTTTCATCCAAACAACATCATATAATCAAACAATCTTCTGAATCACCCAACCACCAGATCAATACATATACAATGATATTATGAGAGTTATCAACCAGATCTAGTCCATCAGATCACATAAAGATAAGTCATCAATCATGCTGTTATCTGAACTCAATACCAGTAACCAAACATCAGTTATGCACCCAAAAACCCTGCAGAATAGTCAAAGGCAGTTAAAACAAATTTCAAGCAGGGACCGCAACTTCACTGGTATAAATCTGTGGATATCCGCACTCTTACTTGCTCTGAGCCTGCGGATCTCCGCACTGAACCTTCTGCTTGTCTGCGCACCTCCGCATTACTTCTTCTGCTACTCTGCGCACCTCTGTGCAGATCCGCACCAGTATCTTCTGTCGCGTCGCGTACTCCTAGTGTGCCTCCGCACCTGCGCCTTCTGTCGTGCCGCGTATCTTTGCTCTGCCTCCGCACCTACTCCTTCTATCGCGTCGC
Organism: Pinus tabuliformis; assembly: GCA_031772625.1. Taxonomy (NCBI): domain Eukaryota; kingdom Viridiplantae; phylum Streptophyta; class Pinopsida; order Pinales; family Pinaceae; genus Pinus; species Pinus tabuliformis. The sequence continues at coordinate 82,714,280 of CM062807.1, forward strand.
GCACTTCCAAGATACCTCCGCACTTCTCCTTCTGTAGCGCCGCGTACCACCGCAACTGCGCCTTCTGCTACTCTGCGTGCGTCCGCACAGCACCTATGGATCGCCTGCGTTCCTCTCGCACATTCGCCGTGTTGTGCCTGCGGTCCTGAGGTTATAGGTGTTTTTCAGACTTCAAGCATACCCCAGTCTATCAGATCTACAGATCTGATCTTGCGCCAAGATGATCTTGACCCATCAGTAGATTCGCCTTATTTAGATCTAGACATTACTCACCAAGAGATCATAGTATTTCAGATCAAGCTCCCATAAGATATTCAACCCAAAAGCATACCCTAGCCAAATGATCTCCTTCCTCTTTTATAGCCTTAGGCCTTTCACAATACCGACGAGCTAAATACCAAGGGTTAAACATAAGAAACCCCATGAGTGCTTTTCTCTGCATGAAAGTGTGTGCACTTTAGGACCGCACCTTTTGTTCTGTGATCCCGCAAACATGTACGCACATTATGAATGCAGAACCTGCGGGTCCGCACCTTTTGAACGATTCACCTGCGAGCCTCTTATTTTCTTCCAATCTGAGAGGCTAATCATCAATCTCTACTACTGACCTGTTGTACTGGGATCTATCACCTGTATAAGTTTCCATCAAGGACAATACTTTAGCCATAATGCCAACAATCTTCCCCTTTGGACTTGATGGCAAAGCTTACTTGTGAACTGTCATCTGATCCCTTTGAGCTGTTCGGCACCTCATGCATTCTGTCACATCTGATATCTCTTCTGTAGATTCATCTTGTTGTATATAAGTGAGATGATCTTCTATGAGTGGGTTGCCATCAAGTACAACACATGCATTATAATGCCAACACTTTGCACATTCGACCCATCTCTAGAGCATATATATACCTGAGGCATACTCGAATATCCTTGAAATCACATTTAACTACCCTTCACATTCTTTCAAATTTAATGAAGAATTGAGCAAAGATCCATTTTCCCCTTCTAATGCATTCCCACCAGGTGGACACCATGTTTCGAATCTCGTCGAAAATATAAAGTAAATACAGGGACAAGAAATGAAGAATGTGGTTAGCATTAGTCTAGCTTTCCGTCAGCCAATTAATGGCCCTTATATCACTATTTGTAAAGAACAAAAAAAATCCCCAATGAATACTTTGATTTTTCATGGCAATGGTTTGAATGATCAATTTGAATTGTCTAGGACCAATATCCCTTGTTCAAGAAAGGTTCCCTTGTTGGTCATCACATTTGCACTAAAGTTGAGATGATGCTTGACATGAAAGAACTCAACCTTCTCAAAATTTGACGGTTGTAGTCTTAATTGCTGTGTGATGGAAGAATGACTCTGTTTCATATTCCCTTGAAGATTTCTCACATGTTGAATGACAATCATAGAGTCTCCATAGACCATCATTTGTTGGATTCTTCTTGAAATAGCCAAGTATAGCCCTTGCCACAAGGCTAAGAATCCATTTTAATTATTGGTCATTTTTTCTAAACCCGTACATATTGAATCTCTATTTTTTCTTCAGGGTCCAAAATAATCCCTCTTGTTGTGGCCTCCCCTATAATAAATGTTTATTATTAAATTTCCTTTATATTAAATGTTTTTTATTAAAAAATATATATATATAATAAATAAATTTATATTTATATTTATGGTTTATATATATATGAAGGTTTTTGCATTATCTTGTTTTATGAGTAAATAAAATGGCAAATGTTTTTTTAGTTAAATTGGTGTGTTTTGGAGAGAACATATATAAAACTTGTGTGAGAGATATTATTGGTCCATTTAACTTTTTTAATTTTAAAAATAAAATAAAAAAATTACATTGGAAACTTGTTTAAATTAATCCATTTTGCATTCAATTTTTACGTAAAGATATTTTAAAATATATATTTGTAAATTGTGTTTTTATAATTTTTTTAGTACGATATTTGTATTAACATTATGTAAATTGGCTGTAATATAATATTACGTATGATTAGAAATTTGTGAATTTATCTATATCTGATTTAATATAAAGATGTTATAGTTAAAATATTTTCTCTTCCAAACAAATCACGTGCAAAGAGGACTTAAACCATTAAGGTCTAAGAATGTATTTTATATTTCTTTTATCAACCTAATGGGTTAGTTAGAGTGATAGTTATATTATGTAAAATGTATTTTATATTTTTTTTATCAACCTAATGGCTTAGTTAGAGTGATAGTTATATTATGTAAAATAAAATGTATAGAAATTAGAAATATTGATTATATTTAATAATGTTAATATTGTGTTTAAGTAAATTACAAAGAGTATAAATAAGTAATTTCATATCTTATTTTCATTTAGTTTATATATATATATATATATATATATATATATATAATTTTAAATGTTTTAAATGGTTAAGATTCTATATGTTATTTTTGTTGGAAATAATATTGAGAGGGGAGGTGAATCAGTGTTATCAAAAAAATTTCAATATGCCTTCCAGATTTATACTTTAATTTATTTTTCAGATATTGATCATTAATTTGTATGTCGGTGCCATATAATAATGAACAAGAACAAGAAAAATAGATAAGCACACCAAAGAACACCAGATATGAGGTGGAAACCCAATGTGGGTGAAAACCACCTGCTGCAATATGTCTCTATCTTCTTTCAATTAGAAACTTCTTTTACAAGGATTTTGTACTGGTGCAGTCCTTTACCAGTATGCAGGCTGCAACTTGCAGAGAGCTACAACTCTCTCTCGTTTTCGAGTCTCTCCTGGAAGGGAGCTACAACCCCCTTTGCCCTTTTACTTCTTTAGGGACCACGTTTCATTAATTTTCAAACTAGATCCAAGAAGATCAAATAATCATCAAGTACATGCAAATCACCCAATCTCCTTATACAATCAACCAATGAATCACCCAACTTCTCAGAATGCTGTAAACAGAAAAGTAATACCAGAAGTCTAAACCTAGAACTCTGCAGCAATAGATAAAAGACAGCCAACAAACGTTTCAAGATAGGTCCGAAACTTCACCAATAGTGGCCTACGAATACCCGCAGCTCTTTTGTGTCTAAACTGCGCAGATCCGCACCTGGTCGGTCTACTGCTCTGCGTATCTCCACACCACTCATTCTGCTGCCCTGCGTACCTCTGCTCAGATCCGCACCTGCACTGCCCGCTTGATAGCGTACCTCCGCGACTTGATCTTCTATTTCCCTGCGTACCTCCGCACTGCGTCTTCTCCTACGCTGTGTACCTTGCACTGCGCCTTCTGCTGCGCTGCGTACCCCCGCACTGCGCCTTCTCCTGTGCTGCATACCCCCGCACTCACGCTGTGGATCGCCTGCAAACCTCTAATTAGGGCCAAATTAACAGTCCTCCAATGTGCCACAGTCAGTTAGATCCACAGATCTGATCATGCGCCCGTGAGATCACGACTTATCAATAGGTTCGCCTTAAATTTTCTCCTTGATTTAGATCTAGCTTTTAAAACTAATCACCCAAACTTTCAGATCTTAAGATATTCAAATTTCACAAGTGTCTAGCCAAGTGATCTCTTTTCCTTTTTATAGGCAAGTCCTTATTCAAACCATGGGACAAAACCATCGAAAACCAATACAAGGGATCCAAACAGGGGTTCAAATAATTTAGATCCTAAACCACGGGCCAAAACCATAGGATCATGAACGACGGGCTAAATACCAAGGGCCAAACATAAGAAACCCCACGTGAGCGCGCTTCTCTGCATTCGAGTGAGTGAACTGGGGTACCGCACCTTATGAACGGATAAACTGCGGGTATGTCCGCAGTTCCTGGACGGAGAACCTGCGGGTCTGCACCTTTTGAACGATGCACCTGCGAACCTCTTATTTTCCATCATTTTGAGAGCCTGAACAGAATTTTGCCACTTGAGTGAATTGCCATCAAGTACAACACCTGTACCATAGAGCCAAACCAGAATCATAATGCCAACAATTTTTTATTTCGGAAGTATTTTTTCTATTCTTTATGGTGCAATATGGAAAGTATTATTCACAAAATAAATTCTTTTTTTAGCATTTTAACAGATAAAACAATTTTTTTATTAGTATTTAATACAAAATGGTTACCTATTTTAATACATGTATTATATGGAAGTTAATCTAAAAAGTTATTGGTTGTCACCAATGTTGCATGCATTTGGTTAAATCTCTACCAAATCCCCTTGAATGAGGTGCATTAGTATATTTCCACAAGTTTTATAAGAACGCAATCAACCAAGGAGACGTCCAAGTTTCCCTATGAAATTTTTCTTCAAAAAAATTATATAATATGAGATTAGTAGATATGATATTAGATGTGTAGGTCATGTCATATATATATAAAATGAGGAACTCTATACAAAGTTTGCAAAAGACAAAACTAGTCAGGTTACAATTATATTATGCATTGTTATATAAAAGAGAAAAGAATACATTATATTTCTTTAAAACATGACCGAAGTGTTAATATCCATAAATAATTTCTTTGTGTAAATTTCATATTCAATATCTATGTGACTTATTTAGGAAAACTATTTGTAAATATATTCTACATTGTTATACAAAGTTATTTTGTGTAACATTTTTAAAAGTAAAAAATATGGATTGAATGTGAACATATCCTAAATGAAAAGAAAAAAGTGTTGAACTTCTTCAAAACATATTGAAATGATGAATGTCTTCCACTTATTTAAAACATCCTACCCACCATTATGTTAATGCCTAAATAAATTGTCTAAAATATCATAAAACTATATAACAAAGATCTAAAGTCCATTTTTTGATGTCAACTTTCTTGCAAGATTACTAAAGTGTGGTTACTCAATGGGTGCTTTGTTAGTTTGATGAAAGCATGCTATTACTATCAATCCTAACATGGCTTAAAACTCCCAATGACATGTTTTTTCTTTTGTCCACTTGTGCTTGCAAAAACAGGTAGGAGAACGTATAGTTAAAGGAATAGATTCCCCTTATTTGTGGCTTCTTAACCAGAGAAGTATTTTACAACATGAAAAATACATTTATACCTCAATCTTAAATTTAAAATAGAGTGGTTATCACTGGGCTCAAGTTGACATAATTTCATATATGTAATTGTCTCTTGCTCAAATTGACATAAATAAATTAATATAGATAGATAAATGCATTGAAGAGCCGAATCATTGGCATCTTCTCACTACAACTCTTTGCAACATTGGTGCATTCCATGTGGACACTTGGCATTTGACATAATGTGGTGCCTATTTTTAATGGTTTTCCATCGCTCATGAACATTATCTTGTTCTTTTATAACCAATTCTGGATGAGGGTGAGTTGTCTTAGAGGCTAAAGTCCACATGCTTTGATTTGGTAACCATGGTTTGAAGAGAGATCTAATTACTTCCATATTTTCCTATTTACTTGACTTGTCATGGAGTTAGTTAGAAGGATAATAATATTTTATAGAGTGAGAGAAGAGACCCAGGTCTATAAAGAGGATTTATCTATGTTGGGCACCAAATCTTCTTATCTTTTCTTTACATTTCGACCCATCCATTCATCCTTTTGCACCAATTGATATGCATTTATTGTGATAAACCTATGAGGTAGCCCTTCTTTCTAATGTCTCTTGGAATATTTAATTGATGAAGTAAAGTCACGGGGGTTTTGCCTATGCCAACTACTAAAACTCGTTATTTCTGCAAATTCTAGTGAACAGGTATCATCTTAGCAGCTTGTAGCAGTAGTCCCACGTTCACAACAGTTGTTCAGAAATGTTGTAATAGCATAACCAATTTGCAGCTGCTTTCAAGCCTATTTTGGATGTTTTCTATTCTCTCTCTCTCAGTAATTAGTTGCTATTCTGAAATGTTGTATATTTTCAGGATTAGTTGCCAGGATTTGGGGAACACATCATTCCCATGTATTTGTATAAAAGGGGTTTTATTCTTGTGCGAAGGGTTAGCTGCACAGAGACATATATTGTAACAACTCTTTTACATATTAATCAAATACAAGCAGTTTTTATGTTCTCTTCTTAGCTGTAAATTGACGCAGCCCTGATCAGAGAGTTGGGCCCGCTCTTCTGATCAGGTGTTGTGTATTTCTTTTATGTGTGTTGTTTCATTTATTGTGTGTTCATTTTTCATTGTTGTTACAGATCTCTATTGATTGTTGTGAATCCCTTTTTAAGTTCTGCAATTTATTTCTAATTCATGTTACAGCAATGCTTTGATTTCTTAGTCATGAATCCTTGGTTGATGTAATATTGTAACCTTGTTCCTGCATATACCTTGCGCGTTACCTTGAATTTGTACGCACCCGGATTGATGCATTAATGGGGAAAAGCATTGAATATTTTGTTCACACTCGGACCCCAACATTTTGGCATCATTGTCGGGGAAGGCTAACAAGGTGCAAGACACGATCTGTATTGACCAGAGGATCAATCTCTCGTCTTAGGGAGGGAAGTGCTACCCTGCTCTAAGTCCTGAGCTTAGTATTTCTTTGATTTTTGTTGCTTTTCATTGTTTTTGGGCCGAGTTGCTTGGTTTGGTTAATTGTTCTGAATTTTTGTTGAGTTGTTAAAACCCAATCTCTTGTCCTGGGGAGGGAATGGTCCTTTGACACCCTGTTCCAAGTCCTAAGCTTTAGATTTTCTTTTATGTGTATTCTTTTCTTGTCTGGTTTCTCGTCCTGGGGAGGGAATGGTCTTTTGACACCTTGCTCCAGGTCCTGAACCCTAGATTTCTCCTTAGTTGTTTTCTTTTCTTGTTTGTTAAAAACCGATCTCTCGTCCTGGGGAGGGAATGGTCTTTTGACACCCTACTCCAAGTCCTAAGCATAGTGATTTAATTTAGATGTTTCCCTCTCACCAACTTGCATGAACAGAGATTCGAATAAAAGGGGTAGAGGAAAATCCCCGAAGAAAGGAGGATAGGATTTGGGAAGGAACACTTATATCCAGCAAATCATCGTAAAAGCTAAATCAAAGGCATCTTCTCGTGTTGCTGTGAGACCAGGGGCTCGAATGAAATCAGAGGGACAATCTGTTGAACAGCTAATGATATCCACAGTACCTCATGTTGATTCAACACAACAAACCCTTCCAGCCACAGAAGAAGTATGCAGCAGTATACCTGATGAAGGAGTACCACTGCTGGTAATAGAGGAAGAAGAAGTTGCAAGCAGAAGATCTGAGGGACCAGCCCATTCCAGTAGGGGAGAATAAGTTGCAGAGAAGGGGTCTGAAAAATCAAGCCATTGTGACAGGGAGGAAGAAGTTGTAGGGGTATTCATATCACCACGGGATAAAGGGAGTGTTTTGAAAGCAACTCAAACTTATGTGCTAAGACCCCCTCCATCATTCCCTGTAGAACCTGCTGAAATCCCCAGTGATTATTGGAGGATATTCGTGGCACCCACAACATCTACTATTGATTTCCCAATTGAGGATCTTGGGAATGGTGCACCAATGAAGCCCATTCCCTTGATAGCTTTACCTAGCTTTCATGGGTTATTTTAGAAGATCCTGACACATTCCTATTTGAATTTGATATTGTATGTCGGGGATATGACTATATAACTGATGCTCAGAAACTAAAAATCTTCCATTCTACACTAAAAGGGACAACCCTGCGATGGTTTATGGGTCTAGGAGGAAATACTATCTCCACATGGGATGAGATGAAGACCTCTTTCCTGGAGAAGTATCAGGATTACTGCAAATCTTGGGATATTAAGGAAGAACTTTTTAAGTTCATGCAGAAAGAAGATGAGAACATGGAGGATTGTGTGGAATGTTTTAAGTACACATTACAGAGATCAGGTCATTCTAACCTGGATAAGGACATTTTGAAAATTATCCTTCTCTAGGCCTTTTGAGAAGACTCTTTGGAGTTGTTAAACATAGTAGGAAAGGGAGATATATCAAAAGAGGACTTCGATACCATCTGTGAGCTGTGCATCTAGTGCTCGAGGGGAGTTGCAAGGAATAAACAAGGAATTCGGTCAACAAAAGTATTTGGTGGAGGTGTCACAAAAGCAGAAATTGGAAACCTGCTGGATAATTTAAGGACTGATATCTTGAGTACCCTGTCTGCACAAATGGACACATTGCAAGTAAAATAGAAACAGATGGAATTAGAAAAGTCTATGGCTATATTTTGCCTGAAGTGCAGAAAGAAGCATCCACATAGAGAATGTCCATTGAACTCTGTAGAAGAATGTGCAATCTACGAGCTGAGTCATGCAACAAGTTCATGCCCCTCCTTGCCAGGATTGAAAGCAGTTTTTCAAGGGACAGGCGAAGAAATGGACCAGTTGTATTTTATGGGATCCAAAAAGCCATGGCAACCTCGACCACCAACTGTAAATCAAGGTATGTTTCCAGATCCATCTCAGTATTTCAATAATTTTAATATGGGTCCTCGGTCCATGCCTTATCCACCTATGTGGCCCCAATATCAGCTTCCACCCTGGCAGCAGTAGGCTCCTCAAACTAGTTCGAATGCTTCATGGGCTCCGAACTGACGTGGACCGTCTCCTCCTGGACAGTTTCCTCAATCAATGTCGCAACAACAACTCCAGTTGCCCTTTAATATGCCTCCTAGTAATCAACTTGTTCCCTCAGCTTCCTATCCAACCCAATCTAAATCCTAATAATAAAGGGGCTCAACAAGTTGACACCCTCAACTTGCCTTCATACAGCGTCTCTACCACAGAAATTTATGAGATGAATTTAAGATCCAGGCGGGTAGTAGATGCTCAACCCTCACCTGTTATTATTGAACAAGTTGGCACTGAGGTTAAAGAACCAGAAACAGTTGAAGAGAAATTGAACCAAGTTAGTAAAAATCAGACATCTCCTCAGCTGCTAACTACTCAAGAACACCAAGTTGACCCGCCTTATCCTGAAAGATTGGCCTTGAGTAAATAGATCAATCAAGATGAGTTTGATTTGTTAGGGGAGTTACAAAATCTGTTTGTTAAGATCCCCTTGTTACAATCTATGAGGGGCATACCTATATATGCAAAAACTCTCAGGGAATATTGTGCTAAAAAACCTAGAAAGAAATCGAGGGACCCACTCACTATACATGTGATGGGAAAGCTATTAGATTTTATGATGGGAAAGAGTATTCTTATGAAATATGGGGATCCCAGGAACCCAATTCTAATTGTGCAAATTAATGGAATGGAAATTCCAAATGTGTTGGTAGATTTGGGTGTTGCTATAAATGTCATCACTGTTGAAGCTATGCATACATTGGGTCTTTGAAACCTGAATCATAAAACCTACTGTGTTAGAGTTGGCATATCGATCTACAGTCAAACCGGTGGGGAAGTTGGAAGGCGTTACAATCTCAGTTGATTCATGGCATTACCCTATGGATTTCCTAGTGCTGCAAACGCAATTCCCAGCTGGTGGCCATCCCCTGATTCTAGGGAGACCATGGTTGGCAACCGCAGACGCTTACATTGGGTGTCGTTTTAGGAATATGGTTATATCAAATGGGCAGGTTACTAAAAACCTTGTGTTATACCCTCCTGCAGAACCTAGCTCCTCATTGAAGCCATCTAGTCGCAAGAAACCTTTACCAAAGGAAGAGTCTGAATCTGAGGATGAGGAATTAAGACCAGTTCTTACTATTGGACAGGCCCTTCAGTTGAAAACAGAACAGAAGATGACACAATTACCACTTTCATTACGACCCCTGTTCTATTTCATATTCGAATCAGTGAATTCTAGAATCTATCTTGAGATATGAAACATAGGAAATTATTAAAATAGCAGATGGATTTGAAGAACTGCCTACAACTGTGTCCCATGACAGCATTTCGGTAGAGATAGAGCCAGGGAAGACCCTAAATATTAATCCAAATCTATCAGAATCCCAGACAAAATAGCTTCTAGATGTTCTCTGAAAACACAAAGAAGCCTTTGCCTAGGACTATACCGACATGAAGGGGATTCCTGCCAATCTATGTACCCATGATATATACATCAAAGAGGATTGTTGTCCTATGAGAAAGCCCCAGAGGAGAATGAACCCCGCTCTGAAAAACACTGTCACGGAAGAACTTCAAAAGTTGTTGGATGTAGGATTTATTTACCCCATTTCAGACAGCCAATGGGTTTCCCCATTGGTAATTATTCCCAAGAAAAACGGTAAATGGCAGATATGTGTAGATTACAGAGAATTAAATAAGGCAACACAGAAAGACCATTTCCCTTTACCATTCATTGATAAAGTCTTGGAAACTTTGGTTGGGAATAAGTTCTTCTCCTTCCTTGATGGATTTAGTGGGTACAACCAGATCCAGATAGATCCCGAGGATCAAGATAAAACCACTTTCACGTGCCCTTGCGGAACTTTCGCATACCGAGTCCTTCAATTTGGTCTTTGTAATGCGCCTGCAACATTCCAAAGGGCAATTTTAGGGATTTTTCTGATCTGGTAGATGATAGTGTTGAGATTTATATGGACGATTTTACTCCATATGGGGGTTCATTCGAATAAGGATTGGTAAATCTAGAAAAATTTCTTGAAAGATGTAAACGGGCACATGTCTCTTTGAGTACAGTAAAATGCCACATGATGATGGAGGAAGGAACAACCTTGGGACATTTACTCTCAAATGCTGGAAATCGGATGGATCCAGCTAAGATAAAGGTAATATTGCACTTCCCAATACCCAAAGCACCCACACATGTACGTAGCTTTATCAGTTGTGATGGTTATTACAGGCATTTGATAATAAAAAATTGCTAAGATAGCACATCCAATTTTTCAATTGCTGACAAAAGATGCAGATTTTGTGTGGACAGACGACTATGATGCACCCTTTGTGAAGATAAAGGAACTTGTCTATAGGGCTCCGATCCTTTGAGGGCCGAACTGGAAATTACCATTTCATATCCATGCTTATGCCTCTCAGACAACAATTGGGGCAGTTTTGGGATAGCAAGTGGACAAAGTGCCATATGCAGTTTACTATGTTAGTAAGAACTTGGCTCTTGCTGAGTTAAACTACACAGTGACTGAAAAAGAATTCCTTGTTGTCATCTACGCCATCAACAATTTTCGGCATTATATTACCAGGTATCCCACCTTTGTACACACTGATCACGCAGCAATCTGTTGGACACCTAATCCTCAATGGGTTAGTATGGAAGTTGAATAGAAAAAAGGAGTCTAAGAGACCTTGGGATGTGGAACCCAACGGTTAAACTATGTACTATAAATGTATATCTCTTGTTAATAAAAAATGTATTCTCATGTTTTATCTTTCAGATTATTCTTGTTGCCCATGTGTGTTTAACATGGTATCGGAGCAGGCGTATTCCTGCCCTGCATAATTACTTTGAGCCATTTGTTTTATGGCCTTTTTGTGCAGATCATTTCTACCATCAATTCTGCATTTCATGAATATTTTCTCAGCTAAATTTTAGCTGCAACCTGTTATTTCTCCAGCGCCATTTTTATTCACCTACCTTCTAAAAATGCTCCTTGCTCAGACTTGCCATCTCTGCCCTAGCAAGAACGCACCTCTGACTTATCATTGTTGGCACATTTTTTTATGAGTGTAACATCTCTTGGTCTTCCAGAACTGGAGCGTTGAATCTCTATGATGACTGCCCAGCTCTTGGCATCGAATCTCTATGATGAACGCCCTCTATCAAAAGACCAGCTGCAAACACTGTCTCACTGTGTCAGTGTCATAAACGTTTTATATTCTCCTGTAACTCCTATTTTCCTGCCACATATTCTGTCCTGAATCTTCTAGCCGCATTACTTCTCTGCGCTGAATTGGAGGCTGTGCATTCTTGTATCGTGGTTGGTGCACTCTCCGAGAAGTTTTTATTGTGACTTTGGTCAATGACCGAGTATCCTGTTGATGAATGAGAATTAAAAGTTATGGTGTAAACGATTTTTTGGTTGGTGTTGGTGCATTCTTTTGCATTCGGGCTATTATAAAGAGGCAGTGATACATTATATCAGGTTGAATTGTATATATACACCTGCATTGCAACTGTTTTGTGATGTGCGTACAATTGGACTTCATTGTAAGATAGACCTTGCCTTGCTACGTTGAATAGTTGTTGTACTGGATTTTCAGTTTTCCCTGCACTGAAATTCATTTAAAAGCATTGTGTAAACATAAGTAACCGTTTTTGGGTCGAGCATGCAGAAAAATCATTTATCCTGCTACTACGCAGGTGCTAAATTTAGCGAGACTAGCTTTGGTTCGACAGTATTTTGGTAACGTGTTTCAAATATCCAAATCTACATTCAGTAGTATTTATTGCCTTGTCTCCTCCTGCACTGCGTTGTGGACGTTCTGCACTTGGGCATCATCACTCCGCCTTGAATTCGACAGTGATACATAAGATACCAGAATCACAAGTATTAATGCACTTGGTTGTCTTTCTTCTTACGGGGCTAGCATTTCATTCCAAGTCGAAGACTTCTGCGGTCTTTGCGGTTTTAGACTACTATTTTACTCTCCATTGCCTCTCTTGAGAAATGCTTCTGTTGCATTTCTTCAGAAGCGCAAAGCTTTCATTCGAAGTAACATAATGGAGCATAATTTCTTTGCGAGTTACGCACTGTTGTTGGCTTGACATAGTGTTATGCACGTTTTCTTGTGAAGGAGTTTAGTCGTTGTTCAGTCGAAATTCCTTTTGATTGGGTTTTTGTAGATACACTTCTCTATCTCTGTGCGTTGAAGGGATTGATGCTCGAAGCTCTGATTTTAGCAAACAGTTTGGGGAAAATCAATCTTGTGCAGTATGTTAGGTGCTTTTGTAGCTGGTTTATTAAATGATGATATTTTTATCTCCTGAGAATTTTAGGATTTGGAGGAGAAGCCACGAGTAGTTCAAACCTATTTGGTGAAAAATCGCCCTAAACTATCCTTTCTGGTATGAACATGGACTGAGGTTTCGAGAAGCGGTTAGAGTATTTTTGGCCGATTTGTGTTTAGAATTGTAAATAAAGGTATTCCGCACTTTTTGAGAATCGGATTATGTAAAGAACACCTTTGTCGGCCATCCAATTCATTTTCCGGTAAAGATCTTATCATAAACCACCTCGTTTGAGGCGTCAGGTCCTAAGTAATAGCAGGGAATAGCGGTTTTCTATCGCTCACATGAGATACTTGCTTTATAGTTTATTTGTGTATACGTGAGTGATACTTTGAAGTGAAACTTTCCTCTGTAACCAGACATAATACAAAAAAAATTGTATGCTGAAATTTAATGGTTTGGAGCTGTTATTAGCCTTCTATCTGAAGGCAGCTGAGTATATCCGGAGCTACCATGGCATTCAAAAGAATCTCTTCTAAAGAGGCTCTTCATCATCGAGGTAGGAACAGCAATTGTCGCTTGCTAGTCAAAAGTGAACTGATATAGCCCTGTGGATTGAAGTCAAACGTTGTAATGAAGATTGGTTGTTTAGATTGTGTGTTGAGTTTTTCTATGTGCCTGACTGTGTGTTGAAATGTCCATGGAGACCATGCTAGTTGTGCATTAAAATTATGAGATGAGTTTTGGGCATGAGTGATTGATGAAGTCGCCGATGAACGAACTTCAATAATATTGCATGGCTTTTCTGAGCATGGTCACTATTTCAGAAGAGGATGTGTTGGTTATACTGAGGTGCGGATATATGTTGAAGAGGTAGCCAAAAATCCACCACTAACTTACTCAAACCTGGTATCTCCAATGCCGAAGCGAACCGTGAGTTAATGCCACCATAGACAGTGTATATATATATATAGATATATATATATATATATATCATATTTTCTTTGTGTACTAGCTCTTCCCTTTATCTATTAAAATAGTTAAATGGCTGCTAGCATCTATAACATCATTGTGTAAATTCTGAACATGTATTTCAGTGAAGAGTGAAGAAGTTTGCAGTTACTGCTGCTCCAGTGTGGCATTGTATTTAAAACTCATTATAGTGCATTGATTCCTTGATTCGACTGCTGCATAAGAGTTTGGTGGGCTGTATAAAGGCAATGATTGTTTTGACAAATAAAAGTAGTCTTTTGTGGAGAAAAGTTTACTCGGTTGTATTGTCATAACATAGTGTTGGTCATTTTTTGTAATTGGTGCTTACTGGTTGCACACTGATCATTTGTTGCACATTTATAAAGGATATTTCTATGTACTATGAGTGATATTAATTTTCTGCATTGAGTAGTAGCTGTGACCAGTTTTTTAAACTGTAATTCTGACAGTAAAGAAAAAAATGGCCAGAACCAGTGAAGTATTAGAGTTCCTCAAAACTCTGATATTGTCTACTAATCATGATATATTAAAAGTCAGCAAAGTTTCTCTCACATACATTCAGGTCTGTCTACAAAATGCACAAGAGAAAATTGATTTTTTGCAGCTCGAATCTCAGCTACAGCAAGAAGAATTAAAACAGAGGAATAATTCTGAACCTGTTTCTATTCAGAAGATTGAAATAGACTCCCATAAAGTAGCAGTTGTACATGCAGATGCAGAAACTCAGTCTGCGCTTCCAAAGCCCATCATCGGACCTTGGGAACAGGTTGTCCATAACAAGCATAGAACTGGTCTTGGATATGAGAAGGACTTGTCCTTTCATATTCCAGATTACTCCAAACCAATCCAATTTCAAAGTGTTGGATTCATTCATGACATTTCACCTGCTCCTCATGATAGTTCACCTCCAACTGTTCCAGATACTGCCTGTCTTCCACAGCAACAACAACAGATTGTGAAATGCCAACACTGTGACCGAGTTGGTCATCCAAAAGATCACTGTTTTGATCTTCATCCATGTAAGCATTGTCATAAAACCAATCATTCTTCAAACAGATGCTTCAGAAACAAGTCTCCTGCAAGAACAAAGATTCATTTAGGATAGATCGCTTCTTGGAAATGGGCATCAATAGCCAAGAAGATATTTCAGTCACATGTCAGAACTTGTTCCAGAGTATTGAACAATCTTGCAGTTGAGTTTTCTCCATCATCTCAACTTGTATCTGACAGCGGGGGAAATGATGGTCATCTACAAGCTTCAAAGTCACATCAAGCGAGCCTGAGCCACAACCTGCCACACCAGTTTTAGAGTTGTAGCCAGAAACAAAGATGCCCCTGAGCATGCCTTCAGTTGGTAATCTGGGACACTTCCCCTAGCAGAAGACTTCAGCTTCTTGCCAGTTTTGGAAGAATTCCAGGAATAGAATTGAGAACACTTCCTCTAGCAGAAGACTTCATATTCTCGCCAGTTTTGGAAGAGTTCCAGGAATTGCATTAAGCATTCCAGAGTTGTTGGTCATCCTTAAACGACCACAGGTTGAGACTTCCCTTTTCAGGTTGAAGTTCTCCCTTTTATGCGGGGTGAGACCTCCCTTTCATGGTTGAAGGTTTCCCTCTTCAAAACAATAGGAGCACTTCCTCTAACAGAAGACTTCAGCTTCTTGCCAGTTTTGGAAGAGTTCTAGGAACTGCACTAAGCATTCCAGTGTTGGTGGTCATCCTTAAACCATCACCCTTTATACCAACATTTCAGAGATCACATTCAGCCTAGTACTGCCATGCATTTTTTGCACATTTTGTATTACAGCTCTCTTCTTGGACTCATACATAACCCTTCGGATTAAGGGGGGGAATGTTGGACACCTAATCCTCAATGGGTTAGTGTGGAAGCTGAATAGACAAAAGGAGTCCAAGAGACCTTGGGATGTGGAACCCAACGGTCAAACTATGTACTATAAATGTATATCTCTTGTTAATAAAAAATGTATTCTCATGTTTTATCTTTCAGATTATTCTTGTTGCCCATGTGTGTTTAATACAATCAAGTATTTGATGAATAAACCCATTACTCCTGGTCGTATTACAAGATGGCTTCTATTACTTCAAGAATTTGACATCACCATAGTAGATAAACCAGGAAAGGACAATGTGGTTGTTGATTTTCTGTCTAGACTAGATAATAATGCTGAAGGTACACCTATAGAAGATAGCTTTCTAGATGAGCATCTTTTTGCAATTTCTGCTAACACTCCGTGGTATGCAGATATTGCTAACTATCTTGCTACAGGGAAAGTACCTCATCACTTTTCATATAGGGAACAATGGAAAATTATCCATCATAGTACCCGATATTCATGGATGGCAGGATACCTTTTTCACACAGGGGTTGATCAGCAGATTCGGCGCTGTGTATCTGAGGATGACATTTATGAGATATTGAAAGCTGCCCATGATGGCCCTTGTGGAGGACATTTTGCAGATAAAAGAACAAGCCACAAGGTGTTGCAAATGGGATATTATTGGCCTTCTATCTTTCGGGATGCTCGAGATTATGTCCGAAGATGTGATAGTTGTCAACGCATGGGGCAGCCTAGAAAATCAAATGAAATGCCATTGCAGCCCCAGGTAGTCCTCGAACCTTTTGAGAAGTGGGAAATTTATTTTGTTGGACCTTTCAACCCACCTTCTCATCAAAAGGTTCACATTTTGGTCTACACTAATTATGTGACTAAGTGGGTGGAAGCCAGAGCTGTTGCGAAAGCAACAGAACAGGTGGTTGCAGATTTTCTTTTTGAAGATATTTTTGCTCGATATGGTACTCCAAGGGAGATTGTTTCAGTTGGAAGGTCACAGTTTACATCCCACATGATAGCAAGGCTTATGCATAAATATGGGGTCAAACACAGGGTGACAACTCCTTACCACCCCCAGGAAAATGGACAGGTAGAAAGTACAAACAAGGTATTGGAAAATATCTTGACAAAAACTGTAGCAAGCCATCATCGAGATTGGTCTCAGAAACTTCCGGAAGCTCTCTGGGCATATAGAACAACATGGTGGAACACAACCGGGTTTTCACCATTTGAGTTAGTTTATGGGAAATCCCCCTTGTTTCCGATAGAATTTGAGATCAGCATGCTCAGAACAGCTTTGGAAGTAGGATTAGACTTATCAGAGGCCTAGAAACACTGACTGGAACAACTCAATGATTTATATGAAATCCGTTCAGTGGCTATCCAAAAAAATATTGCTATTCAACAACAGAGAATGAAATGGCACAATAAATTGACTAAAAAAAAATGTGTGAATAGGTCAGCAAGTGAATGTCATGAGGAAAATTGAAAATGAATAGGATGTGAAACGGGGAAGAGCGGAAGAGCGGAAAACCAGGGTTGAGGGTTTCTGCGCAGGCTTTTCTCCATGGACGGGTGCAGAGGAGGGAGCTCCACTCCCTCCTACCGTGAGGTAGTGGTTAACAAGAGCAAGGCATCTCCAGATTCAGGCAGAGGTAACACGATGGAAGGGGGAAAAATGGGGAAAAGGAAATAGAAAGTAACAAGGAGAAGGAGAAGGATGGCACAAAGGACAAAGAGGAAAATGACAAAAAACAAGGAACAAAAGACAGGAAACAACAGGGACCGTGCAAGCCCAAAGCTGAAGTCACTCCCAGAGTAATCTTAAATAACCCTGAGCTGCAGGCCCACAGGGAGCACATGCAGACTTATGCAATCATATGCAAATTCATGGGACTATGGCCCACCGAAAAGGCTTTACAAACATGGATCAGATACCACTGGAAGCCTAAAGGAAGCATTGATCTTCATCTAGTATCCAAGGTTTTTTTCACTGTGGTGTTTGCAAACATTGAGGACAAAGACAGAGTGTTTGAAGGTGGGCCCTACTTCTATGCAGCAGAAGGGCTCTACATGTGGCCATGGATGATGAACTTCATGCCGGAGCGGGAAACCTTTACCTCAGTCCCGGTTTGGGTAAGACTCTATTCGCTACCTCTGGATAATTGGCAAATAGAATCACTAACAGCCATAGGAAATAAATTAGGAAGGTATGTCAAAACTTCTGAAGCCATAAGAAGGGGAAATATACCTCCTTTGCCAGGATTTGTGTAGAGATGGACCTATCTGGAGCACTTCTGGATGAGGTCATATTGAAGGTTTATGATGAGGAATGGGTGCATACGATTGACTACAAGCACATTCCATTTAGATTTCGAAAATTTCATGAACACGAGCACCTTCTTCGAGACTGTCCTCTCAGTAAGGCAGAGAACAAAAGCAAACCTAACATAATGAAAGAAACAGATGGCTTTCACAAAGTAGCTCACAAAGGTAAAAAATGGCAAAAAAGGGCCAAAACATCACCAAATTGGAGTCCAAAAAGGGAGGAAAAATCAGTTCCATGTTCTTGAAGAGGAGGAAGATGCAGCAGTTGAAAATCAAGTTATGAAGGATGGAGATGATACGTAGGAAAAGGAAGAAGAACAAGATCAGGAACAGGTAAAGGAAAAATAGAAAGGGATCATGATGAGTGAGTTAGAGATGGATATGGATTAGGAAATGACCCAGAATGAGATGGAAATGGAAGACAATGAGTTACAAGAGATTCTCAACAGAGAAAACCTAGATCTAGAAGGGTTCTTGAGTAAGGGAACAACAGGTGGAGTAGAATCTCTACCACAAGAAGAATGCAATCGAATAAAGCAGTTATTCTTATGGAAAAATCAGACAAAAAGCTTGGGAGAAGATAACAACATTGAAAGATAGGGCAAGCAGGGAATGAAAGCGGTAAAACCAAATTCGGTAGTGGCTCCAAGAAACCCGGGGAAAAAAGGGGCAGGAAAAAGCAGAACGAGCTATTAATAGAATGTGGAAAGCTCATGATAGACTCAGGTAAGATAAAAGACCTAACCAGTTACTCCTTTACCAATCAGTAATTATGAAGTTTACATCTTGGAACATCAGGGGTCTAGGAAGCAAAAGAAAACAGAGAATGTTGAATAGTAGAATGAAACAGGTAGCTCCGGATATAATTTTTGTCAAAGAAATGAAATGCTATGTTCAAAAGATAAGAGAAATCCATAGTAAGTGGCTCATTAGATATGAGTTTATAGAAGTCAAAGCAGAAAATACAGCAGGGGGTATCCTCATCCTTTGGAATCCCCAAAAAATAGGTATTATTAATGTGGAGGCATCAAGGAATTATTTATCAGTTGGTATATAGCTAGTAGGAGACAGGAACACTTATCTTGTAACAAATGTTTATGGCCCTCAAAGGTTAGAGGAAAAAATCAAGTTTATTGAGTCCTTAGTGGACCTTCGAAACAGATTTGCAGGGCTACCGTGGGTTATAGGAGGAGATTTCAACATGATTAGATCTCTCTCGGAGAAAAAAGGGGGCACAAGAGCACTAAACAAAGATTCCTCGGCGTTCCAATGTTTTTCAGAAAACATGAAACTGGTAGATATTGAGACAAATAATGGTCTTTTCACTTGGAACAATAAAAGAGGAGGGGATTCCCAGGTAGCTTCCAAGCTAGACAGATTCATGATCTCTGAAGAGCTCATGCTTCTAGACAAGGAAATAATAGCTGATATTCTTCCTTTTGGAGGCTCAGATCACTGGCCGATTCAAATGGAGATCAAGGGCATTGGCACCCCAAGAAACAAACCATTTAGGTTTGAAAATATTTGGCTTTCACACCTGGATTTCATCAGCAACATTGGAAAATGGTGGGCTGAAGACCTGCAGATTCAGGGATCATCCATGTTCCTACTACATAAGAGATTAAAACACATCAAGCAGAAGCTAAAGGAATGGAACCAGAAGGAATTTGGCAATATTTTCACAAGTAAAAAAATTGTGGAAAATAAAATCCTAGAGCTCAACCAAGCTCTGATCAAGAATGGCTTTGATAAAGACAAAAATGATCAAGCAGAGAAATATCACCAAGAATGGGAAATGTTGTGTAAACAAGAAGAAATTTTTTGGAAACAAAAATCCAGGGTTCTTTGGCTAAAAGAATGAGAACAAAATACTAAATTTTTCCACAGATCTACCATTGCAAACAGAACTCACAACAGAATCTCTTCGATCAAGGACGAGAATGGCCAAATTCTTCAATCCCATGAGGAGATAGATGCAGTGTTAGTAAAGCATTTTCAGGACATTGCCAAGGAAAACTTTTTAGGAAGAGAACCTTTCATTAAGAACTTAATTACACATATTCCTAAACTGGTATCCAGAGAGGATAATTGTAATCTCAACAGACTTGTGACTAGACAGCAGATTAGTGAGGTCCTCAAGGAAATGCAAAATGGCAAGGCACCAGGTCCGGATGGATTTAATGTGGATTTCTTCAAAGCCTGCTGGAATATTATTAAAAGGGATATTGTCGAGATTGTCGAAGACTCCAGGCGGAACAAGACCATTTTGAAAGCTCTCAATACCTCCTTTATTGCCCTTATTCCAAAACAGGATAATACTCAAACACCAGAGAGATACAGGCCCATCGCCTTATGCAATGTTGTCTACAAGATAATTTCCAAGGTTTTGGCTAATGGACTTAAACCCCTACTGCCCACGCTCATCTCTGGGGAACAAACAGGGTACGTAGAAGGAAGACAAATTCTGGACAACATAATTCAAGCTCACGAGGTGGTTCACTCGTTAACTTGCAACAAGAGAGCGGGCATGATCATGCAACTAGACATAGCCAAAGCATATGACAAAGTAAATTAGATGTACATCAAAAAAGTGCTCACAGCGTTTGGTTTCAATCATAATTGGGTCAGATGGGTCATGGCCCTTGTGACTACTTCTAGCTTTTCAATTTTAGTGAATGGCTCTCCTTCTGAACTTTTTCTCCCTTCCAGGGGTCTTAGACAGGGAGATCTGCTTTCTCCTTTTCTCTTCATCCTCATGATGGAAGGGCTGGGGCGTTCCATCAAACATGCAAAAGAATTGGGATAAATTCAAGGACTCCAACTTTCGGAGAATGGGCAAGTTCTGACAGTTAAAGAAGCACTTGCTTACAAACAAATTTTGAATGTCTTCACGAAGGCCACAGGTATGGAAGTAAACCTTTCCAAATCAAAAGTCTTTTTCTTTAACACTCATATTGCCATCCATAGAAATGTCTCCAGAATTTTAGGCTTTCAAAGAGAATCCCTTCCCTCTAAGTATTTGGGAGTTCCTCTTACAGCTAAAGCCCGACACAAAGTTATATGGGATCCTCTAGTAATTAAAATGCAAGACAAAGTCAGGAAATGGACAAATAGATCTTTAAATTTAGCTGGTAGACTGGTTCTTACTAAAGCAGTTCTCCAAGCAATCCCAATCTTTATGCTATCAGCCCTACCAACTCCAATAGGAGTCTTATAGAAATTTCAGAATATTCAACGAGATTTTCTTTGGGGCAAAGAGGAAACAAGGAAAAAATGGGCTTTATTCTCTTGGGAAAAGATCTGCAAACCCAATAACCAAGGAGGCCTAGGTTTGGACAATCCTGAGATTCTCACCAAGGCTCTTGGAGCCAAAATTTGGTGGAGGTGGGTTAAGGATCCTAAAGCTCAATGGGCAAGCATCTGGAAGGAAAAATATGCCAATGCCTGGCCGGCTTCTAAAATCATACGTATGACTGGAACAGTGAAAGGCTCCCCCATATGGAACAAGACCTGGGAGAATAGAGAAGTGGTTCAAAAAAATAGTTTCTGGGAAATTAGAGAGGGAGATCTGGCACTTTTCTGGGAGGACAAATGGCAACAAGAACCTAATCTACTGAAGGAAGAATTTTTAGGCCTCAAGCATGAGACTGACAATCAAGGTTTAGTAAAGGTGAAAGACTTTTGGGAGAATCCACATAATGTTGGAAAATGGAGAATTTGGAACCTCAACAGTAAAGCAAAGTCCCTTAAGAGACTGTTGGATCAGAGAATAATTTTAGTAGCGGAAGGGCAGGACCAGCTGAGATGGGGTAACAACAAAGAGGGAAATTTTAATATTAAGGAAGCTAAAGGTTTTCTCCTTGATCAGGAACCCCAAGCTCCAAATAAAACTTGGCAGAAGCTTTGGAGACACAAAGGTTGGATGAAAATCAAACTCTTCATGTGGTTAGTTCACCACAGGAAAATTTTAACCTGGGACAACCTTAAAAAAAGGGGCATGCTGGGACCCTCTAGATGTCATCTCTGTGAGACCCATGAGGAGACTATTGAGCATCTTCTCAACAGCTGTATTTTCATCGACAGGATATGGGATTTTTTTACCAACATCTTCAAACAGTCTGATAGAGACAAAGAAAGTATGGCTAACACTCTTAACAATTGGAGGAATAATTTTTTTGATAATGAAGTTCTCAATTCAGCCTGGGATCTCTTGCCGAGCTTCATTATTTGGAATGTGTGGAAAGAAAGGAACAAAGAATATTCAAAGAGGTAAAAACTGACTCACTCAGCCTAGTGAAGCTGATCATAAAACAACTTAAGGAGACAGTTGGCACCATGGTTAGGAATCTCCCCAAAAATCCTCCCTCAGGAGAAGAGTTAAGAATCCTCCAGCTGTTAGACATGCAGGGGCTTATTCCTCAAGGTATAGACAGGAAAGCAAGCTTGACCTCCCCCTGAGGGTTTTTTAAAGTTCAACATTGATGGAGCTTCCAAAGGCAACCCGCGGGTGGCTGGCTTTGGGGGAGTTCTAAGGGATGATACAGGTAGCATAATCTCCCTCTTCCATGGACACTTAGGAAAATCCACTAACAACATGGCAGAACTAATGGCCTTGAAACAATGCTTAAAATTTTTGATACAGAACAATTGTCAAAATATCATAATAGAAGCGGATTCAGAGTTAGTCATAAATGCAGCCAAGAGAATCAGTAATGGTACAGGGCCGGAAAAGGTCACAAAACACTGGAGGTTAACTCAGGTTCTACACAGGATTCAAGTACATCTACAGGAACTTCGTACACTCAGATTTAATCATGTGAGGAGAAAGGCCAACAAATTGGCGGACATTCTAGCCAATCAAGGTGTCAGCTGCAAGGACAGCACAATTTTAAGGAGGTGGAGCACAATGGCGTAGAGCGATCTGAAAAAACTCTGTCATAACCAGGCGGAGGAGGACAAAGAAGAGTATAGAAGCAAAAATATGGAATCCGACTAGTTTTGGACAGTGGACAGAGGGCTTTACAAGGTTGGACTGAAAGGTACACGATGGGAGGTAAGACAAAGTTGGCAGCATTGTTGACCACGATCAGGAATATTCTCCGCAATTGGCGACAGAGTTTCCCTGAGCGAAGAAAGTAGCATCTAAACTTCCGGATCACCCTATTTGTTCATTGGCTGATGTCAATTCCGCCCAGGGAGCGGTTTCGTAGCAATCACACCACTTTTATGTCAAAAGTGGTTTTTATTTTTTGGCAGCGATGCCATAGAGAGTAGGACATGTGGAGGCAGGCCCAATCCAAAAACCACTCTCCCCGCTGCCTAAAGGGCGACGGCTTCGGGCGCGCGATTTTCAGCTCAGCCGTCCGATGGAGCGAAGGAGATCAACGCTCGGGATTGAACGAGCAGTTTGGTGGGGCCCCATCGCGCGCTAATGTTCGGCATTCTTGGTGGGTGCGATATGTCCCTTGACCATCGGATCCAATTTTACAAATCAACAGCGATGATAGGTTGAGTAGGTTGGAGGCGATGCCAGTTGAGAGGCGTGCTTCTCTCCTTTGCGATTTTGTTTGGAGCCATTGGATGGGGCCCGACGGTTCATCACTATAGATTCTGATGAAAGTTTTGTTTTTCGGCGGGTTTTGCATGGGCCCCTCTTTGTTGTATGGTTTCGGTGGGGCTCGGTTCTCTCCAGGTCTTGGAAGGCCGGTGGGGCCCTTTTTTCTTTCGATCTGGTCCATCCACTACTTAGGTTTATTTTTGGCTTTTCCTATTTAGCTTTGATGTGTTGAAAGGTAAGTTTTTTGTGCCGAGTCTTCTGCCTAGGCCTGTTCTGGTTCCTTTAGGAGGCCAAGCTCCTTCACCACTTTTCTGAGTGGCTTTTTGTAAATTTTGTATATTATTAATGGTAAAGAAGGTCCTACTCTTGCTTCAGCAAAAAAAGAGATGGAACAATAAATTTATCAAGAATAAGGTGTTTCATACAGGAGATTGGGAACTACTCTATGACTCATGTTTTAAATATTTTAAAGGAACGTTTTGCACTTGCTGGATGGGACCCTATGAAGTGGACGTTGTGTTTGACAATGGAACAGTCAAATTGGTTACAATAGATGACACTCGTACTTCTTCTTAGTAAATGGACATCGTCTGAAATTATACCACCGTCCAACTTCTAATGATGCCTTCATCAAACATCTCTATGATAAATCTCGTTTGATGGTTGTTGGTGCAAAGAATGCCTCCTCTGCATTCTCTTCTTAATATATATATATATATATATATATATATATATATATATATATATGTTGTTACTACTTACTTGTTTGCCTTTTGCATGAATAACGATCAAAATCTAGTGATGAGGAGCTGCAAAAAATTTTCCAAGTAATAGTTGATGTTGTTACTCCGCCATTGTTGTTACTCCTCAAAAAAAATTATAAGTGTTAGTGCTACTACTCCACCACTGCCGTTACTCCTAAGAAAATTTCTAAGTGTCGATGCGGCTACTCCGCCACTACCGTTACTCCTGAAAAATTTTCTAAGTGTCAAATGTTGTTACTCCACTATTGTTGTTACTTCGTCGGTGTTGTTACTCTGCCGTTGTTGATTACTCCACCATTGTTGTTACTATGTTCGTGTTGTTACTCTGTCGTTGTTGTTACTCTGTCAGTGTTGTTACTCTGTCGGTGTTGTTACTCTACCGCTACTGTTACTCCACCGTTGTTGTTACTCCGTCGGTGTTGTTACTTCATCGTTGTTGTTACTCTGCCATTGTTGTTACTCCGTCGTTGTTGTTACTCTGTTGGTTACTCTGTCATTAATCCACTTCCATGTAGGTCGTCAAGTAGGTCGCCAAGTACGTCTTTGCTGACTCTTATGGATTCAATTAAAATATTCCATTGATGAGACACATATGTGCCATGGATGGCTACATTTAATTTGGGGGGGGGTCCCGTCATGAATAAACGACGGCGCATTTAAAACCATAATAATGACATATCACTATTAAATTTGGTGTGAACGGTAACCCAAACATTCCATGATTTCGTAATAATTACTTCGATGCATTGGAATTTGAATTACATGCATCCAATAACCAATCGGTCTTTTCCAATACATTTGAATTAATCACTGTAATTATTTCACCGTATTACCATGATTTTCCATTATTCTTCGCGTTTTTCAAAAACTTACTGGCCGCTTTCACCGCTTTTTACCCCGCGCTCCACCATGTTGTCACCATTGTTGTTAATGTGGTTGCTACTACTCTCTCCCCAACAACGGACTACATCCAAGTGTTGTTAATGTTTCCACAACAATGGGTGTGTTGGTTGTGCATCACGAGCCGGAGAATACCACCTTGGTCCAAAATAATAGAGAAGTGTGGAATATTTTCATCAATGCAGGTTGGGATGTAGTGACAGACAGAGCTGGTACAAACCTGGGAGAAACATCTTTCAATCTCCTTTTTGTGCCTCCATTCCAAGAGGAGCGAGAGTGTATCGTTCTCCCTGACACACAGAAAAGGAGGTTGTTGTCCCTCCCATTTTAAAGTTTGATGGGTCAGTTAAAGGTCCGGCCGCTGTTAGTCTATTGGTTGTTGATTCTCAGCAAGGTCGTTCCGAAGAACAGAGGGAGGAGGAACACCCCGCAGAAGAACAGGAACAACAAGTGGATGAAGAAGGCATTGTTCAGGCAACAGATGCCCTGGAGCCCAGAAGGGAGGAGGAAGTGAATGCTTCCGAAACAAAGGAACCAGGTAGGGGAATCCCGGTCGAAGTGTCGGTGGATACTCCTTTGATCGATCCACCACCTGCTGAACCGACTCCAAAGCCGGTTGAGTTAATTATCAAAAAGGAAGCAATTGTTCCCGAAGAAGAGGGACCAAGTAAGGAGGGCTCGACAGATGAACCAGTGGATACTCTTCCGAGTGATCCACCACCTGCTGAACCAGCTCCAGGGTCGGTTGAATTTATTGTCAAACAAGAAGTGATTGCTCCTAAGAGAGAGGAACTAAGGGAGGAGAACCTGACAGATGGACTAGTAGATACTCCCCCGAGTAATCCACCACCTGTTGAACTAGCTGCAGGGTCAGACGAAGTGGGTGTTAAGCAGGAGTGGATAGAACTGTGTGATCAAAGGAGGCCGCCCCTTAAAAAGAAATATCAGCTACATTTCAAAGATACAATGCAGTTGAAAACAGAGGTTCGAAGGCTGAGAAGATAGGTGCATCGACTTAAGAAGTAGGTAAGGAAGTATAAACGGCGGGCTAAGAAACCTAAAGCTCTGGTGGTCAAGGCAGAAACACAGGTAGATGATGTGTCAACGACCTCTGCTGCTACTCAAACGGATCCTATCGAGCACTTGTTCTACGATCATGAATTCTCTTTAACAGTCGAGGTTCAAACTTGGAAATCCACCGTGGCCCGCTATCAAAATGAGGTGAAAAGAGTCTAAGAGAAGTCGTCCAAGGCTATCTTCGAGTATGTAGAGTGAGTGGACATATTATGGTTGAGGTATGCGAAGCAGCAACTCAAAGTAGAATGGTTGGAAGGGAAAGTGCTGGAATTGAAGGCTGACAAAGAACAGATGTTCATCCTGGTACAACAAGTAATGGCATGTCGCCCTCCTACTTCTAGTTATGCCTTGTTTGTGCATGAGAAATTTCTTTCCTTTTGTTTGGAAATCATTAAGAAAGGGGTCAATCATGAGATCGAGGATTCTGTACAATTCCTCTGTATATTGAGAATTCATGACTTAGTAACCCAACATTTGATGTCTGAGCTCTATCTGCATGGATACTTCCTGTGTGATGACAAAGAGTCTAATCCGGTTCCATATGTGGGGGACATTCATTTAAGGGCTCTCACCTCCTACACTATCAACCGGATAAACTGGTAGAAGGCTTCTAATACGTTTGAGTCAAATCAAAACACGAAGCCTCTTATGATGAGAGGAGAGCACGAATGGTTCATAACTATGTACAATAATCACACCACCTTTTTAGAGATTGAGGCAAATAGAGAACGGATATTGAGGACACAAAAGTGGTATATTGATCTTTGTGTCAAACAAATAGTCATGTTTCAAGATGAGGCCCTTGATAGTTGTTAGAAAAGGTGGATGATGTCACCTACATCTGTCTGGAACAGGGAACCTTTTGGAGCACAAAATTTTGCACGAGCACTAAGTCAGGTGCTAAGATATGTTGCATGCGTCCAAACATGTTGGGTCCGGTAGATGGGACTCCGGTTCAAGTTTCCTGTCATTTGGATGCTAGCAGAGCATTATACCCCAGCATATAATGTACCAAATGATTGGTGGAAGGAATTTCTTCTCTCAGAAGGGTACAAGGTCCTAGGAATAGACATGGCAGACGAGTATGATTTCACTCAGCGCCACGAGGACCACAGCGATTCTAACCCAGACCTGCGAAAGCGGCGAGCTGCATGATGGCATGCAGAAGGCTAGTTAGGGGGAGATGTTGGGCACTAAATATACTTATATTTTCTTTACATTTCCACCCATCCTTTTGCACCAATTGATATGCATTTATTGTGATAAATCTATGAGGTAACCCTTCTTTCTAATTTCTCTTGGAATATTTAATTGATGAAGTAAAGTCACGAGGTTTTTTCCTATGTGAACTACTAAAACTCGTTATTTCCGCAGATTCTGGTGAACAGGTATCATCTTCATAGCTTGTAGCAGCAGTCCCATGTTCACAATAGCTGTTCGGCAACGCTGTAACAGCATAACCAACTCGCAGCTGCTTTCAAGCCTATTTTGGATCTTTTCTGTTCTCGCTCTCTCGACAATTAGTTGTTGTTCTGAACTGTTGTATATTTTGGGCATTAGTTTCCAGGTTTTGGGGAATACATCATTCCCATGTATTTGTATAAAAGGGGTTTTATTCCTATGCGAAGGGTTAGCCGCACAGAGACATATATTGTAACAGCTCTTTTACATATTAATCAAATACAAGTAGTTTTGATGTTCTCTTCTTAGCTGTAAATTGACGCAACCCTAATCAGAGAGTTGGGCCTGCTCTTCTGATCAGGTGTTGCGTATTTATTTTATGTGTGTTGATTCATTTATTGTGCATTCATTTTTCATTGTTGTTACAAATCTCTATTGATTGTTGTGAATCCTTTTTAAGTTCTGCAATTTATTTCTAATTCCTATTACAGCGATGCTTTGATTTCTTAGTCACGAATCCTTGGCTGATGTAAGATTGTAACCTTGTTCCTACATATACCTTGCGCGTTACCTTGAATTTGTACGCACTTGGATTGATGAATTAATGTGGAAAAGGGCTGAATAGTTTGTTCACACTCAGACCCCAACAATCTAATTAATGTAATTGTTAGTTTTTATAGCATTGGACAGGTGTTCTAGTCTCGACTTTGGTTGAAGAGGCTAAGGAACATAGGATCTCCAAAACCTAGAAAAGGTTCAAGGAGAAAAACGCCTAGAGATTCCTAAATTAAGTTAATTGATTAATAATTAAATATTTCCTAAGTCTAACTTAGGAAAAGTGATTAATTAACAATAATTAATTGAGAAAGGTGAGAATTATCTAGAAACTCACATAGATTGAGTTATAGATGATCTTAATCATGGTCGTAGGTTCGCCAACAAGAGATTATAAGAGCAACTTGATGGGTAGATGGAGAACACAATTATGAGGTCAAGTTCCTTGGAAGATCAAGTTATCTAGCTGCAGAGGTCGAGCAAGGAAGAATAGTTCGAGCCAGAAGGGACATAGAGACAAATAGGGAGAAGAGAAATTGATTCCATAGGAGTTTCCAATTCCAGAGAGGCAACAACAAATACGTCAAGTTATTCCACTAGATGTTGTGTAGGGATTGCATAAGAAGCTTCAATGAGACAGTTCGATTGGGTTAAGAAGGTGGTCGACTCAGTTTCAAAAGGGTAGGAGGTTCACTTCTAGAGGCAATAGTAGGTGGAATGACTTGATCAGAGGCCGATTTAGGTTGTATGTGTGATGGTTTGCGTAAAGTCCTGCGAAAGGGTTCTTGGAGGGCTAGTTTCTGAAGCAAGTTGTATCGGCATTGCTAGTGGAGAGAGATAAAATTATCTCTAATAATTTGGGCCAGATTATTTTTTGAGGAGAGCCAGTTTGGCATCCAGATTGTACTCAGGAATTTCATTGCTGCACAATATTAATAACAAAACCCTCATCTGTTGCACCAATTTTCCCACATTGGGTTTTTCCAAGGACATTTGTCCAAAAATAAAGGTGTCATTTTATTGTGTGTGTGTGTGCTCTATTTTCTCAATTTCAAATTTATTCTCTGCAGCATATTTAGTTTTGGTGAAAATTGCAGCTGTGATTTTATTCGTTGTTTACCGTAGCAAATAAACTGCAGTTAATGTTAATAAGTTAAAAGAATACTTTCCAATTGTTGCAATAGAAATTGAAAATTTCACTGTAATGTTCATTAAGACTTTGTGGGATTGAGGTTCTCTCCCCTTGGACTTCATTTGAATATCACATTCTTGGAACTTGAATGGAGGATTGGAGGTATAATATCATTTTTTTTAGGCTTTCTTTGTGCATTTATTTTCCACATGCACATCTTTGTATTAGGAAACCCTTGTAGAACATCATGATTTCCCTATACTAAATTATGCTTCATTTAGATAAAGTATAGTGAGGTTGTGAACCCTCTTATTGCTATTATTTTCATGTTAACCTACCATCTAATAAACCTATTTTTTGTTATATTAGCATCACTTCACTTTCATAACAATGCTCAAGTATGGCACCCTTAATCTTCCAAGGTAATTTTCTGTTATAAAAAACAGCAAGCCAAGGTTGATTTGTGGCACACATAGCAAGCTTATTGATTTACATTTTCATGCACCTAACCTCTTGATCTATGCTTTTTTAGTTCATTTTCCCAAGGTGTGATTAGGCACTTGGTCTCGGGATTTTCCTTCATATTTCCCTCTCACATCACTCATTTTCGCATTTCATATATTATAACAACCTTCCCATTTGTTAAGAATTACTCTTCATAGATCACCTTTTGCCTCCACTCTATTGCCTTATTGTTAGGAAGGATTTCAGAAGGACTTACACTGAGCAAAAAATAAAACCTAACGCCTGAACTCCTAGCTCCAATAAGCAATGTTAGGCTAGGATGGTAATTCCCCGATGTAATTTCCATTAATGTGCAATCAAATGTATACATAGGGGTGACCTACTGTTTCATTTTCCAAGGGTCCCTTCATCTTTGCATTCTCCTACTTTTATTTACTTACAGTTTTATTCACGTGACAAAAATACCAAAGGATTATGTCCCACACTTAGCAATCATATTCTTATGGAATCCCCTCTTAAATTGAATAAAAATCCAACCAAAAGTGAGAGGAAGAGATACTATGGTGACAATGGGTAGCCTTCCTCAATTGCACAAGACTTAACCCTTGATGCTTGGGACTTCCTATCATTTGGAGGTACCATATTTTGTTATAACATTACCTACAAGCAAATATTCATATTCTTGGTCCAATATTCTTTAATTATTTGTTTTTTGTTAAAATTATTTGATATATCCTATGGAGATTTGAAAAACATTTCTAATTTTTTGAAATTTTCTTTAAAAAAAATTGTGTGTATTTACTATTAAGATTTTGAATTTGTAAAGTTTTGCCTAAGAAATCTGCTAGAATTAAGTTGATATTTGTGTTTAACAATATATTATGGGTTCAATTTCTAAACTGCTTTTACAAGTTCATAATTGTCTTGCTCCTCTTGCCTCCCCATTTTCTCTAGGAAATGGTTTGTCAATATTTGATCCACCATTGAGACTGGTGCATAGTTTCATATGAGATTTTTCCTGTTGAATTTCAAGATTTCTAGCATGCTTTCTAAAATAAGTGTTTTTTAGTTGTTCCCTAAGTCTACTATTTTTCCCACTTTCACTTTTATCAACGTTTTAATAGGCTTTTGAGTAATGCTTTGAAGGTTGTAATCAATACAATGCTTGGAAAGAATCCAGATATGCTACCCAAGGTTTATCAACAGATTTTCCTTTCTCGCTCCATCCTTTGGTAGGGTTGCATTTCACCTTCTTCCACTTTTAAGGAAAATAGCCCCTTTTTTAATGAGGACAAATCCACTGGTGTTTTTTTTTTCCAACTGACCTAACTGGAAACATATCGGGAAGCTAAAGGTATCCTCTCATATTTAGTGGCCTTCCAGTAAAGGGTTTGCTAAGATTCATATCCACAAAAAAAATGAGTTGAAATATTAAATTAGTTAATGGTAATAACCTTCAGTGATCAGAAAGAAAGGATGGTAGAGTGTTCCTAATCAAGAAAATGATAAGAAGTCATGATAGAACTCAAGGGGTAATCTGCAAAGCCATGGGCCTCCTTCAAAACCATTTCCTATCCTTGGGATTTGAGATAAAGCTAAGAAATACTCAAAAGGAGATTTATCATCACTCCATTATGGGAATTCGCATTGGCTTTGATCCAAATGGAAAGGGTATCGGGGAAAATTTAAAGCCCTGTAAATCAACAAGTCAAAGTAGTTTGCAACAAATTTTTGATATAACCATTAAAAGTTGCATATTTATAGTAATCCTTGGGGTCTCTATAGGAGAGAAAAAGGCTCATGATGAGGAGGGGTGGGCAGTAGCTTCCTACCACACTTCATAAACATAGAAGTTAAATATTTGAAATAAGGGACAAGAAAAAGAAGTGGATCAAAGATGGTCACTTCACTTAACAGGGTGGATGGACTTGGATCCGCAAGTAGCAACAAGCACTAGCATTTATGTCTTGGAGGTTTGAGGTAGAGGCAGAGGACATAAGAGGAGGCAGACAATGTTGCTAATGATGAGGATCCCAATACATGGGATGATCTTGATGATATGTAATTGTTCATCATAGCATGATGTTTCTTGAACCCTGGAGACCATTTAGAGCTTTAACCTATTCTATTTCAAATATGTATTGCTATATTCATTCTTGTTGA
This sequence comes from Pinus tabuliformis, assembly GCA_031772625.1. NCBI lineage: Eukaryota > Viridiplantae > Streptophyta > Pinopsida > Pinales > Pinaceae > Pinus > Pinus tabuliformis. The sequence continues at coordinate 82,746,293 of CM062807.1, forward strand.
ATTTTTGTACTTTAGGTCGATATTCAAAAAAAAGAAAAATATTATTTTTCTGAAGTTCATGTTGGCGCGAGGAGGATACGTCGGCCCACCACTTGAATGGGTTTGACCCTTGATCAAAACCCTCTTACTTTGACCACTATAAATATTCCAATTGACCTCCTCCATTTGGCATCAATCCGAATCATCATATCTTATGTTTTCATTCCACATGTGTGAAGGAGAAAGAGACAAGGCCATAGAAGTTTCCCAAAAGTTTGACTTTCTTTGACAAACATTGATTGAGGTTTTTCTATGTTGTTTGACCTATGTTGAACGAACCTTCTATTGCTTTATTTGACCGCAGTTTGACTGAGGCAAATGACCAAAATTTTGGGACAGATGACCAAAATTCCTGAGGCAGTTGGAGGGGCCGAAATTCTACCTATTTGACCATAGTTGACAAGAAGTTACAGAGGGTGAAATTTCGCCTGATTAACAAGATTTTTCCAGATGTTGCAAAAGACTAAAATTCTCTCTTTTGACCGGGTTTGACCTATATGAATTGATTGATCAGATTGACTAAGTTTTTCTGGGATATTCAGATTGTACATTTGTTGAATTGGACAAATTTCTTCAAAGAAAATATTGTTGGGTTTTTCTTGAGGTTAGGTTTTCCCAGAGGAAAAAATTGTGTGTCTCTTGTGCATGTTTATTTTACTGTGATCTCTACTATCCTACTGTATTTAAGGTTGAAATTTTTTTAAGTATAACTGCTTAATGCTTTGGAATGTGATAAAGTAAGAACAATATCATTGGAAGGAATTATCTGTAGCAGAAAATTGTTCTCATCTTTATTGCACTTGAAAAAATTAGCACAATATCAAAGGTTTGGTGAAGGAAAGGGCATTGAAATCACTCTTGAAGACACCTACTTCTACAATCTAATTTGTGACCAAATCTTTGACCATGGTTTCATCTACTAAGGAAAAGAATAAGTTGGAAGGTGTTATAAATTTTAGGGCTTTGAAGACAAGGATTGATCTCATTCTTGAATAGAATGATGTTATGGATTATGTGAAAGGAAATGTTACTAAACCACAAGATAATGAAGAAAAAGTAAGGTACAAGAAGTTCAAAATTACAAAGAAGATGATTCTTGTTGAATACATCAAAGATCACTTGATTCCATATGTTCCGGGACTGCAAAGTTCAAAGCAGATGTATGACGCCCTAGTAGGATTGTATATCATCAACAACATTGGTCAGACAATGATCATGTACTCAACAGGAATCTAGAATAGTATCGAAAGGGAAGATTCAGAGACCTCAAGATGGTGATTCTCAAACATTTGCAACCCATTCTAAGAATGGTAGAGGAAGAAGAAATTTTGGAAAAAAAAACAAAAAAGGAATGCAGGAAGAAGACCTGCTCCCTCTCAAGGAAAGAAGGAGATGTCAAAGATTCAATGTTTTTGTTGCCACAAGTTTTTTCATTATAAGGACAATTGCCCTGAAGGAAAGGATAATAGGAAGAGGAAGAGGAGGCAGCATGCTTCAACTACAGACATTGATGATGAACATAAGGAGTCAAGAAATGACAATACTAATGATGATAATTATTTATTTTTTTCTGCCCTTATAGGTTCTATTGCAAATCACAATGACATTTGGTTAGTAGATAGTGGTGCCTCCAGACATATGACATGTAACAATGACAGTCTCACAAAATTGGTAGAAAAGAAGTCAACACAGAAAGTGGAGCTTGGTGACAATAACAATTATGTAGTCAAAGGTGTTGGCTCAACATCTTTCCAATTGCAGTTAAAAGCGTTGGCTCAACATCTTTCCAGTTACAATCAAAGGCGTTGGCTCAACATTTTTCCTGTTGGAATCAGGAGGTAACATTTTTATAAATGATGTATTGTATGTAGCTAGTCTAAAAAAGAACTTGCTTTCTACCTCCTTGGAAGACAAAGGATATAGACTTGTATTTGTTGATGGACAAGTCCTTGTATGGAAGAAGGGTCCAAGCATAGACTCTGCCAAGGTGATTGGCATTCGAGAGGGAGGATTATACAGACTCCTGGGATGATCAATTCAAGCATTGACAGCACTGATCTATGTGAATTATGGCACAAAAGATTTTCCCATATTCACTGCAAGGCTTTACCAACATTAGGGAAGATGGTTATAGGTCTTCCAGAAATCCAGGTAGAGCATGAAGGTGTCTACAAAGGTCATGCACTTAGAAAGAATGTCAAAGGACCTTTTACGAGCAATGATAGTAGGTCCAAATGAATTTTTTACCTAATACATTCAGATGTATGTGGACCAATGTCAGTGTCATCCTTGGGTACTTTTATGTATTATGTGACTTTCATTGATGACTTCTCCTGGAATACATGGATCTACTTCTTGAAGACCAAGGATAAGGTCTTTAATTGGTTTCTGTTATTTTTCCACCATATTGGAGTCTATGTTAGAGTCTTACAATTGTTGACGCTACCAATCCAAGTATCACAACAAACTACTTTGCATAACATAAACATATACATCAGTAAATCTACAACTGCACAAATATAAACAACCTTTTACAATTTTTACAACAACTCAACTTCGTTATATTAATCAAATTGTTAATACAACTGTCTAGGGATCCTGTAAGAAGGATAATGGCCCTCATACATCCACTAATACAATAATAAAATAACAAGATACACTGACGATCTCGCTGATGTAGTGCAAAATCACAGTTGCTTTGGCGTATCCTTAACACATTGCATCTCCTTCGCTTTTGTTCTGTAGCACAGCCTCTATCAATGGTCCTAGTCTTTTAGGTCACTGAACACATCTCTCCAATATTCCCTCTAGCTGATCATAAGTCCATCTACAACCAACACATAGGGTCTTCACTCTCACTAGTTGCTCCTTAGTCCTTCAAGGACACAACGCTTTGAGACTTCTTGCCCATTGTTGCTCCTCGACTACTTAGGGACATCTTCCCAGTATTGTCTTCTTGTACGGCTACAATGAAGAAAAAAATAGGGTAGGATGGTTTCTACCTATCACTGTCAAACGTCCTTCTTTGCACATTGAACTTGGGCTGGTTACTCTATGAACTTGGGCTGGTTACTCTACTCTTCCTGGTTGATCAGACCTTGAGCTCTTCAATTCTCTGCCACTTCTAGCTAACCCAGAGTCCTTCTTAGTATTGTACTTAGGGCACACTTTGACCTCTTTGTCACTTCCCTCTAACAGTCTGCAAGTTTTCAATACCAAATCTGTCCACCTTGAGAACTCATCCACTAGCATCAAAACAACATAAATACATCAACACAACATACCTTTTGACTCTTCATGGGCTGGTATAAATTGTTGTAACTTCTACTCACTAGTTAGGGCTTCTAATAGTTGTTGTTAACCCTCTCCAAGTGCTCTTCAAGTCCTCCTACAATTGTGGCCTCTCCTCTTTAGCAAATCTGAGATGTTTGCTCTCCAAAACAAGGGTCATGACCTCCTTTAAGGTTGTCCAAACAAGGCTTGTCCTCCCTGCAATGTTATAGACCCTGCGACCCTCACAACAGAGAAGAATACCACACAAATTGCCACCAAAAATTGCCCAGAATTGTCCTTCACCAATCTAGCCTACTTCTTCTCCAACTCAGACCCACCAAACTCATCTAATGACCCACTAAGCTCCTTGTCCCTGTCCTCCTTGAGCTTCGCCTACCTTAGAAGATGTATTTCTATGCTTTGATGCACTTAGGATGTGTACAAATGACCTCCATGCCTTCATCTATTTATATGCTCATGTGTGGTGTGAAATTAGCCCTTAAGGGCACTCCTTTATTTAGGCTGACTTGTCACTTTAGCCACCATAACCACACTCTAACATATAAAAATTCATTACTCTCTTTGTAGACCTCTTATCTAAATGATTTTCACAACCCCTAATTTCTTTTAGGATCCTCTATCAACTCCATAAGTCATATCAATAACAACCCTCATGGCTTTGACCCCACATCTTTGGGTACAAACCCCAAGCTTGGACTCTAATCCCACAAGCCACTTTTTTGGCACCCATTCCTCCAAACCTCGAACCCTAGGGCTTGGAGTACCTCCCAAGCTACAAAACTCAACACTCCCTCTTAGTGAGGAAGGTACTTCCAAGGCTAGGAAATAACTCGTCATCATCATTATCACTGCTCACAACACTTCCCCAACTCCTAGTGCCCATAACTGCAGCAAACCTATAGCATGAACTACAACCTTCTGAGAAGTGTCGCTATAATTGCAAGCCTCTTGTTTCTTCTTCTTCTTATCCTGAAATGCTTTCAGATCTTTCCACGATTCCTTCTTGCCAGTGTTAGAAGTACTCTTACTCCCCAGTCATTAGATAAATTTTGAGGTCTAAAATGGGCCTCAAAAAAAAAATGTACAACCAAAATCAACTTTATAAGAACCAATAGGATTCAAGTTGATGATGTCAACCATGGGGAATGATTCACCATTTTTGGAGTAAAAAAATAAAAAATACACTATTTTTTCAACTCATATCCCTACGATTTTACTCAAATTTCGAGTGGGATCGCCTGTTAGATGCAAAATTTAATTCCTCATCCAAGAAGTACCCATGTTGTATACTTTTGATGGACCTTTCTACACGAAAAATGAGAAATACATGAAAATCGTGATTGCAATCATGTGCTTTCTTGTATTTCTCATTTTTCATGTAGGAGGGTCCATTGAAAGTATGCAACATGGGTACTCCTTGGATAATAAATTAAATTTTGCATCCAATGAGTTCTCCCACTCTAAATTTAAGTAAAATCATAAAGAGATAAGTTCAAAATACGAGTTGAAAAAGTAGTTTTTTTCTTTTTTCCCTCTAAATTTTTATGATGTAATCTAATCTTATTTTATTATTTCCACTATTATTTTATAGTATTCCTTAGGAGGCCCATTTTATAACTCAAAAATTTGCTAATGGACGACGCACTCTTCTTGGGTTGCACATTCTCCCTCTAAACCTACAAGCTCCCTCTAGAAATTGCCTCCCTCTAAACCTTTGGAACCTGAACCTTCTTCTCTGGAACCTGAACCTTCTTCTCTGGAACCTGTACCTGCTCCTCTGAGCCTTGTATCTGCTTCTATGGAACTTGCATATGGTCCTTCTTCTTCTTGTCATGATCTATAGGCTTTCTCGTCAACCTATATAAACCATGCTCTCTAACTCTAATCACAACACCTGCGGAGCTAGAGCCTCTGGGCCTGAATCTCACCTCCCCACCTTAAAATATCACCTCAAACCCCTTATGCTCGATCGTTGAGATAGACATCACATTATATCTTTGTCCAAGTACAAATAGTACATCCCAAACTCACATCACCTGATCTAACTCCATCCTGAATGGCATGATACCTAATCTCATTATCTCTTTCTAACTCTTGTCGCCCAACACAATGTCCAACTTCAAGTCCCACTTAGCTAGAGTCTCAAATACATCCTGTGAACCTGTCATGTGCTTCGACTCACCATTGTCCACATACCATGTAGCCTTGCTGATGGTAACCTGTGAGAAATGAGAGATCAATGCAAAGTCCTCACTCTCCAATCTTCTAGAGAGATCACCTATCTCAGTAGAAGAGACAACACTTGCAACCTACTTCCCCTTCTTCTTCTCGTCATCTCCTTGCTTCTTCCTCGGACACTTCATCAAATAATGACCAAACTCTCCGTAGATGAAACACTTGATCTTACTCAAGTCCTTCTTTTGCTTTCCCTTCATTCTTGTTTGCAAGTGCCACGTTATCATCTGAAGCCTTCTTGCACAGATGAAGATCTTGGTCTTGAAACTCTTTATGAATGAATTCATCCCACAACCTGTTCTTGTTTGGCAACTTGTCCCTGGCAACGATCCCCTTGATGAACGGGTTTCACTCTGGGGTAAACCCCTTCAAGGCAATCCTCACCATCTCAGAATCTGAAACAGTCTCACCAATGGCAGCAAGCTCATCTTGAACATGAGACAACCTTGTCATACATGAAGTCACCCCTTCACCCTACATCATCTTGGTGGCCTTCAACTTATCCTACAATACCAATACCAAATTCTCGTTCTTATTCTGGAATATATTTTGAAGACCCTCCCACATCTCATGGGCAGTGTTCTTCTCAAACAGATGAGGTATTAAGGAATCCTTGGCACCATCTAGAATGATTAACTTTGCCTTCATATCCAAATCTTTGTACACTTCCATCTCCCTAGGGTCTATTGGCTTATTGATTGCTTTCTCGGCAAAGTCCTAGATCTTGTTCACCATTAGAACCAACTTGATTCATTCCTTCCATGGACTATAGTTGGACAAGCCTTCCAACCTGCTCTCGTACTAGAGACCAACCTACAACTTCGACATTGTTGCGAGCCCTTCACCAACAATGTGACCAACTCCCTCTTAAGTTGTACTTAGTTGTGCACACTCTGATTCATTAGCCCTTCAAAGTAGCTTTAATACCATGTTGTTTTTCCACGATACAAGAGTCTACGTTAAAGTCTTACAATCATTGATGTTGCCAATCCAAGTATCACAACAAACTACTATGCACAGCGGAACTATATACAACAGTAAAGCTACTAGTGCTCAAATATAGGCAACTTTTTACAATTTTTACAACAACCCAACTTCATTATATTAATCAAATTGTTAATACAACTATCTAAGGCTCTCATACCAAGGATAATGGCCCTCATACATCCACTAGTACAAGAATACAAGAACAAGATACATTGACAGTCTAGATAATGTAGTGCACAATAACAACTGCGTTGTCTTATCCTGCGTTGTCTTATCCTGAACACACTGCAGGTCCTTCACTTCCTTTCTGCAGCACTACCTATATCAATGGTCTTGGTCCTTTAGGTCACTAAACTCAACTGTCCAATCTACCCTCTAGTTGATCATAAGTCCATCTACAACGAACACATAGTGTCTTCACATTCACTAGCTACTCCTTAGTCCTTCAAGGACACAACACTTTGAGACTTCTTGCCCACTGTTTCTCCTTAGCTACTTAGGGACTTCTTCCCACTATTGTCTTATTGCGTTGCTCCAATGAAGACAAACTTAGGGTAGGAAGGTTGCCACCTATCACTATCAAATGTTCTTCTGGAAAGAACAAAACATTCATTGGATACAATGAGATATCAAAGGCTTATAGGATTTATGTTCTAGGGTAGCGGCAAGTTGAAATTAGCCAAGACGTTACTTTTGATAAGGATGCTACCTTTTGGAAGTCTAAAGGATCTCATTTAGATACTGATGATGAGGAGAAAGGGTCTCTTGCTCAAGACCTGTATAACATCCCCTAGATCATTAAGAAGAGACAGAAGGGCCAAATGAACTTGTGAACCCAAATAGTGTCATTGTTCCTGAATATAAGAAGAGGTCGGCATGGCTTCGAAGTACTTTGCAGGATTCAGAGGGACATGAAACTCGCCGTGGCACTTTTATGGAAAGCAAATGTCCTAAGAATTACTCATGATATGCAGCACTTATGAGTTGTGTCATTTGATTATGAGCCATGATGGAGGAATTTCAGTCCATCATGAAGAATGATGTGTGGGATATTGTGCCGAGACCTGAGGGGAAGTTGGTGGTGCTTCCAAATGGATCTACAAGATCAAACATGCAATGGATGGCAGCATAGAGAAGCACAAAATGAGATTCATGACAAAAGGGTTCTTCCAGAAAGAGGGAGAGAACTATGAAGACACTCTAGTTGCAAAATACACTTCTATTAGAATGATTATTTCTATTTCTTCTATTGCAAGTTGGAAATGACATCAAATGGATGTGAAAACCACTTTCCTCAATGGAGCTATTTGTTGGGTCTTGAAAATGTCATTCATTTCCATTACACTTTCACTATTATGTCCATTATATCACCTCCATTTCACTACTATGTCATCATATTCTTCCCACTTTCATTATCATTGGGCCACATTTATGTTTTTTCCAATCTTTATTAATTCTAAGTCTTTTAAGTGAATTTGTGGTTAAAAATTAGAAAATAATGTGCATATGCTTATACCTAACAAATGGTTTGAGATTGTTGACATGTGTAGGTTGAAAGGAGGCTTCTAGAAGACCCTTATGTGGCACTTTAAGGCCAAATTCGAATTTGAGTGGAAAGAATCATGGGATCATGAGGATATGTGTCACATCTCCTAATTGTATTGTAACTCTAAGAAGACATGTGTCTTATCAATTCCTATTTTGATTAGGACTCTAGAGGTATAGGGAGAGATTCATGGACTCTCATTAATGAAATGGCTCTCATCTTTTTGTATAAATAGGAGATCTCTCTCTTTCATTTGTTAGCTTAGCTTGGCTTGGCTTTTAGTCTTTAGCTTATGAATTCTTAAGTCTTAGCTTGTTAGTTCTTAAGCTTGTTAGCTTGTGAGATGGCCTTGGAAAGCTTTGGAGAGCTTTGTTGTACTTTGTAATTTTGAAGAATTTGAGTAAAGCTTTGATGTTCTCAACATGGAAGGAGATGTGAAGTAGATGTCATGGAGCATATTAGAATGTAAGGTAGAGTAGATTTCATTTTGTAATTTTGTTTTGATTTCATTATGTCATTTGATTGCTTTCAAGTTTGATAGATTAGATTTTTCATTCATGCAATTTTAATTCATGCAAGTGTGTTCAACCGGTTAATTGTAGATTAGTTTTTCTTTACATATTTTTGCATCAAATAGTGACATGAGATTTACCTATCTGCTGACTTTGTTTTTTTTTTAGTTTTTCAATTTTAGTTATGCTTTGATTTCAGTCTTATTCATTTGCTTTGTTAGTTAGTTTAGATATCAGATTGCTCAAGTTATTGATGATTACCTCCAAAATCCATAGCAAGACTAACGGGTGAGGGGTTAGACTATGAATTGATGTGATTTGATTTTAAGTTTACTTTTCTGCAATTAGATATCGGATTGCTCAAGTTGTTGATGATTACCTCCGAAAGCCATAGTGAGACTAACTAGCGAGGGGTCAGACTATGAATTGATGTGATTATATTTTAAGTTTTCTTTTCTGCAATTAGATATCAGATTGCTCAAGTTGTTTATGATTACCTCCGCAAGCCATAGCGAGACTAACTGGCGAGGGGTCAGACTATGAATTGATGTGATTTGATTTTAAGTTTACTTTTCTGCAATTAGATATCAGATTGCTCAAGTTGTTGATGATTACCTCTGAAATCCATAGCGAGGCTAACTGGCGAGGGGTTAGACTATGAATTGATGTGATTTGATTTTAAGTTTACTTTTCTGCAATTAGATATCAGATTGCTCAAGTTGTTGATGATTACCCCCGAAAGCCATAGCGGGACTAACTGGCGAGGGGTCAGACTATGAATTGATGTGATTTGATTTTACTTTTTATTGGTTTGCAGTTTTTGATTTGTTTGAGTGTAATAGCTTAACTTTTATTTCCGTATTTAGACAAGCAGCAGAGACAGTAATTTCATGATCAATATTTCATCTTTTGCTTTATTAAAGTAGCTACATACTTACACTTTTGTTTAAATACTAATTCCATCAATAACATGTTTTAAGATCTTTTGAAGTGCTAAGTTTTGGAAGTTACCATTAGGGACATAGACCTTGTCTTGAAATCTACATCCATACTTGACCTTTAAAAGTATTCTTAAGACCTTAGAATAGGATTTCCATTTGCATTAGATACTTTAGGAGATCAACAAGAACAAAACCCCAAAACAAAATAAAATCTATAAAACAACGAAGTAAGAAAAAGGTTAACTAAGCACATATGGTGCACCACACTTCATCAATTTACGATACCCGGATTGATAATTTATGTAGAGCAATTTAAGACGTTAAATTGACTAGACTTTTGGCGCTGTTGCCGGGGAAGTGTAATTAGGAAACCTTATTTCTTACATCTAAAAAAAATAATAATAATTATTGAGTATGCTCTCCTCCTGCACTTTGTGTGATCTGGAGGATCAGAAAAAGGATTGTTATATAAAAAAGAAAAATTAATAATTCTTGAGTATGCTCTCCTCCTCCACTTTGTGTGATCTAGAGGATCAGAAAAAGAATTGTTATGCAAAAAAAAAAAAAGAGGAGACAAAATAAACTTCATCATTTCAATTGATTCAAAAAAAATAAAAATAAAAAATAATAATGAAACCCAACTGCTTTGGTAGGTTCAGCTGTCCAAGATTGACTGGTTATGGTTTGTAGTGGTCCTCAAAAAAATGTATCATGTTTTAATAAGGTTTTTCAACTTAACTACGGAATGTAGCCTGATTCCGCAGCTAGTTGAGAATTCCACCGTTGATTTCAAGGTTTAGCAGGTTACAGGCGTCCAATGAAGAAACCGACCACGTGGGCATCTCCAGAATTGTCCCGACATGGATCCTATCCTACTCACCTAGCTCAAATAAATAAAAAACTAGCCTAAGACCTCAGTCAAAATCCTGTTTTTAGCATGTTTTCCTTGAAGTCTTTGCTGCCTGAAATTGAAAATCATTAATCCTTCTTATAAAATCTTCAAAAAAAAAAAAAACAAAACAAAACAATTTATGGCTATCTTGAATCCTAGCTTTCACTGTGGCCTCAACAAGAAATCCGCATCCATGTTCAAGCCTTGGCCCTAAAACAAACCTGCAACATAAAAAATAAAAATAAAAATAAAAAAAGAAGAAGAAGCATTGTATATGTGAAAAAAAACCAAGGGTTCGAATATTAAATGATTAGGTAACAATAAGAAGGTGAATGCAAATTTGTAGATCCATGTTAAAGGGCCTCAGCATTGTCCCAACCTAAAAATAAATCAATGAGCTCAATACAAACATTGCTGCCACTTAGATTTCCACCACCTCCAAAACCTGCGATATAAACAATCTAAGTTGCAAGCTTCAACAAAATTATTAAATCGTTGTTTTAAAAAAAATCCAAGGTACCATTATAAACTAAAAACAACCACTATAGCAATTGTTTAGCAACCCGTGGGTTGGGCGTCATCATTTGACATTTCCTCTCTGGTTTCTTTGTTAATAAATTAGTAGAGAAAAGAGTTGTTTCCATATTAGGTAAATAACTAGCCTCAACAGCCACTACACATCAAATGAAACCCAGAAGGCCGAATGCAACAAATTCATAAAATACAGAACAGTAAAAACATTAACTAACATAAACAGAGAAAAACGTCAAATTTTGAGAGCACGATTTGGCCAAACGGAGATGAATCTGATAAAAAAAATTAAAAAAAAAAATAAAAAAAGGAGGTTTTTTCGCCAGTAGGGTCAATTAGATGACCTAAAAACGGTTTTTAGAAATTCATGGCGATTTGGGAGATATCCTCGGTTCTTTGGAACGCATTTTTACCTGCCGCGTGAAAAAAACTAGATTTAATTAATGAATAGGTTGTGGTTTAATTCGACGTGCCTGAGAAATGGGAATTATAATTTGATTATGTACTGGCACTTACTCCACCACGTCTTCTGCCCTTAATGCCACCTATTTGTAACTCATTAACACCTATTAACAAGCATTCCCAATTGAATACGGCTCTGTTTATTGAAAACTCCATTACGTGAACTAGTTCAGTACACCTCTTCCAAACTGATCTGTCAAATCAAACTTGTCCACCTGTTTTAAAGGCTCTTCCCTTGTTCTTTTTGATGGATTTTATTATTTTCATAGTCACTGTCAGGCCAGGAGTAACTCCAGTTTGGCAGAAAACTGATTCGATTTATTTCATTAGGTAGCTATTGTTATATACAAAGGATGTGACTGCTCAGTTCATCTTCTGATGACTGTTCACATTCCTAATTTAACTATTTTCACAAATTCACCCAATCGCAGAGGATTAGGTGTCAACATTCCCCCCCTTAATCTGAAGGGATGTTGGTGAGTCCAAGCATCGTTCTGAATCTTTCAAGCTTTTCTCTTCCAAGCGCTTTGGTGAAGATGTCTGCAATTTGCTCATTTGTGGAATAATGACGGAGATGGATTGTTTTGGCCTCAACATGATGTCGGATCAGATGATATTTAGTATTGATGTGCTTTGTACGATCATGGAACTTTGGGTTCTTGGCCAACTTTATTGAAGAGGTGTTGTCAATCATGAGTGGAGTTGATTGTACTTGTTTTACCTGCAAATCTTCAAGAATTTTCCTGAGCCACACAATTTCTTTCGTTGCTTCAGCTGCTGCCACGTATTCTGCTTCTGTTGTGGAATCTGCTGGAACTGATTGTTTGCATGATCTCTAGGAAACAGCTCCTGATCCAAGACTCATAGCATATCCTGAAGTAGATACCCCAGTTTCTTTGTCTCCATCGAAGTCTGAATCAGAGTATCCGATCAAGCTGAAGTCGTCCACCTGTGTATACTTGATTCCAAGGTCTTGAGTTCCTTTCAAGTACCTTAGAACTCTTTTTGCAGCAGACCAATGTCCCTCACAAGGCTTTTGCATAAACCTGGAGAGGATTCCAACAGCAAATGAAATGTCTGGTCTGGTAGTAGTGAGGTAGATGAGACTTCCTACAAGCTGTCTATACTTTGTTGCATCCTCAAATTCCTTTCCTTCCATAGATGTGAGCTTTAAGTTTTGTTCCATTGGAGTAGAAAGAGGATTGCACTCTGTCATGCCAAATCTGTTTAACAAATCTCCAATGTATTTCTTTTGAGAAAGAAATATGGATTTTGGATGTTGGGTTACTTCAATGCCAAGATATTAATGAACATAGCCCAAATCAGTCATTTCAAAACTTTTCCCCAATTCCTTCTTTATGGATGCAATGTAGCTTTCATTGTTCCCTGTCATTAAAAGATCATCTACATATACCACAAGATATACCACTGTTTTTCCAACTTTCTTGACAAATAAAGTTGCATCATCAAGATCAAAATGATTGAAATTGAGTTTCAGAAGATGCTCAGTTAGTTTTTCATACCAAGCTCGCGGTGCTTGTTTGAGGCCATACAAGGACTTCACAAGTTTGCATACTTTATGTTCATGTCCTTTCACAGCAAATCCTTCAGGTTGGGACATAAAAACATTCTCTTTTAAATCTCCATTCAAGAAGGCAGTTTTTACATCCATTTGATGGACTTTCCAACCGTTCTGAGCTGCTAGTGCAAAGAGTGTCCGGATGGTGGCCCATTTTGCTGTGGGGGCAAAAGTTTCCTCATAATCGACCCCTTCCTTCTGTGCAAAACCTTTTGCCACAAGCCTAGCTTTGTGCTTGTCAAGTGAGCCGTCAGCTTTGTACTTGTTCTTGTAGACCCACTTGCAGCCAATTGGTTTGGTCCCAAATGGAGGATCAACCAGCTTCCAAGTGTTGTTCTTTATGAGGGCATCATATTCCTTTTGCATCGCTTCTTTCCATTCATCATGAGAAGCAGCTTCTTTGAAGGAAGTTGGTTCAAAATCTGTAGACAAGTTCAATTCACAATCATGAGAAACATCCATATCAACGGGTGAATTAGAGTCATCTACATCACCTCCATTTTGTCAGTTTGAATTTCTGGTTCCTGTTTTTCCAATTTCATCAGGATGAACACTTTCAAGTGTCTTTGTCGTCCACTTTGGGGGACCTTTCTGAGATGGTCCAAGTTGCTATGTTGATTGAGTTGGGACTGAATCAAGATTGAGTCTCCCAATTCTATCAATTACATCACTTAAAGCATCATCTGTTGTTGGAGTTTCATTCGGGGGAGAGTGTTCTTCAGAAGAAGATTCCACATGTTGATCTAGAATAGGAATCCCCCCTTCAAGCTGTGGAATCTGATTATCAAATTCTTGAAATGATTTTGTTTTTGTGAATCTATCCAAGCGATCAAGTTGCCGCTCAACAACATTGTCAGATTTGGATGATTCAAGAAAAATTACATCTCTCGATACAACAAACTTTTTATTTACTTCATCATAGAGGCGGTATGCTTTGGAGGTGTTTGAATACCCCAGGAAGATACACTTACGACTTCTAGCACCAAGTTTGTTTCTATGTACTTTTGGTATTAAAGCATAACAGGTGGAATCAAAGACCCTGAGATGTTTTACCGAAGGAACATGTCCATACCACAATTCATAAGGAGTCTTGTTTCTCATAGCATTAGATGGACATCTATTCTTTATATATGCAACACATAGAACAGCATCAGCCCAAAACATTATCTTTACATTTTTGAAGAAAAGCATGGATCGTACCATATTCAAGATTGTTCTATTCATTCTTTCAGCTACACCATTCTGTTGGGGATTATAAGGCACAGTTGTTTGATGTTTGATCCCATGTTGGCGAAGATAGTTTTCAAATTCATTTGATGTATATTCTTTTCCATTATCAGTGCGAATAGACCCAATATGAGATTGTGCATCATTTTCAATCCATTTATGAAAATTCTTGAGTGTTTGAAAAGCATCAGATTTGTTCTTCAATAAATAAACCCAACACATTCTGGTGTAGTCATCAATAAATGTCATGATATATTTATTTCCATTTGCAGAAGGAACAGGCATTGGACCACATAAATCTAAATGAATGAGTCCAAGCTTCCTATGTGCTCTTGAATGTGCATCATGAAAAAACTGTTTGCTATTCTTTCCTAGAATGCAAGCATCACATTGCTTAAGTTTCCTAGGAATTGTAGGCAAACCAGCAACACCATTTTTCTTCAATAAGCGGAGACTGTCATAGTTCAAATGTCCAAATCTAGCATGCCATAATAAACTTGATGGAAGTGTACCTTCTTCATGATGAGAAATATATGAGAAATGTTGTGCACGAGCAGATGTTCCTTGCAGTTTGAGAAGCCTTTCTTCTTCTATTCCCCTCATGACAAGTGAGTGATCAGATGCTTTTCTTACCTCAATCTTTCCATCAAACATATGAATGGAGTTACCTTGCTGGCGGATGTGGACCAAGAACAGCAAGTTTCTCTTGAGCTGTGGGAGATATAGAACATGATCCAGAAGAAAGTCTGGAAGACCAGGCAGTTTAAGCCTGATTGTGCCAAGCCCTAATGGCTTGATTTTTGACTGATCTACAAAGTATACTGCTCCATCAACATTGTCAGTGAAATCTTCAAAAAAATCTTTTCTATGAGTCATGTGACAGGTTGCTCCTGAATCAAGCAACCAATCATTTTTCCAGGAAGTAAGTGAAGCATTAAACAAATCTTCATTTACTCCAATGTTACATTGTGCCTCAATATAGTGAGCGGATTCAGGTGCTTTACCTTTGTCTGTATCATCAGTTTTACCTTTCTTTTGGTTTCTTTTCTGCTCAATTTTGTCCCATGGTAGCTTGCATGTAGAAGCATCATGTGATCCATTTCTTTTGCAGCGAAGGAAATGCAGATCTGCCTTTTCTCCTTGAGAATGTCTGCCCCCCCTGCCTCTGAAATATCTTCCTCTTCCTCTTCATCCACCTCTTCCTCTTGTAGAGTCTTGAGCAGGATGCTTTTCTTTATGAGCAAGGCACACAGTCTCTTCAGAAGATTCAGGGGTTGTCTTCTTTCCGAAAGCTTTCTCTCTTTCAGCAAACTTTTTCACAAGAGAGTCAAAGGCTATATCTTTAAGATTTCCATTTGCTTGCAATGACTCAAGATAGTTGGAGTAAGTAGGATAAAGTGCCTTGAGAAAAGAAATAAGAGGAATATCCAATTCAACCTTAGTGGATTTGATATCATGCATTATAGACTTTACTTCAGATGCAAGAGCAAGAGGATCACTATTTTGCAGTTCAAGAGTGAAGAGTTTAATCATGAGTTGGACTACTTCAAGTGCAGAATATGAGTCATAGAGTTCTTTCAGCTTTTGTAGGGCTTCAAAGGCAGTTGAATATGACGAAATATGGCGATTCACCTCTTCATTTACAGATGTTGCGATTAATGCATAAGCTTTGTTGTTCTTGTTTTCCCAAATGACGAGTTCTAAATTCTCTGAGGTAGGCTGTAATTGGTCATTGTCTCCTTCTCCGACACACACTCCTTTCCACAACTCATTGAAGATGAGGGTGTGTTTTATCATCCGGGACCATTCAGGATAGTTCTCCTTGCTAGTGAGAACTATTCCTACCATGGATATGATTGAATGCATTCTGTAAAAAAAAAAATCTGATAGAAAAGAATACTTTTGTTGCAAAACTTTTATTCTCAAGGGGAAAAAAGAATACTTCTGATGTGACTAGCCAGCAAACTCAAATATTAATTCATATTCATCTGCACAGCATTAAGTCCAAAAAATATCCCCAATAGCATAAAGCACAGCATTGAACAATCATATTTGTACTCTCAATTCCATTCACAATACTGTTTTGTTTCATATAAAACCAACGATGCCAATTCGCAAAACGTCAATTATCATATATTGTGCCCAACTCAATTATTCAAAATGTATCAGTGCATTCCAACCAAACGAGCTGCAGAAATAAGAAATTGAAAACATTGTTTTCTTTCTTGGATCCCCACGCTTCAGCTGCTTAAAAAACAGAGGTTCCCTTTCTAATTGACTCCAGAGAATGCAAACTCCTACACATACTTTTCTCAGTTTCTTACAACAACACAATTTACAGCACTCTTACAAGACCAAAGCAACCCCATTTACTAAATTTCAATATGAAACAGCGGCCCATTTTCTGGAGCTACATAACAGATCAAAGAAAATGGAACATTACAAAACCACAGCTCTGAAATTAGCTGAAAATCAGAGGAAAAGTAAGATCCGTTGTGAAGACTTGTCCTTCTCTTCGTCTGACAGTGAGGCCAAGGTCGTCGATATGACTTGGCTCAAGTCAACACAACAATCAGATCAGATTTTAGAGGCTTCTGATCAAAACCCCTCGGTGTCGATAGAGAACCCTCCAATTGTAGCGGAGGTTAAAGGATCTGTGGAGGCGGGGGATTTGGGGACTTCCACCACGCGAATACGTGAAACGGAAACTTTTTTTTTGCAAATTTGATAAGCCACCCAAAATTTATTAGTGATACAAAGCTGGCAATAGCTGATGCTTACAAACAAACAGACAAGGAATTTCTCAATACAGAAAATAGTCAACACAGAGATGCGGGTCAACTGCATCAACTGCAGTTCTTGTAGGGGATCGATTGTTGGTTGCAAACGTTGGGGATTCGAGAGCTGTTATATGCAGGGCTGGAAAAGTTGTTGCTCTTTCTCGGGATCATAAACCAAATCAAACTGACGAGCGTCAACGAATTGAGGATGCTGGAGGATTTGTTATGTGGGCTGGTACAGGCTCATTTTAATTCCCCATGGCGCCGTCTGTGGGAAACACAAAATCAAAAATGCAACACAAATGGGATCGATCCGCAGACAAAAATGACTGAGCTATATCAATGTGGCTCGCTGTTGATCGATGGGGTAGGATTGAGGTGACTGAGCCTGAGGAATTCTCCGTGAAGGAGGAGAATAATCTCTATCAAACGCTCCAGAAACAGTTACCCACTACAGCGACCATTCCGCCAGCAATTTGGAATATGGACAGATACTATGTCAGATCAGCGTTATGGACAGATACTATGTCAGAGAGCGTTATGGACAGATACTATGTCAGAGAGCATTATGTAAGGACAGAGGCAGCGCTGGTGCGCCAGAGAGTGTTATGGATAGATGGGTTATGGCAGAGGCAGATGCGTGGACAGAGGAGTTACCGGAGCATAAGGGCTAAAACAAGGAGCTGGCTCTGATACCATGTCAGGCCAGTAGTAACTCCAGTTTGGCAGAAAACTGATTCGATTTATTTCATTAGGTAGCTATTGTTATATACAAAGGATGTGACTGCTCAGTTCATCTTCTGATGACTGTTCACATTCCTAATTTAACTATTTTCACAAATTCACCCAATCGCAGAGGATTAGGTGTCAACAGTCACACGCCTTGCATGATTCGATATGCAATGATAAGTCCTCGGTGTTTGAAGCTTCTGGAAAGACTCAAGTTGAAGGCAAAATGCTAGCTGATATTATCAAGAACCTGCAACAAGATGGGATTATATACGCTGTTTTGTACACATCAGAGCCATATGAAATGGTTCCACTTAGTGGATTTCATAAATTGGAAAGGTTTCTTATTTCAAATGATTCTGGGAATGGTTCTGCGAATTTGACTTACTGTGATGCTGTTTGTAAATCAAAAGCATCGATATTAGAAGGCTTTCTTGTTGCATCTTTTACAGATTCTAGCTTTTCAATGGCATTTCCATATGTGACTTTGTCTGGGGACAGTGAGCCTCTCGCAGATTCATTGCTCTCAGGATTTATAGAAAATTGTGACCATGGCTTTAGAAATAATGAAATTGCTTTTGTGGAGCCATGCTTTGTGGAGGGTGCCAACATTACGAAGGTAGGAAAACCTCGAGGCTATCAGTGATTATGTAAATGCAAGGAAAGAAATAAGAATGAGAGGAACAACAGATTTGATCTTTTAAAGATTTGAATTGCAGCAACATTCTCGTGAATGGAAATATTGGATTCTTGTGAATCATAAGCTGGTTGCATACGACTCTTAAACCCTTATTAGTTGTTCATTACACCGAGTTTTTTTTTCCTTTTCATATCTTTGCAGCCTCTTTGCATACTCAGTCACCTTGTTTTCACACAGCCTACGCATATATTCACTCTGTCTTCACATACTCTGTACATACAATTGCTTTAGTCACAGTCATCTGCTTCCATATACATTTTCATTCCATTTCCATATCCATAAATGTCTGATTTCTATCCCTGCAGTCACTCCATTTCTCAGACAATAAAGGGAATTCTGAAGAGTAGCCGAAAAAAATAATAATAATAATAATAATAAAATTAAAAAAAAATTAAAATTTAAAATAAAATAAAAAAAAAAAAATTAAAAAAAAAAATTGATGGGGCTCATTGGGAGAGCTAAATCAGTTGAACACACTTAGACTTGGACTTTCTTTAGCTAGATAAAAGGGGCAGTCAGGGATATGCGTCTGATGGTTGACTGTTTCAGCCACTTTCCGCAGCTGATTCAACTTTCCGCAGTTGTTTTTGTTAAACTCTAGGTTGCAGGTGTCATCAAGCAAAACAAGCCACATGGGTAGCTGGGAAAATGTCAGTATATGGATGGTGTCCTATTCATTTGATCCAATTCGATGAAAAAGACCCCGGTCAAAGGGAAGTCAAGTTATGTGTTATCACTAAGTCACCACACTGAGTCGCCACACTAAGTCGCTGCATGTCAAGAAAAAAATAATAATTTTGAATCAATGAAATGAATAAGTTATTTGCTCACTTTTCTGAAGGTATTGATTAATTTTGGACTGATGATGAAAGATGAATGGTAAACTTTTTATTCAAGATTTTTAGCTACAGAAACCGTCAACATTTTGCAGCTAAAGTCCAAAGCAGGTATAAATTCTTTTGATTTTTCCTTTGAGAACTTGTTTCATTAATACAAATTCTTAGTTTTGTATGTAAATATCATAACTAGAGAGATTGATCACCTCTCTCCTTTGATAACTTTACATTCCATTGTAAAAGAAGTATTAGTTTTTTTTGCAGGTTTCAGGAGGAAGGACAAATGACTGCAAGAGAATGGTGTCTCTCTAAGAGACCAATTTGTTTCATAAGAAGATGATCAGCAACAAAGAGAAAATATGTTGGTGCAAAATCATATCCAAACACTTGAAAAACTTTCAGATACTATTGTCTCCATCACATCCATACTTCATAATAAACCTTTCACTTCATTTCACTCCATATTTTCCATTTACATTCACATACTTTCCATCTCTTTTTGTCCATTCATAACCCACAAATAAAAGCAAGAGGCTCATTCACATGCTTATTGCTCATTACCATTTCTACTCTCCATTGCGATCTTCCATTTTCATATTTATTTCCTGTCATTTTCATTTCGCAAATAAGTCTTGCTTCAATGCAAATTATTGAGTCCATAGTCCTTTGAGTCTAAGTTCTTTGTAAAGACACCTTGAGGCTTGCATGCCTTAATGGCAAGTTCTTATGCTGACAAACAATGGGAATACATTAATGTCCCTTGTTTGTTAGATCTTCTAGGTGACTCGACATTGGCAAATTCATTCGTACCTAGCAAGATGTGTTTGGGCATCTTGACTCTCATTGTCATCAATGGTGAGAGTTCTCGTGTTGACTAGTGGCATCCATTAATGGTCACTAAGTCAACAATTTCCTACTATGTTCGACATCAGGACATCTTTTCACATAGTAGGAATTGTGCCAATGAGTTTTGAAGACATGAAGACTATTATTTTCAACATTTTGGAGCAGATTCAACAAGTTTTAGTAGAAGCAATAAAAAGTCATCTTATCTCTCTATCCATGGCTCCTCTTGTTCAGCCACTTGAAGAAGAATATGATCAAAATTTTTCAGCCACCACACATACAACTCATCCATTCCAAAGGGTAAGTGAAGGTACATCATTTTCTAACTTTTGACCATAGAATTCCATAAAAAGCTAGAATGATAATTGTTGGAAAAACATTTATCTTCCTCATTTCATAAAATTGTCAATACCATCAGTTGGGGGGCCGGGGGGCCGGGGGGGGGGGAATACATTCATCTTCATATTTTTCCATATCCATATAATATTTAGGAGCCCACATACTTCCAACATATATTAATTATTACATTGCTATTATGCGTAAACAATGGCTTTTGAAAAAGTGCTTAAAGGATAAATTGGATACAAACAAAATCATGGTTGTCACACAAAAACCAACCATCATGCAATCCAATAAAGATATGCTTTGCAACAATAATCAAAATATCATTATACAAAGTTCAAATATCAAAATAGAATGCAACAACAACAACAACAAAAAATTGGTTGTAACACAAGAACCAACCATGTTGCTATTCAAGTAAAACACGTTGCAAAAATATGAAGTTATCAAATGATATCATGCAAAGTTAAGCCAAAGCTCAAGGATCAAAAGAGTTATGTAATATATATTGCATGAGGACATGCAATAACTTCAGTTGAGGGGTATGTTGGGTCTTGAAAATGTCATTCATTTCCATTACACTTTCACTATTATGTCCATTATATCACCTCCATTTCACTACTATGTCACCACATTCATCCCACTTTTATTATCATTGGGCCACATTTATGTTTTTTTCAATCTTTATTAATTATAAATCTTTTAAGTGAATTTGTGGTTAAAAATTAGAAAATAATGTGCATATGCTTATACCTAACAAATGGGTTGAGATTGTTGGCATGTGTAGGTTGAAAGGAGGCTTCTAGAAGACCCTTATGTGGCACTCTAAGGCCAAATTCGAATTTGAGTGGAAAGAATCATGGGATCATGAGGATATGTGTCACATCTCCTAATTGTATTGTAACTCTAAGAAGACATGTGTCTTATCAATTCTTATTTTGATTAGGACTCTAGAAGTAGAGGGAGAGATTCATGGACTCTCATTAATGAGATGGCTCTCATCTTTTTGTATAAATAGGAGATCTCTCTCCTTCATTTGTTAACTTAGCTTGGCTTGGCTTTTAGTCTTTAGCTTGTGAGTTCTTAAGTCTTAGCTTGTTAGTTCTTAAGCTTGTTAGCTTGTGAGATGGCCTTGGAAAGCTTTGGAGAGCTTTGTTGTACTTTGTAATTTTGAAGAATTTGAATAAAGCTTTGATGTTCTCAACATGGAAGGAGATTTGAAGTAGATGTCATGGAGCATATTAGAATGTAAGGTAGAGTAGATTTCATTTTGTAATTTTGCTTTGATTTCATTATGTCATTTGATTGCTTTCAAGTTTGATAGATTAGATTTTTCATTCATGCAATTTTAATTCATGCAAGTGTGTTCAACCGGTTGATTGTACATTAGTTTTTATTTACATGTTTTTGCATCAAATAGTGACATGAAATTTACCTCTCTGTTGACTGTTTTTTTTTTAGTTTTTCAATTTCAGTTATGCTTTGATTTCAGTCTTATTCATTTGCTTTGTTAGTTAGTTTAGATATCAGATTGCTCAAGTTATTGATGATTACCTCCGAAATTCATAGCGAGACTAACTGGCGAGGGGTCAGACTATGAATTGATGTGATTTGATTTTAAGTTTACTTTTCTACAATTAGATATCAGATTGCTGAAGTTGTTGATGATTACCTCCGAAAGCCATAGCGAGACTAACTAGCGAGGGGTCAGACTATGAATTGATGTGATTTGATTTTAAGTTTACTTTTCTGCAATTAGATATCGGATTGCTCAAGTTGTTGATGATTACCTCCGAAAGCCATAGCGAGACTAACTGGCGAGGGTTCAGACTATGAATTGATGTGATTTGATTTTAAGTTTACTTTTGTACAATTAGATATCGGATTGCTCAATTTGTTGATGATTACCTCTGAAATCCATAGCGAGACTAACTGGAGAGGGGTCAGACTATGAGTTGATGTGATTTGATTTTAAGTTTACTTTTCTGCAATTAGATATTAGATTGCTCAAGTTGTTGATGATTACCTCCGAAAGCCATAGCAAGACTAGCTGGCGAGGGGTCAGACTATAAATTGATGTGATTTGATTTTACTTTTTATTGGTTTGCAGTTTTTGATTTGTTTGAATGTAATAGCTTAACTTTTATTTCTGTATTTAGACAAACAGCAGAGACAGTGATTTCATGATCAGTGTTTCATATTTTGCTTAATTAAAGTAGCTGCATACTTACACTTTTGTTTAAGTACTAATTCCATCAATAACATGTTTTGAGATCTTTTGAAGTGCTAAGTTTTGGAAGTTACCATTAGGGACATAGACCTTGTCTTGAAATCTACATCCATACTTGACCTTTAAAAGTATTCTTAAGACCTTAGAATAGGATTTCCATTTGCATTAAATACTTTAGGAGATCAACAAGAACAAAACCGCAAAACAAAATAAAATCTATAAAACAACGAAGTAAGAAAAAGGTTAACTAAGCACATATGGTGCACCACACTTCATCAATTTATGATAGCCGGATTGATAATTTATGTAGAACAATTTAAGACATTAAATTGACTAGACACTATTAAAGAAGAAGTGTACATAGAACAACCTCAAGGTTTTGAGGTACATGAGAAGGAGACTCATGTTTGCGGACTGAAGAAAGATTTGTATGGACTCAAGCAGGGACCTTGAGCTTAGTATTTTCAAATTGATGGATACCTCATGAGTCTTGGTTTATCCAAGAATGATGATGATTTGAATTGTTACTTCAAAGTTGTGAAAGGTGATCCTATGATCCTATTGCTATATGTTGATTACTTGCTTCTGACAGGAGTAGAGTCTCATTGATTAGTGTAAGAGGGAGTTGACCATTGAGTTCAAGATGAAGGATTTAGGCCTGACGCACAGCTTCTTGGGATTAGAAGTATGGCAAAAGCCAAGTGAGATCTTCCTTGGTTAAGGGAAGTATGTTATTATGATCCTTCAGAGATTTGGGATATTGGACTATAAGTCCATGGCCACTCCCATGGTGAAGAACCTAAAGAAGTTGAGAAACTCTGAGCCAGAGTTGGTGGATCCCACTATATATTGACGATTGATTAGATCCTTGATGTATCTGGTTAATACCAAGTCAAATATTTGCTTTGCAGTAAACACTCTGAATCAGTTTCAAGTGGAACCAAGGCATGAACATTAGATTGCTACAAAGAAAATATTAAAATATTTGTGGTACAATTAGTGATCGATTGAGATATGTCTCAAATGGTGAAGTTCAACTATAGGTATTGATAGATCTTGATTATGCGGGAAGTAATCATGAGAGGAAAATCACATCGGGATGTTGTTTCAGCCTGGGTTCTACTATGTTCTCTTGGATGAGCCAGAAGCAAACATTTGTCGTGCTCAACATTGCTGAAGCTAAATATATTGCAACTAGCTTGACAAGTTGTGAATCAATGTGGCTTCGAAAGCTACTTGAAAGATTGTTTGATCAGGGGTTGGAACCAACTGTGATATATTGTGATAATCAAAGTTGTGTGAAGCTTTCAGAGAATCTAGTTTTTATGACAAGTCGAAGTACATTGAGATCAAGCACCACTACATCCGTGACATGGTATCAAAGGGAGCAGTGAAGCTCCAATATTGTCTACAAATGAGTAGGTCACTAACATTCTCACAAAGCCTCTGCCAAGGCTAAAGTTTGTATACTTAAGGGACAGGCTTCAAGTGGTTGAGAATTCCTCCCTTGGTGAGAGGAAGTGTTGATGTTGTAGCATCAAGGGGCGAAGATTCTCCCTAGGTCAATGGTATTGACCAGGTCATGGGTAATGACTGGGAGTTGTGTAATGTGACTAGAGAGATTGGTCCAATGAGCATCAAGGTTCGAAGTGCTCCCCTAGTCAAGGGTTACCTGACAATATTTCCAAAGGTTACTTGGTTAGTGGGTTGAGTGAGTTCCTCATAACATCAAGCAAGTATTTTTACCATTCAGTAGCATGTGACAACACGTGGGAATGGTAAATTGTTAATTTTAGGTATGTTCTATGCTTGAAGCAATTTATTTCAATTTTCACAGTTAGCTCAATATCTTTTCCAAGTTAGCAATCACATCAACATTAAAGTAAACAGCAGATAGAATATAAACATAAATCGCAGAAGACAAGCCAAGACAAGAGGACACAAGATGTGGTGCTAGCTAAGGACAAACCCCAATGTGGGGAAACCCTTGATCAATTCTTCTTATATGTTCTTCAGCAAAGAGAGAGAGAGAGATAGTACATTTACAACAGAAGTCAACACTTCGACTTGACAAGATAAGAACATAGATCTTCTCTAAGAAGATGTCTCATGAGGTAACTAATATGGACTCATGTGATTCCATCACCCTATCATAGTGCTGCACCATGTTGCACCATCATACCATGTCCATCGTCACAAATTTGCACCATGGTGCATTACTGTGGAGTTGTACTTCATCATGTTGTACCCATCTTGCTGCTCTTCATCATCATGCTGCACACATCATGTTGCTACACCATATCATCATGTTGCACCTCCTTGTGCTACATCTTCAAACTGTACCTTACTATGCCCATCATGTTGCATCCCCTTGTGTTGCATCTTGATACACTTATGTTGCACCTTGGTACACTTATGTTGTACCTTGATACACTTGTGTTGCACACCCTGATACACTACCCATAACAACTCTTGCTATGGTGCTATGGCCTGCAGCCTAGCGCATAGCAACAAACGTATCCCAAATAGTGTCCAATCATTATTAACGCAACAACATTTAGTCTATAGAAATGTCAACTCTTGAACATGTAGTAATGCTACAATTTAAGGACTGGTTAGGGTACTGACCAAAGTCCCTAACAGGGCATCTAAGCTGGCCCATAATTGCTCTTAATGACTGTGGTTTGATGGTAATTCTACTTGGGCGAAGCCCAAGAGACCGAAGTTCAAATCTCATTGAGTACACTGACCTGCTGTGGTGGTAGCTAAAGGGGCAGATTCCCCAATCCCGTCTTGGCGGCACGTGAGTCTAGCTCTTGCTAAAATCATAGGATCTTAGTATATCGACTTGCAGGTAGTTGGATGTACTCCTGGTGTTATAGAGGCAGCTACAAGGATTGATCCTGGATCTCCCATAGATTAGGACTGGCAGTTACCGATTCGCCATGTGGTTAAAAAAAATGACTGCGGTTTTCCTCCAATGAGATGTTGCCCTCCACGCTTCATCATTACAGTCCTCCTTGATATAGTAGACCTACCAAATAGTCCCACTAATGAACTGTTGTAACCTTCTCTTTTCCTATGGCTAGGGAAGTCATGAGACTGCATGTAAGGAACCATTCAGATCCCTTCTCACAGCAGTCTACGGGCACATGAAACCCTCCACAAATGCGGCCTAGAATAGTGTTAAGGTGACTGTGTTTAGGCCTACGTTCAGCCATGTATAGACTGCGTCTAGGGCACGTTTAACCCTTCCTTAGATATGTAGCTAAGGATCCTTTAAGGCTTCCTCATGTCTGCGGATTAGGGTTGCCTTGCTGCGTGTAGAAGTTCTCCTAAACAATGGGTAGACCTCCCTTCTTTGTTGTGGCTAAGAAGCCTCTTTTGACTGCGGTTTAGGGCATCCTTTAGCTACGGATTAGGGCTCTCTTTAGTTGCAGATTGATCTGAAAATAACCCTTGAGTGATCTCAGTTAAAGATTTATTGAATGAAGGTATTACAGACTCATGTGTTGGTGTGTGTCTATATTATTTTCGGCAACAGATCGATCAGATTGTGAAATACACAGACATTGGAAAATGGAAAACAATAAGAGAAATACAGTAAGCAAATGCAAGAACACAACAATTAATAAGGAGTTCACCCTATCCTCTAAGGCTACATCTCTGGTCCAGCTTTCATTGGTGGCCTTATTTTATTGTTTTTTTTTTTTTAAAGCAGAGATTTACAATGAGGAGCTCAATCTGAGTCTCCTGAAACAGAATTGCTTGGCAGGGTGGTCCTTGGATTCTCCAAGCCACTAGAGTGGACAGACTCTTTCCCTTACCAGCTCTTGACTTCTCTGGTCTTCAATGGGAGGAGCCCAATATGGTGCTCAATTCCTGACAGAACCTCTCAGGGATTACTCGATGTTGCCTTGTGTTGCAGGTAAGCTCGGCTCTCTGTCTTTCTGCTTCTTGCTTCACTGTCTTTTCTTCTCTTTTTCTCTCTCTGTCTTTGTTCTCTTCTTTTTTTTCTCTCTGTGTTCTCTGTCTGTTTATGGCTTTAAAGCCACTCGGTCTCATGACTGCTCACTTCCTCTTCCGCCCCCGTCGGATCGCCTGTTGTTGCTCACTTGGAGTTCCCTGTCTCTACGTCTTCATCAACAGTTCACAGGGAGTGGCCACTTGTCCTCTCACGAACTACGCCAACTCTTCCTCAACGGTTCGGTTTTTCGGTTACACTGTGGAACGAGTCATCCGCCACCTCAGCCGTCAAATAGGACGTCAAACTTCTCTCTGTCACAGCTTAATCCCCTGTCAAATCCAGTTTCTCCATCAGGAAAGATCTCAGCCGTTAGATCTGGAGCCCCCAGATCCTACGACATTTTCTCATTTCGCACAGTTGACTTGCTCGACCATTAGTGCGCGATGAGCGACGGTTTTCTCACTTATCCGCTTGCCACGCGTCGGGCGTTGAATGGAATCACTCACTTTTGGCCGAATCCGCTTACCGCCCGAGGGTGCCTCCGATATATCGCCGGTTTTGGAGTGCGGGTCCCGCCTTTAGCCTTCAGCGCTTTCCCCACAGTTTTCAGGGCTTCCATGCGACCGAGCGCTCGGGGCCTTTCCTTCTCGAGGGGTAATCGCTCATTAGAAATGCCCTTTGTTTCCCGATCCAGGCTTCCCAATGGCCAGTTTTGCCTCCTGCGTGGTCTCCATGGGCCTCAATCAGTGCGCTTTGACTGAGGTCCTCGTCGTTCCTTGCTGGCTACAAACTGCCACTGTCAGAGGTCTTCCTGATCGCTCTGTGTTCATAAATTTTGAAGTCTGTCCTATTTTGATACAGTCATGGCTCTCTGATTATTTTCATGGATCCAATTCGGATCACGGCCTTCCCACTGAAAAAACTTTTGGACCACCAAAAGTTGGTTTTCAAGCATCGACTAAGTGAGGATACAACTGTCTCACTTGTCCAATCTCTATCCACTTTGCACTGCTCGGCTTTGAACCTTTGAGCTCAATTTTGAGGTACTCAACATCTCCCCTTCGCGTCATCCTCACCTTCCTGTCCAGAACTGTGTCTTCCTGCAATTCATTAAGATATTCAAGTAGCAGGTCATCAATAGAAAGCAATTGACTCTTCTATTTGGGATCCTCAATCAGTGAAGGTTCAAACAATCTCAAGCAATCTACATTTACGACTGAGTAGATGTGCATGTAAGCTGGCAAATCAAGGCGAAAAGCATTCTCACCAATCTTCTTAAGTATCCTGAAAGGTCCATACCTGATGGGCTTTAGCTTTTTACCTTCACCTTGCATCCTATCCTTGCCGATGTATAGCAAGACTTGGTCACCAACTTGGAAACTATGCTCCATCCGATGCTTGTCATTCCTTGCATTGTATTTGGCTTGGCTCTTTTCCAGTTGTTCCTGTACTTCCTGGTGGATCTCTTTGATTTGTTCAATGAACCTAGTTGCCCTATCCACATCACTATGTCCCTCAACTGTGTTGTCTTTACCAGAGACAAAATCCAAAGGAGACCTTGGTGTGTAACCAAAACAGGTCTCAAAAGGAGATCTCTGTGTAGAAGAATTTTTTTCTCTATTGTAAGCATGCTGCACATAACACAAGTGTTCATCCCAAAGCTTAGGATGTTTGCGGCAATATCCTTTGAGTAACTAGATCACTGTCATGTTAACTACTTCTGTCTGGCCATCAGTTTGTGGATGAAAAGTTGTGCTTTTCTTCAGTTTGGTGTCCATCGGTTCCAACAGGCTTGACCAAAACTTTCCCACAAATTGGGTGTCTCGATCAGATACAATAGAAGTGGGTAATCCAAAATGAACCCATACATTTTCAAAGAACAGTTTTGCAGTTTGTTTAGCTGTAATCTGTTTATTACAAGGTATCAAAATACACATTTTGTTGAACCTATCCACAACAACATATAGATAATCATGACCTTTCCTAGTTTTAGGCAGTCCTCCAACAAAATCCATGGAAACACTTTCCCAAGGGTGAGAAGGAACTGGTAATGGAGTGCACAAGCCTAGTTTTCTATTGTTGGGCTTGCTTTTAGCACACATAGTACACCCTCTTACATATCTAGAAACTATCTCATTCATTTTTTGCCAATAACAAAATCTTTGCAGCTGTGCAACTGTTTTACTTACCCCAAAGTGACCTGATATTAGAGAAGTGTGTGCTTCTTGAATGATCTTTACTCTTTCAGTTTGTGGAATGCATAACTTCCCACAATGGTATAAGAGTTGGTCCTTTACATGATAGTCCAATTATTCTATTCTTCTGCCTTGACTTAAAGTTGCATATACATCTTTAAAGTCTATGTCTTGAGCATATTATTCAATGTAACCTTCATGTAACACAGAATTATGTGTAAGTATAGTAGATGCACTTATAATGGGTCAAGATAACATGTTTGCAACTTTATTATGTATGCCCTTTTTATATATGATGACTAAATGAAATTGTTGTAGAAAACCCATCCATCTGTAGTGTCTTGATTGCTGCAACTTAGTTTGGGAGTGTAGATATTGAAGTGGTTGATGATCAGTGTGTATTACTGTCTCTTTGCCCATTAAGTAATGTTTCCACTTTTTCACACTTTGAACTAATGCATACAATTCTTTATCATATGTAGGATAGTTAAGCACTGTAGGATTAAAAGTCTCAGAATGATAACATATGGGTTTATCGTGTTGTGTCAACACTGCTCCCATGGCATAGTCACTGGCATCTGTTTGGATCTCAAATGGTCTCTGAAGATCAAGCAGTGCTAGTACAGGTGTTGTACTAATCTTTTCTTTGCCTCCCCACTGAAACACCTTGTTCAATCTTTTTAAAGCATGTAAGGGAGTTTCAATTGAGGAAAAGTTAGAAATACACTTCCTCCAATATTGTGTTGCTCCTAAGAAGCTTCTAACTTCTGTAGCAGATTTGGGTCTAGGCTAGTTCACAATGACTGCCACTTTAGAGGGATCTATCTTCAATTCACCACCCCCTACTATATGACCCAAATAATCCAGAGATGTTTTGCCAAATTCACATTTTGAGAGTTTAACATGAAGTTTTTATCTTTTCAAAACTTCTAGTGTCTGCTTAACATGCTTTAAGTGTTCTTTCCATGTTTTGCCAAAAATCAGAGTGTCATCCAGATACACAATAACAAAATCATCAAGAAAAGGTCTGAGTACATCATTCATTAATCTCATGAAAGTAGCAGGAGAATTAGTTAAGCCAAAAGGCATAACCAGCGATTCATACTATCCCTGCTTTGTTTTGAAAGCAGTCTTCCATACATCTTGTTCAGCAACTTTGACCTGATGGTATCCACTGTGCAAATCTAACTTGGAAAAATAAACAGCTTCCTTCAATTGATCCAAAAGATCATCTATGTGAAGAAGGGGATAATGACTTTTGATTGTTATCTTATTCAGTGCTCGATATTCAATGCACATTCTCCATGAGTCATCTTTCTTTCTCACCAAAACGATTGGTGACCGACATGGTGATGTGCTAGGTCTGATGAACCCTTTCTCGAGCAACCCCTGCACCTACTTCTTGATTTCAACATTCTCTAAAGCAGAAAACCTATACATTCCAATGTTAGGCAATGGAGCATCTTGCTGCAAAATAATATCATGTACTATTTCCTTTTTGGGTGGAAGACCTTTAGGTTCTTGAAACAAGATATCATACTCTGAAACAACCTTTTCTAAATCAGCTTGATGTTCAGCATTACAACCCTCAAATACATTGGTTTTATCAAGTTTCTTTTCCTTTAGAACCATCAGTAAGAATTGCTTACATGAATTTATCATTCATTTCATCTGCCCTGAGTTTATAAGAGTATAATTATTCTTGAGCTTATGAGCTCTGACAAAGTATTCGATTCCATCTTTGACAAGTAGATACTTGTTCTCAACTCTATAGAAAATAGCTTTTCTGTCATACAAGTAAGGACTTCCTAAAACAATTCCACATATATCCAAAGGAATTATGTCTAACTCAACCTCATCTACAAATGTTGACCCAAAAGAAAACTTGAATTTGCACTGTCGAGTCACTTGTAGTTGTGCTTTGTCATTCAACCATCCTAATGGGTATGGTTTCTTGTAAAGTGTAGTTACTAATCCCAACTTCTTTACAATTTCTTCAGAAATTAAATTTACTTGTGAGCCACTATCAAACAAAATATCAATCTTTTGATGTTTGGAAATAACTCGAATATGGAAAAGCTCATGTCTTTTTCTCTCGTTTTCTTCATCAATAATAGATTGTGCAGAATTACTAGTAGAAGCTTCATAATTCTTACCTTTTGTACCTGTGGCTGCAATAGTTGTTTCATCTCCTGAGTCTGACCCCAAATCCTTCTGAATAGCTGCAGCATTCTTCTTCTTCTTGTCCTCGAACTTCTTAGGTCTCAGCTCTGGATGCATAATCCAACAGTGCTCATCATCATGTCCATCCTTTTTACAGTGAGTGCATGAAGCCTTGCTTTTCTGTGCAGTATTAGCCTTCCTTGCTTTCCATTTCTGCTTTCTCTTCTCCTTATTTTTGCTTGCAGTGGGTTGGGATGGTCCCCCACCTTTTGGACTTCCATTCTTTCCTCTAGCTTCTAGATGAGTAGCTTGTACAGATACCTCATCTATACTAGTGGGATTAAACATGAGGATAGTGTGACTCATGTAGCTGTATATACCACCAATGTAATTCAACAGTCTCTGGTGAGTCTAATGAGATTCCTAGAATCAATGCTCTCTTTCTAAATTCTTGAGTGTACCCTTGCACACTTTACCCTTTCAACTGTTGAAGAGTTTGCCAACTCATCATGGCTTGTTGCATGTAGGCCAATGGATAGAACTGCTTTTTGATCGCAGAAACAAATTCACTCCAAACAGAGATAGTCTTACCATGTCTTTTCATGTCGGCTTGGGTCTTGCCTTCCCACCAAACCAAGGCAATGCCTCCAAGGCATAGGCTTGCCAACTAAATCTTGCTCTTCTCTGAATCAATACTTTGCACTCTGCAATAAACATCAATTTGTCTAATCCAATTGTCCAACTTTTCTGCATTCAACTCTCCATCATATATAGGTAAATCAAATTTAACATCTAGTTTGATCAAAGATGCTTTCTTTTTATGTTCAGGGCTATTAGGAGGTGTGAGAAAGCTTTCCTCTTTCCCTTTTCCTTTTGAGTGGTCATGGAAGTGAGACTCATCTTCTCCTTTGTCTTGCTTGAAGCCTGATGAATCTTCCTCCTTATGTTTTCTAAAGTCCCTATACATTTCCTCTACCATGGACTTTATGGCTAGGAAACTGTCTATGAATTGAGGGTCTGGTCCTTTCTTCTGACATTGTCTTCTGAGGATAGACTCTCCCAATTTCAGGATTAGTTTCAACCAACTCTCCTTCTCCTAACTTGAGCTTTGATCTAGTTAGCATTCAACAGCTAAACCAACACAAGCTTGTCTAACCTTAACAGCCTAGAGCTCTGATACCACTTGATCTGAAAATCACCCTTGAGTGATCTCAGTTAAAGATTTATTGAATGAAGGTATTACAGACTCATGTGTTGGTGTGTGTCTATGTTATTTTAGGCAACGGATCGATCATATTGCAAAATATACAGACACTGGAAAATGGAAAACAGTAAGAGAAATATAGTAAGCAAATGCAAGAACACAACAATTAATAAGGAGTTCACCCTATCCTCCAGGGCTACGTCTCCGGTCCAGATTTCAGTGGTGGTCTTCTTTTATTGTGTTTTTCTTAAAGCAAAGATTTACAATGAGGAGCTCGATCTAAGTCTCCTCAAACAGAATTGCTTAGCAGGGTGGTCCTTGGATTCCCCAAGCCACTAGAGTGCACAGACTCTTTTCCTTACCAGCTCTTGACCTCTCTGGTCTTCAATGGGAGGAGCCCAATATGGTGCTCAATTCTCGACAGATCCTCTCATGGATTGCTCAATGCTACCTTGTGTTGCAGGTCAGCTCGGCTCTCTATATTTCTGCTTCTTGCTTCAATGTCTTTTCTTCTATTTTTCTCTCTCTGTCTTCGTTCTCTTATTTTTTCTCTCTTTGTGTTCTTTGTCTGTTTATGGCTTTAAAGCCACTCTGTCTCATGACTGCTCGCTTCCTCTTCCACCCCCGTCAAATCGCTTACTGCTGCTCACTTGGAGTTCCCTGTCTCTGCATCTTCATCAACGGCTCACATGGAGTGGCGACTTGTCCTCTCACGAACTGTGCCAGCTCTTCCTCAACAGTTCAGTTTTTTAGTTACAATGTGGAACGAGTCAACCGTCACCTTAGTGGTCAAATCGGATGTCAAACTTCTCTTTGTCGCGGCTTAATTCCCTGTCGAATTCGGTTTCTCCATCGGGCGCGATCTCAGCAGTTAGATCTGGAGCCCCCAAATCCTACGACATTCGCTCATTTCGCGTGGTTGACTTACTCGACCGTTAGCGCGCAATGAGCGGTGGTTTTCTCCCTCATCCACTTGCCATGCGTCAAGCGCTGAATGGAATCACTCGCTTTCGACCAAATCTGCTTACTACCCAAGGGTGCCTCCGATATACCGCCGATTTTTGGAGCGCAGGTCCTGCCTTTAGCCTTCAGTGCTTTCCCCATGGTTTTCCTAGCTTCCATGCGATCGAGCACTCGGGGCCTTTCCTTCTCGAGGGGTTTTGCCCAGCGATGCGCAATTAGCGCTAATCGCGCATCAGAAATGCCCTCTGTTTCCTGATCTGGGCTTCCCAATGGCCAATTTTACCTCCTGCATGGTCTCCATGGGCCTCGGTCAGCGTGCTTTGACCGAGGTCCTCGTCATTCCTCGCTGGCTGCAAACTGCCACTGTCAGAGGTCTTCCTGATCGCTCTATGTTCATAAATTTTGAAGTTTGTCCTATTTTGATACAGTCATGGCTCTCTGATTATTTTCATGGATCCAATTCAGATCACAGATTAGGGCTCTTCTAGCTGTGGATTAGGGCCTCTTAGATCTGTGGCCAGATCTCCTACAAGTCTGCGGCTAGGGCTCTCCTAGATGACCTTTCTTTAGGGCTGTGTAGAAAGCATCTCCTCTAGACCTCCTCTTCCACTAAAAACCCAAACAAGTGGAGAGTGAGATCACAAGAGATGATTATCAAATGACTTGAAGTCCTCCTTTATTTATACTAAAACATTGAGCAGAAGTGGGGTATATTTGGTTGCTAGCTAACCTTGATGAATTGTCCTATAACACAAATAAATTCATATCTCCATGAATACTTATCGGAATCAGATGATCTTTAGATCAATCCTACACCTCTCGATGAGAGGGATCCAAGAAAAATATCATCTACCATAAATAAGATGACTCACATAGAGTTTGGCCCTAGTTTCCAATTTTCACACTCCCTCTCAACTAGGGAGAACTCCATTCGCTGATCCATATGTTTGACTGTACTATCTCTGCCACTAGTGCTCTGCTCTACTCTGCTCTAGTGAGCTCTGCTCTGCTCTACTGAGCTCTGCTCTGCTCTGCTGAGCTCTGATCAATTCTGCTTTGCTCTGCTGAACCATGAAGAAGAAGAATTGATCGAGAATGTCTCATACCATTCTCTACTGACCCGAAGTCAATTTTATTGATCCCAGATCAATATCACAAGAGAGTGTCTCAAACCACTCATACTGATCCCAAATCAGTTTCGTTGATCCTAAATCAATGAAGGTCATCCTAGCATAGGGAGTATGGTAGGTACAACGATGCATCCATCGATAGTACTACTATGGTCCCTAACACCATTTCCCTACTCATTGATCAACTGAGAGGTACTTCCCATGAGTCCCAGACTGCATCTAGCCCCATTTCCCTGCTCATTGATCAAATGAGAGGTACTTCCCATGAGTCCCAGACTTCATGGGTAGGATGCCTCGATAGAAGAACTAATCATCCTGTCCACAAGAGAATGAATCATCCTGTCCATTGGTCACCACAAGAGAGCTAATCATCCTGGCCCACATGAGAACTAATCATCCTGGCTCACAGTCGCCACGGGATAACTAATCATCCCGGCCCACAGGAGAACTAATCATCCTGTTCCATAGTTTCCACTGGAGAACTAATCATCCCGACCCACAGGAGAACTAATCATCCTGGCTCATAGTCGCCACGAGGTATCACAGGGAAAGGTTGAACCTGTCACCCTGTACATAGCGACCACCAAGGGAGGGTGAGTTGCCCTGTGGTCGTATGTCACTCCAGTAAGTACCCCAAGCCCCTCAGACCCCCTAGACCTCAGTGCATGCAACATGTGGGACCCTTATACGAAGGTCTCTCAATGACTCCAAGTCGTTCGGGAAAATCACAGATTTGACCTTTCCCCGGGGCTTTGACAAAGTGTTTGCGGCCTGTACATCAGTCTCAATGCGATGGAGCCTCCTCGCTCATTGACTTACCATATCCCAAATAAGGTAGTATCTGATGTCTATCTGTTGGAGAAATCATCGAATACAGGATTCCTCAATAATCGAATTCCCCCATTGGTTGTTACAAAGAATCACAGTGGTATTCATCATGTGTACAAAGAGCCCACTGATGAGCTTCCACAACTAGTCAGCTTCACATGAGATCATACTCATAGCTATGTATTCGGCCTCGGTGGTGCTTATAGCAACCAACTCCTGCTTCCTACTCATACATGATATCGAAGCAAAATCCAGAGAGAACCAACACTGAGAAGTGCTCTAGCGATCCTCCACACTGCCTGCCCAGTCAGCATTCGAATAATCATGCAGCTTCATATTTCTGGCAGTGTATCTCAATCCATGAGAGATTGTGCCATGAAGATATCTCAAAAGATTCTTGGCACCAATCTAGTGAAGCTTAACCAAATATGAGCTCACCATGCTAACTACAAAGCATATATATGGACGGAAGTTCACCAAGAACATCAATGCAAATGAGTTTATGAAAGTTAGAGGCATTTCCTAAGTCTGGTCCGGCGTCACCACCATATAACTTCTGAAAGTTAAGATCCTTGAGGTAGTCATGGGCTTGCAGTTTACCATTCCATATCTGGAATCCAACTTCCTCTTACATTTTCAAGTGAGAGGGTCTGCCCCTGTCAGAAATAAGTCATTTCTCAGAAGATGCCGATATGAGAGGTCTATCATCCACAATCTTCAAACAATGGTTTGGATCAGCTTCACTTTTAGTGAATCTCAGCTTCATTAAACAACTATCAATCCTCTCATATTAGGCCCGAGGTGTTTTACTTCAAGCCATAGAGGGTTTTCTTCCACCTGTATACATGAGATTCCCAATCATGAATCTCAAACCCCTTGGGTTGTTCCAAACTTGTGGACCCACTACATGAGGGGAATGGTCCCCTTGTAAGATTTTCCTTCGGTACATCTCAAACATGTACCTTTATGCTCGTCTTGAATTCAGGTATCCGAATCACCATCTGACTCACATCAGTTAGGACCTCATAAAGTAGATTCCAGGAGTTATAGATGAGATATGTCATGATCCCCAATGGACCATCCTGCAACTTGACACAAATTGCCAACCCTGAACCCATGAGTAAAAGCATCTTTGAAAATTTCATTTTCAAACACGTACCTTTCCATCGATGAATGCCACCTTGTAACCTTTGACTTCCATTGCCGAAATGGACACCAGGTTCTTCTTGTGATCAGGTATATAAAAGAGATTTTGTAAATGAATAGAGTTACCCTCATTCAATTGAGGGGTAACATTCCCTACACCCTTTCCAAGATAGGTGGCATTGGCTCCAAGTATAATCCCACGATTGTTTCCATCTCTACTAAATTAGAGAGAGCACCCTTCTATTTGATGAAGTGCCTTGAAGCACTATAATCGATAAGCCAGATTCCCAAAGAATCTAAAGGAGAGGGCCAATACAAGATAGCGTTTCTTTATCTTATCAGAAACAACATTTGATTCTTCATACCTGGGGTTCCTTGCTTTCTCTGAAGAGTCGATCGTTTCCTTGATGACTTGCATTACCTGTCATTCCTCTAACCATTGAAGATGTCCCTGGAATGATTGTTATCATCATCAAGTGATGTGTCCCTTCCATTCAGACACTCCTTGGCATAATGGCCGAACTAGTTATATGCCTTTCCTTCCACCGTGAGATCCAGTCTTCCCAATGAAGTGATCTTTAGGTAGGCCATGTTCCGCTGCACCATTTTGATAATATTCTCTGCTTCGACTTCACCCTCGATGAATTGGAAGAGGGATGAGGAATCCACTGATCCTTTTGTTCTTTCCCAACTGTCTTCGGTGATTGCTCTTTCACTCTCGCTTGAGCTTTGTCTTCACCTCAGCTCTGATACCATGTTAATTTTAGGTATGTTCTATGCTTAGAGCAATTTATTTCAATTTTCACAGTTAACTCAATATCTTTTCCAGATTAGCAATCACATCAGCATTAAAGTAAACTGCAGATAGAACATAAACATAAATCGCAGAAGACAAGCCAAGACAAGAGGACACAAGATGTGGCGCTAGCCAGGGACAAACCCCAATGTGGCGAAACCCTTGATCAATTCTTCTTATATGTTCTTCAATAGTTCAGCAGAGAGAGAGAGATAGTACATTTACAACAGAAGTCAACACTTCGACTTGACAAGATAAGAACATAGATCTTCTCTAAGAAGATGTCTCATGAGGTAATTGATATGGACTCATGTGATTCCATCACCCTATCATGGTGTTGCACCATGCTACACCATCATACCATGTCCATCATCACAAAGTTGCACCATGCTGCATTACTGCTTAGCTATACCTCATCATGTTGTACCCATCTTGCTGCTCTTCATCATCATGTTGCACACATCATGCTGTTGCACCGTATCATCATGTTGCACCTCCTTGTGCTGCATCTTCAAATTGTACCTTATTGCGCCCATCATGCTGCTGCATCGTATCATCATGTTGCACCTCCTTATGCTGCATCTTCAAATTGTACCTTACTACGCCCATCATGCTACATCCCCTTACGCTGCATCTTGATACACTTATGCTGCACCTTGGTACACTTACATTGCACCTTGGTACACTTGTGTTGCACGCCCTGATACACTGCCCATAACAACTCTTGCTATGGTGCTATGGTCTGCGGCCTAGCACATAGCAACAAACATATCCCAGATATTGTCCAATCATTATTAACGCGACAACATTTAGTCTATAGAAATGTCAACTCTTGAACATGCTATAATGCTGCAATTTAGGGACTGGTTAGGGTACTGACCACAGTCCCTAACAGCCCATCTAAGCTGGCCCAGAATTGCTCTTAATGACTGTGGTTGTCCTCCAATGAGATGCTGCCCTCCACGCTTCATCATTACAGTCCTCCTTGATATAGTAGACCTTCCAAATAGTCCCACTAATGAACTATTGTAGCCTTCTCTTTTCCTATGGCTAGGGCAGTCATGAGACTGCATATAAGGAACCATTCAGATCCCTTCTCATAGCAGTCTAAGGGCACATGAAACCCTCCACAAATGCGGCCTAGAATAGTGTTAAGGTGACTGTGTTTAGGCCTGCGTGCAGCCATGTATAGACTGCGTCTAGAGCACATTTAACCCTTCCTTAGATATGCAGCTAAGGTTCCTTTAAGGCTTCCTCATGTCTACGGATTAGGGTTGCCTTGCTCCGTGTAGAAGTTCCCCTAAACAGTGGGTAGATCTCCCTTCTTTGTTGCGGCTAAGAAGCCTCTTTTGACTGCGGTTTAGGGCATCCTTTAGCGACGGATTAGGGCTCTCTTTAGCTACGGATTAGGGCTCTTCTAGCTGGGGGTTAGGCCCTCTTAGGTCTGCAGTCAGATCTCCTACAAGTCTGCGGCTAGGGCTCTCCTAGATGACCCTTCTTTAGGGCTGTGTAGAAAGCATCTCCTCTAGACCTCCTCTTCCACTAAAAACCCAAACAAGTGGAGAGTGAGATCACAAGAGATGATTATCAAATGACTTGAAGTCCTCCTCTATTTATACTAAAACATTGAGCACAAGTGGGGTATATTGACAAATTGTCCCATAACACAAATAAATTCATATCTCCATGAATACTTATCGGAATCGGATGATCTTTAGATCAATCCTACACCTCTCGATGAGAGGGATCCAAGAAAAATATCAGCTGCCATAAATAAGATGACCCACATCAAGTTTGGCCCTAATTGCCAATTTTAACATAAATGGGCCCAAGGTTCACCATATACCAAACATGGTTCCAAGTGATGACTTGGTGGATTGGTGTAACAAGGACTAGTCTTGTGTCAAGGGATACCTAACCAGTCAATCAGTAATTGGCTTGTGGGTGACTAGATCCTTTACAAAGGAGATGTGACTAGTGGATAATTAGATCCCTTTTCATGACGCTGATGTAGGATGTTTTCCACGTGTAGTGGATGGATACACTAACATAGCTAGCTCTTTCAATCTTTTCTTGGGATGGAGAAATTTTTCAACAAATGTAGATCTGAGGAAGTCAAATGAATATCTCCCTAGCTAAGATGGAGCGTTGAATTTTTGTAGCCAAGGTCAGTGTTCAAAAAAAAAGAAAAATATTATTTTTCTTGAGTTCATGTCAGCTCCAAGAGGATAGGTCGGCCGCCTCTTACTTTGACCACTATAAATACTCCAATCGACCTCCTCCTCTTGGCATCAATTCAAATAATCATATATTCTATTTTCGGTCCATGCAGGGAAAGGGGAGAGAGAGAGAGAAGACCAACAAAGTTGACCAAAATTTTGACTTTCTTTGACTAACGTTGAGTGAGGTTTTTCTATGTTGTTTGACCTACATTGACCAAACCTTTTGTTGCTCTATTTGACCGCAATTTGACTTAAGGCAATTGAATGAAATTCTGGGACAATTGACCAAAATTCCAGAGGTAGTGGCAAAGGCCAAAATTCAGCCTGTTTGACTAGAGTTGACCACAAGTTGTAGAGGCCAGAATTCAGATTCTTTGACCAGAGTTCAATGGTTGTTATAGATTACTAAAATTCTCTCTTTTGACCAGGTTTGATTTATACGAATTGATTACAGTTTGACTAAGTTTGACTGGGATATTCACATTTGTGCATTTGTTGAATTGGACAAATTTCTCAGGAAAAGATTTGGGTTTTTCCCGAGGTTTGGTTTTCCCGAGGTAATTTTTTTGTTTCTTATGCATGTTTATTCTACTATGATCTCTATTGTCCAACTACATTTATAGTTGAAATTTTCTGAAGTATAATTGCTTAATGATTTGGAATGTGCTAAAGTTATAACAATATCATTGAAAAGAATTATGTAGCAGAAAATTGTGCTTGTTTTTATAGCACTTGAAAAAATCAACACAATTTACATGCTATATTCATGCAAACTTGAACTTGAATATTCGATGTCTAAAAGTTTGGATGTACACTAATGTACATAAATATAGATAATGATGTTTGGATGTACACTGATGTACATAAATATAGATAATGATGATTATTAGCATCCATGGAAACCAACTTTGATCTATCAAATTTAAAAAAATAAATGGGTAAAAATTACTTATTTTGTTTGGAATTTTATTTTTATGCTCAAAAATGTTGCAGAGAAGCTTTCCCAAATCTTCATAATTAAAATTTGCATAGTGGAAGGTGCAGAGAAAGAACCCAGTTATGGAAAAGGAACCTTAGTGGTTAGAGATAAAGGGGAGGATGACCCACAATCATTAGAGGTGTAGGAGACTTACAGTGAAGATGCTGGTGTGCCAACCCAACATTCCCTTCTACACATAGTGAGAAACCCACCAATGGCCATCTGTCTCCAGCCATAGAGCTTCTTTCTCTTGAGACAATGAGACATCTTTTGCCTATAAAAGGGTATAGGGCATCAGTGGCTAGCTGCTATATTAATCATTTTTGTATTTCTTAATCTGAAACGGACAATTATCAAGGTTCATTGTCGTCAATGTTTTATTTATCATTTGGCATCCATTACATCATATAAGAATTACCAGATTCGGCCTTCCTAGCCCTATACCCGGATCCAGATCCAAATCATCAAGGAACCGGGGAATCAGTGATCCGCATCCA
Organism: Pinus tabuliformis; assembly: GCA_031772625.1. Taxonomy (NCBI): domain Eukaryota; kingdom Viridiplantae; phylum Streptophyta; class Pinopsida; order Pinales; family Pinaceae; genus Pinus; species Pinus tabuliformis. The sequence goes on from CM062807.1 coordinate 82,787,091, forward strand.
ATTCTTCATGATTCGGTCAATTTTGTTGAGGGATCCATTTCCAGTTATAGGATCTGGATAAATGACACAATTTGTAAGTTAGGATTCATTTTGAATGTTAGGGTAATTGATTCCTTCAACTGTTCTTGCCAGTTTTATGAAGAGCGACAGCTAGAGTTTCACAATCATTTCTGAAACGTCTTTGGTTCCTCCTCTCATTGCACGTCTGTGGCTTTATAGATTCTTAAACACTCCATTTATATAATTTTCTCACCACCCTTTGTATGGCCTGTGTCCTCTGAAAATTCTTTGGCCACTGACAACCAATTAAACCGGTTCCCAAGATATGAAAGAAAAGAGGTCTAACAGTAATGTTGACAAAAGCTACTTTCCTCTAATTACTACTACGAAGCAATAGCATATCCTGAATAAGGTTCAGTTTGGTCAAAGACTGAGGAGACTGCCACTTTCTCCTTTTTGACAAAATAGGAACTATTTTAATTTAGTGATATACATGCCTTCATAAAATTCAGGGTGGAGAAGACCGCACTGGTAAATCTGATATCACCATCTAAACTCTGGTTGAAGCTTGTTGCAAACAACACTATATAAAGAGAACATCTGCTCCTGCACCAACAAATGCCCTTTTTGCAGTCTTCTCAAGTTTACCATCGGTGGCTTTATGTTCACATTCAACAACCTTACCAAGAAAAGTTTCACATTGAAAATTTTTAGGCCCGGCTTCTTCAATATTTCTACCCACCATTTCTTCGGTCATTTTAAATTTTTAATATAAAATTAAATTTTTATATATATATATATATATATATATATATATGAAAAATTTAGGGTTAGAGTTCCAAATCCCCAATTCATAATTTCAGGACAAGTGCCGCAACTGCACAGGATTTTCAGCTGACTCCAATCACACCCACGATTCAAGTAATATTGCATCATATATATATATATATATATATCGGTGTTTCTTGCATATTTATGTGCCAATGTGCTTATTTGATGTTGCCACTGGTTTATATTGAAAGGGAAAAAATGAATTCATTTTGCATCTGTTAATGTTGGGTAAAAGAGAACATTCCCTCCTGCACCAACAAATGCCCCTTTTGCAGTCCTCTCAAGTTTACCATCACTGGATTTGCGTTCACATTCACCACACTTGCCAAGAACAGTTTGACGTTGAAAATTTTTAGGCCCGGCTTCTTCAATATTTCTACCCACCAGGGCTAAAGATCCAAATCCCCAATTCCTAATATTGGGACGAGTACCGCACTTGCACAGGATTCTTCAGCTGATTCCGAACACACTCATGATTCATGTAACATTGCATCATATATATATCGGTGTTTCTTACATATTTATGTGCCAATGTGCTTATTTGATGTTGCAATATTGAAAGGGAAAAAATGAATTCATTTTGCATCTATTAATGTTGGGTAAAAGAGAACATTTGCCCCTGCACCAACAAATGCCCCTTTTGCAGTCCTCTCAAGTTTACCATCGCTAGCTTTGCGTTCACATTCAACACCTTTACCAAGAACAGTTTGACATTGAAAATTTTTAGGCCCGGCTTCTTCAGTATTTCTACCCACCAGAGTTAGAGATTCAAATCCCCAATTCCTAATATTGGGACGAGTACCGCACTTGCACAGGATTCTTCAGCTGATTCCGATCACACTCACGATTCATGTAACATTGCATCATATATATCGCTGTTTCTTCCATATTTATGTGCCGATGTTTCACACTCACGATTCATGTAACATTGCATCATATATATCGCTGTTTCTTACTTATTTGATGTTGCCACTGGTTTATATTAAAAGGGAAAAAATGAATTTATTTTGTATCTTTTGTTGTTTGTCGTCATTTGCCGACATTTACCCTATTTGCCCTTTATTGTTGATTTTCTGATGTCTGAATCCTCGGCAAATTTTTGCCGATGCCAATTTTTTCAACAATGTTCACACCCACAAACAGGAAAAATAACGGAAAACACCAAGAAAATAAAAGAATTTCCCAACTGACAGAGACCTCCAGCACATATTCAAAAAATTAAAAGAAACATGACACCTGCATCAGAGAAGTTGGCATGATATATAACAGCAAAGAATCGAATCACTGCCAAAAAGAGAAAAGATGGTTGACAATTGGAGACTAGCACCAAATAAACCTTACATGCAAACCCTAAGAACACAAGAAGAGAAACAGACACTCTAAAATCTGTTCCATGGAAATTATCCAGGCGGGGGGGTTTAGAGCAGCTCCCCAATGCGTCGCAATTCACTATTATAAACCCTATCAGCATCGCTCAAAAAATCAAACTAACCAGTCAATACTGTAGGGTGATATAAAAACATTGCCCCTCGTAAAATATTTCGCCCAGCCCATCAAATTTCGTTGCCATCTCTAATGAACTCATTCAATCAACCAAAAGGGTCAAACCCCGCTTAACGTATCTTGATATATCCAGTGAATGAACATTTAGATCGCCTGTCTCAATTTTGTCATGCTTCACAATTGTTTCTTGTCTAGATGATCATCAAGGGCATATTCTTGTTCTTCTCCTTCTTTCAAGACCGCCAGTTATCTTCGAGGCCTTATCACTATGACTTCGTATTTTAATTTACTGTTGTTAAACCATTATCAAAAAACAGTTAAGAAAGTAACAGTAGATATTCAATTGCCAACTTTGCTCAACCCTATAAAGTTGGTTAGGAATGTTTTAGGAGGATTGAAGTGAAAATCTTCAGTGATAAGTTTTTACACCGAGGGTTTGAAAACAATAGGGCACATAGCCTTAACGTATCTTGATATATTCAGTGAATGAACATTTAGATCAAGTGGCCTGCCTCAATTTTGTCATGCTTTGCAATTGTTTCTTGTCTAGGTGATCATCAAGGGCGTATTCTTGTTCTTTTCCTTCTTTCAAGACCGCCAGTTATCTTCGAGGCCTTATCACTATGACTTCGTATTTTAATTTACTGTTGCTAAACCATTGTCAAAAAACAGTTAAGAAAGGAACAGTAGATATTCAATTGCCAACTTTGCCCAACCCTATAAAGTTGGTTAGGACTGTTTTAGGAGAATTGAAGTTGAAAATCTTCAGTGATAAGTTTTTAATCCGAGGGTTTGAAAATAATAGGGCACATAGCCTTAACTCTGGCATGGCAACTTGGCTATGAAACTCGAACAACTAATGTCATCCCTACTGTAACTGTTTTGGATAAAAAGCCAGCATTTTTTGTGTCGTAGATTTCCTCCAACGTCTAAGAAGATAATGTCCTTTAAAATATAGCACTAATGGCTAATTATGGGAGTTTTAACTCCTTTATTACAAAGTCAGTTCAAATTTGCAACCATTCTACATATGAAATAGTAAGATAGTGAAAGCATTGAAGAAAATCTTGGATGAAAAGCACAGTGATGCGGTAATATATCAATAGATTAATAAAAGCCTTAACCCTTGATCTCTCCCGTAGGAGAATCTTACATTTTTCCACCAAAATTGATTTCATCCAAAGCACACATTGCCCAGCAAAATAAATGCAAATAGTAGAATAGAACTAAGAAAATCCAAAACTTCCCAAGAAAACCTCCTGAGAAATACTGATAGAACGAAAAGTTTTACATGTACAAACTGGTTGCATCCAAAAGAATGCTTTTATACCAGGAACATTTGCCATCCTTATTTTCACAACTATCTAGAGGGGGAAAGCATGTCTCCTTCATTTCATTCACTCCAGTGTATCAACAAAACAAGTATAAATGCCAAATTTATTTACTTTCGAAATGACCGCCATCAAGAGAAAAAATGAATCAGTATCCACCAAATTATCACTAGATTTAACTCTGGAAACCTGCTTTGATCCATGTGAATAACCGGAATAACCTGCTTTGATCCATTTGATCAATCAACCTGGCATCCATGAGAACTGGTTAGTAGTGGGTAGTTCTTTCTACGGTTCTCTCCACCACTTCTGAATTGACAATATAGTAGCATTACCAAAAAGTTACTCTTCTTGGTACTCAGCAACAAACCCTTGTCTACCCAGAGCAGTGTAATGAACACCGTAGATCCATTTTCACTATTTACATGAGATTGACAGTAAAAAGTAGAAATGTGGACACGACACTGAAAAAATCAGCATGCGAACAAAAGATGCCAACTAGTCAAACATTGCTCAGATCTGCAGCCAAGATAATGGAGTACTGACATCTTGATCTTCCTTTCTGCCCATGAGCTTGCTTCTAACTTCAAGGAATGCTTTAACGAAGTCAATGTTATTGTTCAATCCCCTAGTTTTCATACAATCCTTAGCTATTCTTTGAGGTCTAGCATAATACGTCACATTCCTGGCCATATAAGAATATGAAACCACTGTGGCCATGGGAAACTTATAAAGCAACCATAAACAAATGTATTGCTGGCAACAAAACTCACTTCTTTTAATCTTGAATTAAAAGCTTGATGAATTGCTACATCGGCGCAGTCCGTAATCTTCCAAAGAATTGTTTGTTGGCAAAATGCCCACACTATGATCTGTGCTACTAAGTGATACCGTATCATCATCCACCCCAAGCATGGCAAGGGTGAGATGGGTTTGTATATCATGCCCCCCCTGATTTTCTACAATGTCATCCTCATCTGAAGTATCCATATCCTTGGTCATTGTATTCTGGCACCACGCCCAGTCAGTCCTCTCATCTTCTCCTTGTAGTAGTTTTAAAATCTGCCATTAATCATATCTTGGTATTAAAGAGTAAGCAGAGATGAACAGATGTGGTTAACATAGAGTGTTTTATAGCTAAAAGAAAATGTAAGAGAAATTGCACCCTAAAGTAATTTTTGCAGGTAAAGAACACCCTCAAAAAACACACGAGGTAGTAAAAACAAGCCCCTGAAGCATATAGAAATGAATAGAGGAAGATAAATTACTCGGCTCATGCAAGGACGGTAATGAGATGTTTCCCTTAGACAAAGCGTAGCAGCAAGCATCATTCTATGCATTTCATTTGTATCATAAACATTTTGCAAACATTTGTCAGCAAGACTTTCCATATTCCCATCCTGTAAGAGTGGTCTTGCCTGGTTTCAACATTTACAGAAGGTTAAACATGAGCCCCTAATAAGGATAATCAATATAAATAAACATGAAGAAGAGAGTCAACTGTAAAAACCAGGACTTACCCACATAATCAGGCTTTCTTGACCCTTGGGACTTGCTGTATCAATTGGCTTCCTTCCAGTTATTAGCTCAAGAAGGACCACACCAAATGCATACACATCCGTCTTCTCATTAACCTTTCCATAAACAAAGTATTCTGGAGCAAGATACCTGTCAAACTACAATCACAATTAGTGAATTTACAAATTGGATAGCTTTAATCTGAAAATGGCCAATCGAAACTGGGAAGATGCTTACATACCCAAATGTTCCTAAAACATCGCTGCAAGTGATATATGAAGATGTTGGTGCCCACCTTGCTAGCCCAAAATCTGACAACTATTATAATAACACGCACATTAATTCTGTTGAAATTTTTCATTAGTGCAGAATTCCAAGTTTCAGTTTACAAGTCTAGATCACTAAGATCTCTTCAAATACTGAATTGTGCAATTTAGTCTTGATTCTTCTTGCAGTAAAAAGATTTATACCTGTGGTTCAAACTCTTCAGAAAGCAAGATATTGGAAGACTTTACATCTCCATGAATGACAGATTGAGAAAAGCCATTATGCAAGTAATTTAATGCTTCAGCAACTCCTACAGCCACTTTTAATCGCACTTTCCAAGGAAGTATTGGCTTTTCCTCTCCTCCTGAAAAATATATACATAGTCAATAGCTAGGACTATAATCAAATCTCAGAAAAGAGAAAATGAAAGACCCTGCCATACAATACATAACACTATGATGCTTAAAACGTACTACTGCTTAATATTTCTACACGATTTCATGATTCTTAAAATGCAATACTATTGAGTATATACCATGGAGATTCTCTTCAAGGTTTCCTCTGGATACAAAATTATACACCAGAAGGCGGTTAAGGCCTTCTGCACAGTAACCGATAAGTGTAATGACATGGTTGTGCTTCAATAGAGTAAGAATCTCAACTTCAGAAAGAAGCTCTTGCTCTGTTTTGGATGATGAATTCAAGATTTTCACTGCCACCGATTGTCCATCAGGAAGAAATCCTCTGTACACCTTACTGCAGCCTCCTCTTCCTATAAAATTCCCTGCAAGAATAAGGATGTTACATAATTGAATTGAGTTCACAAGGTTAATAAACATTTCAAGGGAAATTTCTCATTCAAAACAGAAGCACAGAAATGAAAAACTCCACGAGGAAAACTGCAAATGCAACCTGTTGAAAAACCAGAAGTAGCAGATTGCAACTCCTGATATGTAAAATGCCTGCAGGTTTTACTTTGACAAAGGAACTCTAATCTCCTTGCCAAACAATTTTCTTCTTGATCAGAATCATTCTGCTGACTGCAAGGAAACCCTTCTTCTTTAGAGCATGCTTCAATTGGTGCTACCTCATTTGAAGACCGAGCTTCATGTTCATAGTTGCAAACCTTCTGCATAATCTGTCCTTTCAAATGAAGCTCTCCAGTTGCCTGTGTAAGCCTATTTGGCAACTGTAGTGCCCATTTAACTACAGATGTTTGTTTTGATGTAGACTGTGGAGTAGGAAGCTTGGTCAGTGAATCGGCTCCACGTAAGAGGGGCCATCCAGGTACTGATTCTCCTTTCTCTGTAATCAGTCCCGAAGTCGCCCTTTTGGGAAACTTTTGGTTAAGTACTGCACAAGAATCACTTTTCCCCTCCCCACTGGGGATTAGGTTACAAATGCCTTGAAATGAATCACATAAGGATGCCGAATCTATAACTTCATATCCTGCATCTTTCTTCTCACTGGCAACAAGAGTCTGGGTATCCAACTGACAGAGGGAACAATTTGGTTTCAGAGGGAGACATGACCTTTTCAATTTTTCCATTTCAGACAAATTGTATTTACAAACATCAACTTTGTTCACAAGAAAGTTTTCAAGACCATTACGATCTGATACTAGACTGAGAATCTTGTCATGCTCATTGCTATCATATCTTCTAGGAGATGTTAAAACTGTCCTATCCAAAGAACATTCTACAACACTGTTTAATGCTTTGCAGTTCTTGCTTCTAATTCCCCATCGTATTCGATTCAACAATCCTAGCCGAGGAAAAACAGCTTTCTCTGCAACTGAACAGACAAGAAAGCCAAGGCAAGAAAAGCCCCAAGAACCTCAGAACATTTAGTATTAGTACATGCAAACCACCAATGAGGGTCCTTGTCTTGCACTCATGTATGCTTTGTCAGAAACATACGTACCTGATAGATGCTCGCTTCCACGCCTCTCAAAAATAACCTTTCCATTTTCAACAACTAGTACAGAAGAACTGCATGGTAATCTCTTAACACAATGTTTGGCTAAAGATAGTGAAGACCTGAAACATTGACAAAATCATGAATCAACATCTCTTATGGAATTTCAAGCCTGATCCCTTGTGGCACAAAAGAGTTAGGGAGCCTCATACCTTATGGCATTATGCTTACTAGCTCCCAGAATCACCTTTGAAGCATCATACAATTTTGCTTCTTCTACCAGCACATTTTGCACAGAGGATCCATGAGTTATCTTGAATTGCAGATCCACCTGTTAAATCAGATAAATTGTTAGTCTTGTAAATAAAGATCCACACTATATATTTAATTACAAGTACTTCCACAACTGCAATAAATTTGCCCCAAGAAATTTTCAACTCTTCTTATGTTCTGATCAAAAGAACAAAGGAAGGCACTCCATGGGTGTTCATCGATATCGGATACTACATCTAGGACTCCATATCTGTTCAGTCATACGACACTAGAAAGTTTGTTCTTTGCAAATGTTATCGGTCTACATAACATTCTTCTAATGCCAAGGGATTGCAGAAGCAGAAATTTTAATTGATACCATGATAATCTAAAATACTTTAATCTTGTGAGTTGCAAGAATGGAAAACAAACAATATAAATCACCTGTTTCAGGCTGCAAAAACCTTCATAGACTTCAACTGCTGAATTAAAGGCACTCACAAGCTGGTGGTTTGTATTGCTTTGATCCTTGGATGACAGTTCTGCAAAATAAGAAAAGGGTAAGAATCTTTAGTAAGCAGACTGATCAGACTCAACTTCTAAGAATGAGAACGAATTCACATATGTTGGCATTCAAATATTTCAATATCGTGTAATCCAGATTGCTGTCAAGATTATTCAGCCCTCTGTGACTAAAAGTAGTGCCATATCAGACTGCTAAAGTTGGAGGCTCCATTATATTATCAGACCCTCCAGCTGAGAGATTGAATAACTTAACAGAACGATGGCTGACATGTAAAAGACAGCTTCAAGGAAACTAAAATGGAAGTAATCAATCAGTAGCAAGCAGTAGAAGGCCCCTAAGCAGCTGCAAATCGAAATCAAAACTCCTGGGGAATTGATAATATTCCATTTTCTCCTCTAGCATCCATGATACAGAAGTATTAAATTGCCTGCTCCATGATTTTGGAAGTTTAGTCAATGAGCTGAAGCCCATATGGGTTGGGCCTGCCCCCTCTTCAGGACAGACGGAGGGAGACTAACAAGCTTTTAGCATCCCACACCACCACCCTCAAACAGGGTTTTGGGGGATACTTTGAATGATTTAGGCATTTTACCTGGGTTTCCCGGGTTGCTATGAGTGAATTAGTAAATGCCAAATGGTTAGAAACTTAGACCATGATGATTGAAGATTTGTAAATGGCCTGGACCTTGCAAGCGACAGAGAACATCAGTGCATAATAAGCATGGAGTTCTATTTTAACCCTGGGCTTTGCCAGTACAAAATCAAAATCTTGGAACCCTTATAAGCAGCATAATGTAACCCCAGTGTAATCACAAATTATTCACAACTTGGCACCTCTTGGCACAGTGTGGTAAGTAGATAGCCTGGTTTGGACTGCCCCTCCTAGACAAACTTGGGATTAGCAAGGGTAGAAATTGGACATAATGTCAAAGAATATTCCCTTACAAAAAATATACATTTTTAAGTCGCTAACAAACTAATTCATGTTCAAAAGTCATGTGGGTTGTGCTCAAGAATAAATCAGCTTTCAAATTAATATTTTTCATAGACTCCAGTTCAATTCCCATATGAGAATGTTGCTGTGTTAATATCACCAACTATGTGATATATTGTGATATTTCATTGTTAATTTAGCCCCATCTGTTTGTCCTGTACCTCTGGGCAGTATATCAACAAACAAGAGCTAATTGTAAGTCTTGGGTGATTTTGATGGCAATACCCTTCAGTAATGGCATCAAAGCCCAAGGAGGAGCCCAGTCCTGCCAAAGGTCCACTTACCCAAACAAAAACAAATTAAAAGCTCCAATCCCTTTTCAATAGATCACGTCAATAATAATAATAATAAGTGACATGAAATAAAACTTATGAAATATCAATTTGCCATGAATATTTGAAGAAACTGTAAAAATTCAAGTGACTTAATGAAGGAATTCATATCCAGTCCTTTCTAAGAACTTGAGATTGCCTAAAGTACACAAATCAATTCGGAGATCTCATTTATTGTTCCAATTATGATTTCAATAATCCAAGAGGCAATATAGTATCTAAATATGGAAATATAAGACAATGACCCTCATTTGAAGCATAAGCTATGAAATCCAAGGCATCTAAAAGAGGATATCTCAATTATCCTAGCAGATTTCTATGGGCAGGCAAGGAAATGGAGAAACACCCACTGGTCCTATCATCCTGGAACTCTATAGCTATTTCAAAAGCACAAGGGGGTTGGGGGTTTCAAAATCTTTTTCTTTTCTCAAAAGCTTTGGCAGCAAAAGGAGTATGGAGGCTCATCCAGGAGGATGGCTTGTGGGCAAGGATTATGACAGCAAAATACATCAGTCCCTCATCTATCACTGAATGGATCAGATTGCCCAATAGTTCCTTGTCAAATGGTTCAAATAATTAGAAGGCTATTTTAGGGGCTTTTAATATCATTGGTCAGGATCTCTACCAAAACACAGGGAATAGATCTCAAGCTATGTTGCAGGAAACGTGGGCCCCCCTACATAGCAGCTATGTTTCTGTATCTAAACACTGAAACACATTTCACATGTGGGAGATGCATTGCATACAAACTGAAACAGGTTTCAACATATGTACAACGTGTTTTCAAATGAAATTTGTTTGATTTTGCCTTGATTTAATTGTTGGGATTCACATTTTTTGTTTTAATGCATAATTAAAGATTAATTATGAATTAATGAGACTTCTTGAAACCTCTAAGACCAAAAAAAAAATTCTTTAAAAGAAGGTTTCACTCTCAATTTGCACCAAAATGTTGGCAATTAATGATAATGTTAAATAATGAATCCATACAGGTGAGGATAGTTTTAGATAGAGGATATTCCTCCTCTATCTAAAATTAATGATAATGTTAAAAATTTAAGTAAAGGGATGAAAAGAAAAGATGAATTTACGAATTTAAGCACAATGATGAAAAGGAAAGACATATATAAGAATTTAACATTACCATTAATTGTTTCAAAATGTTTGAGAGTGGTTCCAACCTCCTTGGACTTCATATGGAGGCAAGTAAAATTTCATATCCCATTCAAAATTCAGCAAACTTAACAACAGGATTGTTAGGATTGTAGCATTTTCATTATATTCTATCATGTATATGGGTATGAAGTTGATAGTTGTTAAATTATGGTATGTTCTATGCTTAGAGCAGTGTACTTATTTTTCTTCTTATTAGCCACAGATTAGCAATCACATATACATTAAGTAAAGTGCAGATAGAACATCAAATGATCAACAGAAAACAAGCCAAGACAAGAGACACAAGATGTGGCAGCTAGCCAGGGACAAACCCCCATGTGGGGAAACCCTTTGATCAAATCTTCTTTTATCTTCAATCATTCAACAGAGAGAAATAGTACAAAATCTGAATTCTGTAATTTTATATCAGCAGCAGCAAACCCTAAATCAGCAAAGTCAAACTTGATCAAACTAGCTGAAATTGACCTGTAAAATACTTGGTCAATTTCCGGTCAACTTGTCCTCGAACAGCCTGAAGAAACAGCCCTTGAACAGCCCCAAAAGTTCAGTCAATTTGCAGATTTCTGAAGTCAGCTGCAGCCCTAAATTAGGGCAGGCAATACCGGTCAAACCAGAGGTCAGATCACCTCGATTTTCGTGCCAAAAATTGCGGCCTGCCTAGGAGAGGCAACCACACCCAATCCGCACTTCTGGAAGGTCAACACTGGTCAAAGAGATGACCTGCTGCCCTAGCGTCCTTCTTTCTGCGTCTTCTTTGCCCTAGGACGTCTTCCTTTTCATCCACACGTGTGAGAGAGAGAGAGAGAGGCTCCTTTTATGCGTAGGAGAGAGAAAGAGAGAAGATGAGTGAATTGAATTTTTAAAATGAGTAGAATGCTCCTTGTATTTATATGCAAACGTTGAGGTTGAATAGACATGACTGTTGGGCTTCTTGGACCTACATAAGTTTGTTGGCCGACCTTGACAATTTCTCCATAATCAAAATAAATTCATATCTCCATAAATACTTATCGAAATCGGATGATCTTTAGATCAATCCTACACCTCTCGATGAGAGGAATCTAGGAAAAATATCAGAAGCCATAAATAAGGTGATCCACATGGAGTTTGGCCCTAGTTGCCAATTTTAACACTCCCTCTCAACTAGGGAGAACTTCATCTGCAATCCATCAGACCGTCACTACAATCCATCCATCAAATGCACTGTCCTGTACAGCTTGACCCCACTCTGCCCTGCTCTGCTCGAACTATGAAGAAGAAATGATCAAGGATGTATCATACCATCCTCCACTGACCCGAAGTTGGTCTCAGAGTGTGAACCACTCTCACTGATCCCAAATCAGTATCATTGATCCCAGATCAATGGAGGTCATCCTAGCATAGGGAGTACGGTAGATACAGCGATGCGTCCATCGATAGTACTACTATGGTCCCTATCCTCATTTCCCTGCTCATTGATCAAATGAGAGGTACTTCCCATGAGTCCCAGACTGCATGGGTAGGATGCCTCGACAAGAGAACTAATCATCCTGTCCACAGGAGAACGAATCATCCTGTCCAGTGGATGCCACGGAGAACTAATCATCCTGGCCTACAAGAGAACTAATCATCCTACTCCACAGTCACCACGGAGAATGAATCATCCTGGCCCACTGGAGAACTAATCATCCTATTCCACAATCGCCACGGGGTGTCACAAGGGAAGGTTGAACCTTTACCCTGTACATAGTACACCACCAGGGGATGGTGAGTCGCCCTGTGGTCACATGTCGCTCCAAGAAGTACCCCATGCCCCCGTGGAGCTCCCAGAGCTCAATACATCATACTCAACCCTCATAAGAGGTCTCTGAACGACACCAAGTCGTTCTCTGAATTTGACCTTTCCTAGGGGCTTTGTCAAAATGTCGACAACCTGTTCATCCGTACCGATATGTTGGAGCCTGATTGCTCCTCGTTGCACCATATCTTGAATATAGTGGTACCTGATATCGATATGCTTGGAGCGATCACGAAATACGGGATTCTCTGATAAACGGATCTCGCTCTAGTTGTCACACAGAATCACGGTGGTATCCAATGTAAATCCAAATAGCTCACTAAAGAGCTTTCGCAACCGGACTGCCTCACAGGAGGCCATGCTAGCAACAATGTACTCTGCCTCGGCGGTGCTCAAAGCCATCGACTTCTGCTCCCTACTCATCTAGGATATCGAGGCAGATCCCAAAGAGAAACAGCACCCAGAAGTGCTCTTTTGGTCCACCACACTGCCTGCCCAATCAGCATCAGTATACCCAAGTAGTCTCACATCTCCGACAATGTATCTCAATCCATGAGTGATTGTGCCACGAAGATATCTCAACAGATTCTTGGCACCAATCCAATGTGAGTGGTGAGGCTCAACCATATGTTGACTCAATGTGTTGACTGTAAAGCATATATCCGGACAGGAGTTCACCAAGAACATTAATGCTCTGACGAGTTGACGATACTCGATAGCATTTCGTAAAACAGGTCCGGTAGCACTACCGCTTAACTTCTTGAAGTCAAGCTCCATCGGGGTAGTTACAGGCTTGCAGTCCACCATGCCGAATCTTTCCAATATCTTCACCACATATTTTCCTTGAGATAGGAAAATCTCCCCTGGTTTCTGCCAAACTTCCAGTCCTAGGAAATAGTGCATAAGTCCTAGGTCTTTCATCTCGAACTCAGAAGCCAGCGCCCTCTTACATTCGTGAATGAGAGAGTCTGCACCTGTTATAAAGAGGTCGTCAACATATAGCACCATTATGAGAGGCTTGTCATCTATAACCTTAAAGTAAAGGTTAGGGTCGGCTTCACTCCTAGTGAATCCCAGCTTCATCAAGTAGCTATTGATCCTCTCATACCATGCTCGGGGTGCTTGCTTTAGCCCATAGAGGGCCTTCTTCAACTTGCACACATGAGATTCTCGATCATAAATCTCAAATCCTTCGGGTTGCTCCACATAGACCTCCTCTTTGATCGAACCATGTAAGAACGCGGTCTTGACATCCATCTGATGTAGGTTCCATCCTTGCGAAGCAGCAAGGGCTATGATCGAGCAGATGGTGGTATATCGGGCAACAGGTGCAAATATCTCGTCATAGTCTATACCTTCCTTCTGGGAGAAGCCACAAGCGACAAAATGAGCCTTATAATTTTCCGCACTTCCATCAACTGCATGCTTTATCTTGTAAAGCCATTTTGAAGTGACAACTGCTTTGTCTTGGGGTCTGGGGACCACATCCCAAACATCGTTTTTCATAATGGACTCATATTCCTCAGTCATAGCATCCTTCCATACTTGATGCTTGACAGCATCTGTGAATGATGAAGGCTCATTTTGGATGATCGTGCTCATGATAGTCAGCTATCCCTGATACTTGTTCAGCTTCTTACTTTCACGGAAGGTTCCTCTGGGTGTAATGTGTCCTTCAGCATCATCAAGTGTCCCCCTAAGCCATGAAGGCCTCTTCCTAGAAGAGGAAGGCTCTTGCGGAGGAGGATCAATAGGATCCATAGGTTCTTCCACATCGGGCATCGTCTCATCTTCCTTTTCCTTTAGTTCCCCGGTGTCAGCTTCTTTAGATCCCCTTAATGTAGGAAGATTGTCTACTTTGCTAAGATCCATCTCTTCGTCAAAGGTGACATCATGACTAATCTCGACTTCCCTTTGACCAGCTACATAGATTCTATAGCCCTTAGTATTTTCGGTATAGCCCACGAAGACTCCTCTCTTTCCAGATGCACCCAATTTATTCCTTTTCTCTCGCGGCACATGAAAATATACAAGGCTTCCAAAAATTCTAAAATGAGATATGTCAAGTTTCTTACCGGTGAACATTTCTTCAGGAGTTTTGGAACCCAATGCTTGATGAGGGCATCAGTTTTGTACATATACGGCGGTATTTGCAGCTTCAGCCCATAGAAACTTCGGAAGTCTTTGATCATGGAGCATAGCACGGACAGCTTCCACAATTGTACAATTCTTCCTTTCCGCCACACCATTCTACTCAGGAGTATATGGTGTAGTAGTCTCCCTCTTAATGCCAGCCTCTTTACAAAAGTCATGAAACTCATTGGATTCATATTCAGTCCCATTATCAGTCCTTAAGGTCTTGATCTTCTTTTCGATTTGATTCTCGATCAAGGCTTTGAAGTGTCGAAACCAGGAGAACACTTCATCCTTCTTTTTCAAGAAGTATATCCAAGTCTTGTGAGAATAATCATCTGTAAAAGTGAGGTAATATAAATATCCTCCCAAGGAGTTCACAGGCATCATACTAGATATGTCTAAGTGAACCAACTGCAATATACCGGAGGTCTTGCTTTGGCTTGAGAGGAATGGTCCCCTTTTTAGCTTTCCTTCAGCACATCCTGGGCATACACCTTCTTGCTCTACTCTGAACTCGGACATCCCCGTGACCATTTTTCTTACATTGGGTAGAGCTTTATAATGAAGGTGAGCAACCCTCTAATGCCATAGTTCGAACTGAAGAGACGTGTCACAAGACATGATGATACCCAGTGGACTTCCTTTGACCTGATATAATGAATCAACTCGAAATCCAAGAGTAGAAGCATCTTTAAAGTTCTTTTTCCATACACATACCTTACCATCGCCGAAGGCCACCTTGTAGCCTTTGTCTTCCATTGCCAAAATGGACACTAGGTTCTTTTTTAGATCAGGTACATATAATACATCTTGTAAGTGGATGGTATTACTTTGATTCAATTGAAGAGTGACATTTCCTACGCCTTTCACAGGATATTTTGAATTATCTCCAAGAACAACTTCCAGGTTGGTTTCCTTCTCTATCAGATTATAGAGAGCTTCTTTGTAACTAGTGAAGTGCCTTGAAGCAACACTATCAATTAGCCAATTTCCCAGCGAGTTCGAGGGAGCAGTAGTAGATAGAGCAACTGGTAGATAATATTCATCTTGCTTATTGTTAACAGTGTTAGATTCATACCTAGAATTTCTTGCCTTCTTGAATGGTTGTCCTCTTCCTGATTTACGACACCTCTTTTACCTATTCCATTTGACCTGCCATTCCTTTGATTGCCTTGAGAGGGATTTTGATCATCATCCTGGTGTGAGTCCCTTTTATCAGGGCACTCCCTTACATAGTGACCTGTTTTATTGCAATTGTAACATCGTCCCTTTCTTCCACCCTTAGGTCCAGCCTTTTCTTTGAATTTAGCCCCGAAATTGTTTCTTCTTTTAGTATGAGAAGAAAAGGCAGAGGGATGACCTTTGAGTATGGGCATTTCTTGCTCTTCCATCCTCGTTTCTTCTTGAATGCATCTAGCCATTAATTCCTCAAATCCAGGAATTACGTGATTGTTGAGAAGAGTAGCCTTGAATATATACCATTCAAATGGTAGTCTTCCAAGAGTTGTGAGTGTCATTTCCCTGTCAGGAATTATTTCCCCAATAGATAGGAGATCATTCTTGATCTCGGTGATCCTTAAGAAATATGCTTGCATACTCTCATCTTTGCCCTTCTTAATTTCCTTCAGCGTATTTCTAAGAAACGAGACTTGATTTGCATCATTAACTTTAAATAAACTCACCAATCTATCATAGATTTCCTTGGAGGTGTTTAGCTCAGAAACATAGGCCACCAAGCGCTTGTTAATAGAGTCCCCAATGATCTTCCTTGCTTTGACTTCTCCCTTGGTCCATTTGTTCCTAGCAACAGCGGATGCATTTGATGGAAGCTCAACAATCCCGCCTCTCACATGGTCCAACACCTCCTGCTCTTCTAATGTTAGATCAAGAGACATCTTCCATCCGTGATAGTCAGACTTCTCACAGAGTTTGTCTTCAGCAGGGAAGTGTGTTGAGGACCCCATGATTCCTTTTTAAGATAGCCTTGCTAACCTTCTCTTCGGTGATTGCTCTTGCTCTTGCTCTTGCTTGGGCTTTGTCTTCACCTCAGCGCTGATACCATGTTAAATTATGGTATGTTCAGCTCGGAAACATAGGCCACCAAGCGCTTGTTAATAGAGTCCCAAATGATCTTCCTTGCTTTGACTTCTCCCTTGGTCCATTTGTTCCTAGCAGCAGCAGATGCATTTGATGGAAGCTCAACAATCCCGCCTCTCACATGGTCCAACACTTCCTGCTCTTCTAATGTTAAATCAAGAGACATCTTCCATCCGTGATAGTCAGACTTCTCACAGAGTTTGTCTTCAGCAAGGAAGTGTGATGAGGACCCCATGATTTCTTTTTAAGATAGCCTTGCTAACCTTCTCTTCGGTGATTGCTCTTGCTTTTGCTTGGGCTTTGTCTTCACCTCAGCTCTGATACCATGTTAAATTATGGTATGTTCTATGCTTAGAGCAGTTTATTTATTTTTCTTCTTATTAGCCACAGATTAGCAATCACATATACATTAAGTAAAGTGCAGATAGAACATTGAATGATCAACAAAAAACAAGCCAAAACAAGAGACACAAGATGTGGCGACTAGCTAGGGACAAACCCCAATGCGGGGAAACCCTTTGATCAAATCTTCTTTTATCTTCCATAGTTCAACAGAGAGAAATAGTACAAAATCTGAATTCTGTAATTTTATATCAGCAGCAGCAAACCCTAGATAAGCAAAGTCAAACTTGGTCAAACTAGCTGAAATTGACCTCTGAAATACTTGGTCAATTTTCGGTCAACTTGTCCTCGAACAGCCTGAAGAAACAGCCCTTGAACAGCCCCAAAAGTCAGTCAATTTGCAGATTTCTGAAGTCAACTGCAGCCCTAAACTAGGGCAGTCAATACCGGTCAAACCAAAGGTCAAATCACCTCGATTTTCGTGCCAAAAATTGCAGCCTGCCTAGAAGAGGCAACCACACCCAATCCGCACTTCTGGAAGGTCAACGCTTGGTCAACACTGGTCAAAGAGATGGCCTGCTGCCCTAGCGTCCTTCTTTCTGCATCTTCTTTGCCCTAGGACGTCTTCCTTTTCATCCACACGTGTGAGAGAGAGAGAGGCTCCTTTTATGCGTAGGAGAGAGAGAGAAAAGATGAGTGAATTGAATTTTTCAAATGAGGAGATTGCTCCTTGTATTTATATGCAAACGTTGAGGTTGAATAGACATGACTGTTGGGCTTCTTGAGCCTACATAAGTTTGCTGGCCGACCTTGACAATTTGTCCATAATCAAAATAAATTCATATATCCATAAATACTTATCGGAATCGGATGATCTTAAGATCAATCCTACACCTCTCGATGAGAGAAATCTAGGAAAAATATCAGAAGCCATAAATAAGGTGATCCTCATGGAGTTTGGTCCTAGTTGCCAATTTTAACAGTTGTTAATCAAGAGCACCAAGCCCTTTATGTACCTTGATGTTAGTGATATTGCTTGTCGGACTCCTCCGTCATGGCCTTAGCAAATTTGTACCCTTCACTCAAACCAAAATCGTTGATTAGGCATGCTAAGATTTTCATACCATATTTTAAAGCTTGGATTAGGTAGTTTCATCAAAATTGGGTGGTGTTGACCAATTTCCAGAAAATTGATGTAGAGGCAAATGGTAATACTAATGATGAGGATCCCAATATAAGCGACGGTGGAACACTGCTTATCATTTATGATTTCTGTTTAAATATTCTTGCTCATTTATTCATAATGATTTCTTTCAAAGTTCCAAAATATATATATAATGTTTCCCATTTCCATTTTTTGTGGTGTAACATTTCCAGTGCATTTCCGTTTTGGAAACACACACCAATTTCCTGGTATCATGCAACTATGATCTCAAGTCCTAACTGGAAAAGATGCTTGGATAGTCCGCCAAGGACATCACCTCCTGCCTTCCCCTCTCATTCACGAATCACAACTTAACCAAGGCTGGTATCTGTACATGAAACCAAGTAGCTACACTAAATCCCGCTACAGGCTCGCAGTCCTGGGCTACAAATAAGGATTTACATTTGGAACGTGAAAAGGCAGAAGCATGGACCAACTACACCAGGGCTCTGCGAATATCATCGGTTTCTCTTTCTGAATTGCCAGATACTCCCAGTCCCATATGGGCTATAAGGAAAACAGGAGATTATTCCCCCAAGCTAGGCTATCTTTTCACTGCTCAAGGGAATGTCCCTGGACAACCTCCATGATGGGAGGAAAAGATACGGAAAGAAAAGTGCCCAGCAAAAACAAAACTGTTTATGTGGGTCACTCTTCAGAACAAAACACCTACTTGGGACAACCTGCCAAAAATATCTCTCTGCAGGCTAGGAAGATGTGCCTTGTGTAACCAGGAAACGGAAAGAATCCCTCGGCTCTTTTTAAACTGCCTCTTCTCCAAACAGGTCCGGGAGAAGGGAAACAGGACCACAGGTCAAGTCTCAAAAGTTAAAACTATTGCTGGCAAGGGAATTCAGTGGAGGAGGCTCTAAAAAATTGGTTTGCTGCAAATCCCTGCAAAAAGTATAAACCTCCTTTCTGCATAATCTAGGGCATCTGGCTAGAACAAAATTCTATCATCTTCAAGAACAAAGAAGATTCCTCCTTAAAGGTAGCTATAATTGACCTTCCCATCATGGACCAATTCAGCTCCTTCAGCAAATCAGAAGCGACTGCAAGGATTAGCCCGACTCAGATCAACACATGCCACCCATGGGGATTCTTTGACAGGGCAGTGCAAGGAGACCCTTCCAAAGGAGGGGCTGGTGGTACGTACCATTATCCTCTCATCCTCTCATAAAATCTCCTTTATGGCCTGTTTGGGTGACTCAACAAATAACTCAGCGGAACTTAAAGCATTACTGCTTCTCCTCAAACTTGCGTTGGAAGAAGGAATATCACATATCAACATTTATGGGGATTCTCTGCTTGTCATAAACTGGTTGAAAGGGAAAGAACGCCTCATAAACTTCAATCTGCAGCCACTGTATCAATTCATTTTGCAAATGCTTCCAAATTTCATTCACATCTCCTTCAATCATGCGTACAGGAACAGGAATGAAGACACAGACCGCCTCTCCAAAAGTAGCTTGGACTTGGACAAAGGCACATGGAAAGTTACAACAGATCAAGGAGGTGTCCAGTTGGAATATTTTCATGTTCCATAGTTCTAGCTAGTCTAGCTTATAGCAGGTTTGTTTTCTTGTCCATTTTGCAGGATTTTGTCATATATACCTATATGCTGCTATTAGAGGTGATTTACATGCGTTTTTTTTGCTGATGTGTATATATATATATATATGAGAAGATACTTGCTGAACTGTTGGTAGTCTTTCGTTTCGATATTTTTGGGCTGCTAAGAGCAGATCAGAATGCCAGAGGCATCTACATATGTAATTTTATTTCTTTAATAAAATTACAGATTTTTTTCTTTGGAAAAAAATTAAAATGCTGTGAAATTTAAAAGTCATACTCCATTCAAGAGATTCAGAATCACTGCATGTTACAGTTTTTTTTTATGATTACAAATGTCTTAGAAGTGAACAAAGCACACAAAATCAAGTCTCTGGTTTTAATACAAGGGATTAAAACTAGTTTAAGGCACCATGTAAACCCCAAAATATTATGATTCTTATGGCCAATATATCATATCATAAATTGTCAATTGGGGTTATCCGGGGTGGTTGGGAGGAAGAAATGGAGGTGGGTGGGAGGAAGAAATGGAATCCTTCCCACCAGGTTCAATTCCCGCAAGTGATATGATAGATGTTGACAGTATTAACAGTATACATATATTCCTCATATGGAATATACAATGTTGTACCTGTGAAAACAAAATGTAATGTGAAATCAAACTTACAAAAAATTAACAAAAATATATTGAATAAACTGTAAAATTTCAAAGTGAGATAACAAAGGACTTCATATCCAGTCCTTTCTAAGAACTTGAGATTACCTAAAGTACTCAAACCAATTCGCAGATATCTTTTATTGTTCCAACGATAATCTTAATGACCCTAGAGACAATATAGCCATAAGACAACAGCATGAGTATGAATTTACTAAAACCTTATTACATGTAAAAGTCTGAAATCTGTTCAAGAGATTCGTAATCACCAAATATGGTGAATGTCTCCAGAGTGAACGAAGTGCACAAAATAATTTCCCTAGTTTTTAAATATTTGGGAATTAACACAGGTTGGGAGCACCAAATAAGGGACAAGATACCATGATCCTTCTCACGATATATCTGTTATCATGTCATAGATGAAAAGCAATGTAAAATCAAAGTTCTAAAATATTAATTTAATATGAAAATATTGAATAAACTGTAAAAATTCAGACTGGCTTAACAAAGGACTTCAAATCCAGTCCGTTCTACGAATTTGAGATTGCCTAGAGTACTCAAATCAATTTGGAGATCTCTCTTAACGATCAGATCTAATCTCAATGATCCTAGGGGCAATATCGCAACTAACTATGGATGTATAAGACAACAATCCTCAAATGAAGCATAACTATGAAATTCACTCAAACGTAAGATATGGAGAAGTCAGAACTTTGTTCAAGAGATTCGGAAGCACCATATGTTACACTTTTTTTGTATGGTTATAAATGTCTT
Organism: Pinus tabuliformis; assembly: GCA_031772625.1. NCBI lineage: Eukaryota > Viridiplantae > Streptophyta > Pinopsida > Pinales > Pinaceae > Pinus > Pinus tabuliformis. The sequence goes on from CM062807.1 coordinate 82,808,295, forward strand.
AAGAGTGAACGAAGTACACCAAATCATTCCCCCAGTCTTCGTCCCTTTAGTCCAAGAGACTAAGATTAATCATATGAAGCATAGCTATGGAATTCGTTAACATAAAACATGCAAAAGTTAAAACTCGTTTTAAGACATTCAGATTACCGAGTTTTTCGTATAGCTATGAATGTCTAAAGAGTGAACAAAATGCGCAAAATCATTCCCCTGATCTTAGTTCAAGAGATTAAGACTAATTGGGGGCACTATATAAGTACCATGATACCATGATCCTAAAATTAATATACCATTAAATACAGATAAAATGTGATGTGAAAGCAAAATTTTTAAATGCCAATTTAGCATGAATATATGGGATAAATTGTAACCCAATGGGTTAGTTTGAGTGGTTGAGTGCTTCAAGCTTTATACAGGTGGTCTTAGTGTCAATTCCTTGAGCTGGCTGCTTCTGTTGCATGTCTCGCTTGATGTCCCTGTCAGGTCACTGATGGGTATACATTGGAAACCAACCATGAATGTGGGGAGTACCAATTCTTATTCAAATTCTAATCTCAATGATCCTAGAGGCAACATAGTGCCTAAATATGGATGTATGAGAAAACGATCCTCATGTGAAGCATAACTATGAAATTCACTGAAACCCAAAATAAGCAGAAATCAGAACTTTGTTCAAGAGACTAGAAATCACCATATCAGTTTTTTGGTATGTTTGAGAATGTCTTAAGAATGAATAAAGTGCACAAAGTCATTCTTCTTATGAATTAAGACTAATTAGAAGCAGCATATGAGTCCTAAGATACCATGATCTTTGTGCCAATATATCATATCATACATTAAATGTGATATCAAATTTCTGAAACATCAACGTAACATGAAAATATTTAAAAAACTGTAAAGATTCAAAGTGGCTTAACAAAAGACCTAAAATCAAATCTTTTCTACGAATGTTGAGATTGCCTAATGTACTCAAATCAATTCAGAAATCTCTTTTATCGATCAAAATCTATTCTCCATGATCCCAGGGGCAACATGGCAAATAAACATTCTAGTATAAAACAACGATCTTATATTAAGCATAACCATTCATAAAAACTGAAAACATGCAAAAGCTAAAAACTTTGTTCAAGAGATTCAGATCACCATAAGTTTCAGTTTTCGGTATAGTTATGAATGTCTTAAAAGTGGACAAAAGTACACGAAATCATTCCTCTAGTCTTAGTCTCCAAAATAACTTCCATGTAAAACTAAGACTAATCAAAGGAAGCACATAACGCCCAAAATGCTGTGATCCTTAATGTCAATGTATCACATCATAGATAAAATGTGATGTAAATCAAACCTCTGAAATATCTAACTTAACATGAATATATTGAATAAACTGTGAAAATTCAATGTGATTTAACAAAGGACTTCATATCCAATTCTTTCTCAGAACTTGAGATGGCTTTAAGTACTCCAAATCAATTCCAAGATCTCTTTTGTCACTTGAATCTAATCTCAATGATCCTAGGGGCAATATCTAACTCAACATGAATATATTGAATAAGCCGTAAAAAATCAATGTGGTTTAACAAAGGACTTCTTCATATCCAATCCTTTCTCAGAACTTGAGATGGCTTTAAGTACTCCAAATCAATTCCAAGATCTCTTTTGTCACTTGAATTCTACTCTCAATTATCTTAGGGACAATATCTAACTCAACATGAATATATTGAATAAACTGTAAAAATTCAATGTGGTTTAACAAAGGACTTCATATCCAATCCTTTCTGAGAACTTGAGATGGCTTTAAGTACTCCAAGTCAATCCTGAGATCTCATTTGTCACTAGAATTCTAATCTCAATGATCTTAGGGGCCAATGCAATGATCCTAGGGGCAATATCTAACTCAACATGAATATATTGAATAAACTGTAAAAATTCAATGTGGTTTAACAAAGGACTTCAGATCCAATCCTTTATGAGAACTTGAGATGGCTTTAAGTACTCCAAGTAAATTCTGAGATCTCATTTGTCACTAGAATTCTATTCTCAATGATCCTAGGGCCAATGCAATGATCCTAGGGGCAATATCTAACTCAACATGAATATATTGAATAAACTGTAAAAATTCAATGTGGTTTAGCAAAGGACTTCATAATCCAATCCTTTCTGAAAACTTGAGATAACTTTAAATACTCCAAGTCAATTCCGACATGTCTTTTGTCACTCGAATTCTAATCTCAATGATCCTAGGGGCAATATAGTGATAGCAAACGTTATCCACCACTCAGAAATGCCATGGCTGATGGAGTCGTATAAAGTGACGGAATCATGATGGGCAGCGATGGAACCATGAAACGGACTGTATGATCTGCTTGCAGATGATAGTCTGTAACAAACATATGACAGTTCCACAGGTTCCAGGCAGTCCATATAACCCAATTATGCCAGGGGTTGTAGGGGGAAGGTTCTGCGGAGTGGAGAATGCTGATCATATAATGTCTAATTGTCGAAGTATAAGACAACAATTTTCACATAACGCATAACTATGAAATTCATCAAAACCTAAAACATGCAGAAGTCAGAACGTTGTTCAAAAGATTCAATATCATATGTAACAGTTTGTATCAATCATATATTCATAATGGTTGGTTGTGGGATGAATTTGTCTGTCTACTTGACCTCCCTCTTCTTCGTGGATAGATGTTTGTGAATACTAAACAAGATGTGTTGTGTGGATAGATGTTTGTGAATAGTAAACAGTCAAACAGTCAGATGCACTGTGTTTGTCGCTTGAATAAGGTTCTACTACATCAAAATATCCTCGCCTCTTCCTCTCTCAATGTTGACATGGAAATTGCAAATACTATTTGGCAGGTGGTGAGAATTTTGTCTGATGTAATTAAGGTACCTGATTTAGCAGTGACTACATGAAGAGCAATGACTTGATCTGCTGGTTGTGCAACCTTAACGAGTGCCCATGTCAACAATTCATAGCTTCCTTTGCCCACTTTCATTCCCACCAGTACACTGTTACCCTTCATCCTTCCCCCCTCTTCCTCCTCCTCCTCCTCCAAGACTGTTGTAGTCATTTCACCACCACTGCTGCCTCTGAAATACACCCGCCACCAATTACCCTTATAACACAATGAACCAGATTAGCCCTCAGCCACCGCTGTACCAACCTGCAAGAAATTTGGGTTTGCCCCCACTGAATGATGAAGGATGAGTTACTTACCTGCCTCTAACAGAGAAAACCTACCAACCTGCCCCATTCCATGGCTCCCCCTCCAAAACCAAATCGTTTAGGCCGTTGAGTAGAGTCAACTACCTAGCCCCATAAATGCAGACTGCAAATTCCCCATGATTAACTTCTAGTCTGCTCTGCTCTTGACTGATCAGCACCGTTTGCAATGATTGATCAGTTGAGAAGTCATTTGGGTTCCCTGAATTGATGCTTTTACCTAAACCACACTCCCACTTTGCCCCCAAATTCCAGCAGGGACACTGTTTAATGGCACCCCATGCCGCTCTCCATTCCAGAAACTCCAATGCCCCTGCGACACGCAAATGTTACATCAAGATCTGGCAGAAGGTGGGGATTAGATACGATCCGATCACCACCCGTCGTTGTCAACGGGAACGTTTGGGGGTGGGGTGACTTGTGGGAGGGTGACCGTTGCTCATGACTCACATGATGATGGTGCCGTTTAAGCTTGTACGAAATCCCTCCGTTCATCCTCGGAAACCCGTGAATTCAGAAGTGATTTTTCTGTTCCATTTATGCTTTTTCTGGAAACCTGAACTAAGAAGTCACAGTTACGACTCATTTGTTCATAAATCCGTGAAATCAGAAGTTGCAGTTTTTCATGGATTTGTTCTTTTCTGGAGACCGTTAACCGGAAGTCAGGGTTTCGATTCATTTATTCATTTTCAAAAATGCGCCAAACAAGAATTTCTATGCATATTTGAAAAAAAAAAAATAGAGTAATACAAATATCAAAAATTATTTTAATTAATTAATTTGAGTAAATAAATATTTTAAATTATAAATTAAAAAAATAATAATAATAATGAAACACGCCCTTGAATAATTATCTTTTTAAATATTATTAAACCTTACTCAATACTCCTACTAAATTAGATCATCAAATTTCTTAAGAACCATTTTTATCTTCTTTTTCCTTTAAAATTGAAGTTATAAGATTGAGTTTTAATTTTATATAATTTTATATGGAGTTGTTTTTAGTGTTATTTTTTTGGAGTTTTTCAGGGGGTTTTCGATCTAAATTTTCTAAAATCGGGCATGAATTTATTGAAATCACAAGTTTGATGGGTAACCCCTGCACTATTTAAGTGCCCTAGGGATTTTTGAGGATGTTGAATCCATATATACTGTCAAAAAACCAATTTACATAACACAAATCAAGATTTCACCTCAAATTTTTACGCACCAGAAAGTTCAAAAAATCGCACTAAAGACAACTCCATTTCATATAGGGTTTAATTTTTATGGATAATTTAATTGGCAATAGTATGATAATAAAATCTTATGTATTAAAAGATTTCAGTTCAAATTCCTCCCTTAAACACCTAAAAACTATAATGGTAGCCGTGGATACCTGTGAATATAAAAAACAAACAAAACAAAAACAAAAAACAAAATTATAAAAGTGAGTTTAAGACAAAAAACATATAATTTTTCTGTAATATTATAATTCTTTATTATTTAAATTGTATTTTAAAGTATATGAAAAAAAATATTATTTTGAAAAATTATTTAATTATTTAAATTATATAAATTACACAATTTGTATTTACAATTAAAATAACTTTAAAATTGTGTTTAAGACAAGATAATTCTTTATAATTTAAATTGTATTTTAAAATATATGAAGAAATTTATTACTTTGAAAAATTATTCAATTATTTAAATTATATAAATTACACAATTTGTATTTATAATTAAAATAACTCTAAAATTGCGTTAAAATGACCATAAATATAATTTTTTTTATAATATTATAACTTTTTATTATTCAAATTTTTCTATAATATTATAATTCTTTATTATTTCAATTATATTTTAAAATATATAAGAGAAATTTATTAATTTGAAAAATTATTCAATTATTTAAATTATATAAATTACACAATTTTTTAGAATGAAAAAAGTTGAATTATATTATATAAGATATATAATGGGCAAAAAGTACATCATGTGTGCTTGAGATCGCTAGACCATTCTGTACAGAATTACATATAAATTACACAATTTGCATTTACAATTAAGATAACTCTCTTCCGTATAAAATAAAATTAATTATAAATAAAAATATAACAATTAAATTACATTATGCCCACGGGGCTTTGGATTGACAGTGAATGGGTGCACTGTTAAGGCGATTGATAATAAAAAAAAATATTATTATAAAAAAATTCATTTCATTTCATTTTTTTTCAAAATATTAATAAATAAATAAAATATCTATTTTATTGAAATTATTTAAAATTTCTATTTATTTTTAATAATTAAGCATTAATATGAAATTAATAAATTTAAATTTAATTAAATTGTATTAATTTTTATCTTTATTAATTAATAGAATCATACTTAATTTTATTTCATTTTTTTATTAATTTCTTTTCTATAATATTCTAATTCTTATTTCTTATTAGAGTTAGCTCAATTGTTCAAGGTTCCATTATTAAAACACTTTGCTATTTGAAAATCACTGGTTCAATTCTCCTCAATGCCCTGGAAATTAAACTTAAATTAATTTGGTCTAAAAGTAAGGTCACCTACCCTAATTTTCGGTATAAAAAATAAATAAATAAAAATATATATGCTTCACTCCCTACAAAAGTTCTTAATTATTATATAAACTTTTTTCACTATCACCAACAAATAAACCCGTAATTAACTTGATTAACCAATAAACTAATAATTTACTTAATTAGACTTTATTTTTTATTAAATAAACATCCTATATTCTTTGTCCATATAAAACAACACCTCACCTTGAAGTCAGGTGATCCAACAAAAGATAAGCATGTTATTAATTTAAATTAATTTTAAAGGAATATTACTATTTTATATAATTATTCAAATTAAATTTTATTAATTAATTATAAATTTTATATAATTTTATTTTATTTTTTTAATGATAAAATTTATCATAATTTAGTTGTTAATGGGAGTGAGCAAAATCATCACTTTTAACTTATTTAAGAACAATACTAATTAAAATGATCAATTAATTATTTATATAAAGGTAAATTTTAAGTTGACTTATCATTATTATTTAAGAAAAATCACACCATTTAAAATAATTAATTGATAATTTATAAAGAAGCAAAATTTCAATCACACTATATGTATTTAGGTTTTATGTCATTAACTTGTGTCTTTACTTAAAGAAAATCACACCACCTAAAATAATTAATTAATAATTTATAAAAAAACAAATTTTCAAATTTTGTCTCATTAACTTATATCCTTACTTCGGAAAAAACAAACCCTAATAATATCAATCTTAAATTTTACCCCTACCAAAAAAATTAAATATTTTCAATTTACATAATACTAGATAATACTCATCATTACCAATTCACTTCTTACCCAACTAATATAATTACTTTAAAAATATATATTTTTCATTATACTATTATATTTATAAAAAAACATATTTTTCATTATACTATTATATTTATAAAAAAACATAAACATGCACATTGACCAACTATTATTAAACATGCACATTGTTTTATATATATATTATAGCTATGGGTTGGCAAGGTGTATTGCTTTATATATATATATAGCTATGGGTTGGCAAGGTGTATTGCTTTAATTATAAAGTAAGGCGCATATCGCTTATCATACGCAAAGGTTTCTCCAACGATTCTATTAGAAAGTGGAGGTTAAACAGGACTAAGAAACATACTGCTTATATTCAAAGGTAAAATAATAAATAATTCGAAATTTGAATTATATAATATTAAAAAAATTATATTCAGAGCTTTTTATTGCGAGTTGTTTTTTTAATTAATTGTGTTATTTTTATTCCTAGATTAGATTATTTAGATAGAATTTAAAATGGTTTTTAATTTTTTTTTATGTGGGGTTATATTAAAATAAGGGGAATAGTTGTAATGTAATATAGTTCTTGTTTTATTATTAAATAAATGAAATTTGTGTTTTGTTTGTATTTTTGTCTTTGTATATGTTTGCTTCGCACAACTATCTCTTTATATTTTTTCTCCATCGTTATCTCCATACACATTCTAGGTTGAACTCCACCAACACTTTCATGGTTATCAAGGTGTTGCAGTACATTGCCTAGATGGAGAGCATTAAGCTACCACATTCTCGGGCTGCTGGACTGACTCATTTTGCTAGCACATGGGGAGGTCATTTTCAGTGGCTCGCCATGTTGATTGAGGCCTTTTTTCACATAATTCTAGCACCCGATACCAGAGGATGAGAATAACACAGAATACATCGATGTTCTTTAATTGCAAGGAGATCGAATTTGACTAAGTGAGATGGTTGTAACTTGTAAGTGGTGTTTCCATTTGGCATGATAGTTTATCGCTATGACAGTTTTATGGGTATATAAATAAAGACAAAGCAAAGCCTGTCTCTTGTGCAGAGAAATTGTATTGGTTCGTTGTACTGTAAAGAGAAATTTTATTGGTTAGTTGTGTTATTAATTAAAAATGCAACTCAAAATGCATCCTTATAATATATGAATATTTATAAAATTGTGGCATCAATTTTATTGAGCATTGATAATAATCTCAATCATGTGTCATCTGTTGACATTGCTATCGCACGACTCAAGTTGAGATAGTTGAAATGGACATGAATGTGAGTGCAGAGCTTCGCACTTCGCACAATGAAAATCTCATTGTGCGAGGTGCGGAGCTCTGCACTCGCATTCAACTTGAGTTGTTAAACCATAAATGCGGCCTCAGACTCAAAATGACCATTAAAGCCATTATTTTTAATGCAACAAATTAGTATTTGTTTTAGTTGATGAGCATCAAACATATTCCATGGTGGAAATTTTGGAAATGGCCTCCGAAAGTCAGCTTATGTCAAGCTTTACTCTCAATATGAGTTGCCCTGACAATTATTTTTTTTCAAAACAAGCTTTCTTCGAAGGATTGTGTGCATTAAAAAAATATTGAACAGTCCAAAACCAGTGAATGGCGACAATGGCATGCACAATATGTTGAGTTGTGTATGTTAAGCTCCATTAAGTTCTTTACCAACTGCTGCCTACAATTGTGGAAGCCAACTGCAATCTTTCCTTAATTTCTGGAAACCAACTGCAGTAATTTCCTTAAATTAAGGAAATCAACTGCAGTTAATTAATTTTCTTGTTGGGAGCTTCTAAAGTGGTCCATTACTCCATTTGGAGTTCTCTACCTTGATCTGTGGAACACCTGACACATAGCCATCAGAAGCTTGATGGAAGCTTGGCTATAAATTTATCTGTTTGGTCCCCAAGCTTGTATCTCAATCCCCTTCAGTTTTTTTTACACCATCTAGCTGAGAGAGCAGAGCTTGGAAGTGCCTTCAGACTTTCTGTATTCTTTTGTTTTTCCTGGATAGAAGCTGGAGCGTTGTTTTCAGTAAAGAAGCAAGTGGACTGTGGTTTGCATCAAGAACGTCACCAATGGCTGGAGGTAATTTATATTTCTGGGCATTAAGTTTTACGATTCTTTGAGTTTTTCCGCATACAAAATCGTTGTTGAAATTTTAATTTGTCATTTGGTATCAGAGCTTATGTTTATTTATCTCTGCCTTGGTTGGATTCGAATACTTTGAAGTGATTTGATTTGAACCGTATACAGAAAATTATTTTCATTTATTCGACTGAATGTCTGAGCACAGAATCGAACTGGGTACCTTTCATTTATATCTGTTGTAATGAAATATTAACATAGTCATTTCTGGTTAGGTCCGAATACAAATATATAAAAACTAAAGCGCACACCATGGCTCATGCACTAACCGCACAAGGAACGAAACTTGTCTTAAAGTGATTAGCCTTCATGATTTTGAACTTTAATTGTAAGTGAATTCTAATATAGAAATTTAACAATGGCTGAAGTCAAGTTCCGAACTACGGCTGTCACTTGCTGCGGCTTTAACTTTATGTACCCCAAAACTCTCCAACGGTGGTTATGTAACCCATGGCATATGTGTTGATTTGTTTTAACATTAACCTTTCCACGCGAATGTTGGTTATGGAGTTTTAATATAACCACATGATTTTGTTTCATATGTATTAACCCCAACGTCATGTCGAGAACATGCCGAGAACATGTGAGCTTTTAATTTCCCGCTGCTTGTGGTTTTACTCATAGAAAATCAACCTCCTCAAAAGGCTCGGAGCTTAACATATGTTTCATATGTTCTCACTTTTGAGGGACGATACATTTAATTTTGGAAAGCATGCTTATCGAACAATATGTAAACATGACTTTCAGTAATGAATACATGTACAATTTTTCTTTCCTGCTCATTGAAACAATTATTTTCAATACATGTATGATTTTTCTTTCTTGAAAAATAACTGTTCATTGAAACAATTATTTTCAGAGACATTAGTTGATATTTATCCTCAAAATTTCATTCCTTGCGTTAAATATTAACTCTTACAAACTTCACATTCCGCCGCTTATGAATATTTTACCCTGCGAAACAGTTTCTTTAATCTCCCTAATAACATTCCCTGACATCCCGTGACGGAGTTTTATTCAAAAATTTTACTGCGATTGACTGAATAATGAGCGTGAAACAACCTTGCTTGCAATTCAAGATTTTGAAAGCTAGTTACCTTTCTTTAATCGAACGCGTACTGAATAATGTTCTCAGCGCTGCATTCGCTTCATTGAAATTTAATTTAAATTTAATTTTAATTTTATTTATCTTGTGAGCAAAATAGCTTGTTTGCTGGTCTATTTTTTTGTTTTGTTTATAAATTGAACAATCAATTTGCAGTCATTTACGGTAATGCTGACTGCTTTAACCTTAATTTTGATTTTGTGAAGAATTATTACAGTTATATGGAGTTTATTTAAAATGTCATTTTGACTTACTCCTTTCAGTAAACATTATTTTTCTCTCTGGTTAAGTTTTGTTTATGCAACAAAAATAATGTCTAGTGATCCATATAATTTTAATTAATTAGAGAATAGCCACAACATCTTTAATTAAATAAAATTATATATTTTGATTGGTTAGATCACATAAAGATTATTTAGACATTAAATTGTAATTAATTAGACTAAATATAATAAATTTTATCCCACAGGAATTTTTATTATATTTATGTAAATAATTAGGATAAAATTTCATAACCTACCCACGGGAGTTATGAATTAATAAGTTTTA
>CM062807.1:82823687-83054306 GCA_031772625.1 Pinus tabuliformis
TTCTTTGAGTTTTTCCGCATACAGAATCGCTGTTGAAATTTTAATTTGTCAGTGTAGAGCTAGCTTCCAGGAAGGTTGAAGAAGCAAGTAATTTGTGTTGTTGCTTATTAGTGCTTGAACCTTCAGACGAGGACTCGACATAGAAGTTGGGATCCATGATTCAAGGAGTGGAATCGTGCAACTAATAAAGGCTCAAGCACCTTAACCGTCAAAATACAACGACCTCCATGTTTAACCACTGTTTAAATATCAAAAGTTTTGAAACATTAGCAAAAATAATTGTTTGATCGTTACACTCAAAATTAGGTTTTCATCACTATGAATCTCCCTTTGTGAAGAGGGTGGATGAGTATAAAATCATTCACCATCATCGACATTGGGAATGGTCAATCGAGGGCGAAACAAGCATGACCCCTATTGTTTTTGTGACTAATAGGAGATATGAACTAATAAAGTGGAGAGAGTCATATTTTAATATATGCATACATAAGTCTATATTCCTATGTCCCATGAATATTGTTATTGTTCTATGGCTATAGTAGTAAGGGTGAGTTGATCGTTCAAACTACTAGTCATTGTCGCAGTGTAAGGAGTGTTTAAGGTAAAGGTACTATCGGTGGGGTTGAAAGGTGTGTTTCTAGAAATAATTTTGTAGATGTTTATGAAATGTTTGAATGGATTTCATATCTATTAGTCTGGGTGTTTTATGAGTGAGAGCATGAAGTCGGGTCAACATCATCAATAACAAAACTTTGCATTTGGTGAGGCCCACTAGGGGACGTGGAAATTTTTTGTGGCCAAATCTATCTCTTACATGAAACATCAACCAGAATTATGTGAGTGCCAATTCTATGGGGCAGTTAGCCCTCTGCAAAGTATAAAGAGAACATCCAACGTCAGGCCATCGTTTTTGGATTATTAAGCTATTTTTGTATCTATTGTTATCACCGCCCTGTCATGATTATAAATTTAAAGAAAGAGAAACTAGTGTACATCTTGTAGAGAATTCGAGATCGAGGAGGATTTTTTCACTAACTGTTCAACATTCTATAGATATTTGAAAAACAATCCATAATTGTGATGTGTGCATAAATGAATTTGTGTGCGCTAAATCATTTCTTCACACAAAGAAGTAATTTGTTGTGAAAGGAAGAAGAATAAGCAGTGGCAGTGCCTTCAGCCTCAGCATTCCAAGCATATTTTAAAAACAAACCATAACTATGATGTGTGCAGAAATGAATTTGTATGCACATCAATGTTATAACGACCTGCATTCGATAATAATTAGAATATGATGAGAAACTTCTATGCATATAATTTATTCTTTCTTTATAATTCTTACCGGCTAGGGTAGGAAATGGATTGCTTTGTTTGTTGGCTCGTGGTTGCATGAATGTCAAATTTTGTTTTACGAAATTCATTTTTATGATATCGGCATGGCCAAGGTAAATGATATTGATATTGGTGAAGTGGGAACAATGGCCACAACAAACCTTACCAATATAACGCATCCAAAGGACTTGTTTACTTCACTCAATTAACGCATAGAAGTAGTGGGACAACAAACCACCTCTTGTACTACCCATAGTAGTGAGGAACTAATCAAGTCGCTGAGTGTTTTGTCGATTTTAGTGCATATTAGTTTGGCATTGTAGTAAAAGCAAGGAAATAGTTCATATATCCAAAGGGATTATATAATAGAATATTAAATTGAAATTAGTAATCATAAACTCAAAAACTAAAGCCAACACTAATGGAGGAGTCAGCAACAATTTAAGGAAATATTTTAATGTTTATAGATTTAATTCACGGTTCTAAGCATAATAATTTAAGGAAATATTTTAAAGCACATTGATGGGTGGGACAAAGGCATAATAATTTGATTGGTGGTGGTCCCCAGAAGGAATATGAGGTTATGTCCTCTACATCCGCATTGCCATTGTGCGGAAGACTATTGTGCGAAAGTTTAGCTCATTGTGCGGAGGTTCCGCACAATAAGCTAAACCGTCACACAATGAGCTGAAATTTTGCAAAATGGCAATGAGGATGCACAGGACATAATGTGTTATGCCTTGTGGGGACCACCACTAATCAAATTATTGTGCTACAAAAATGTCACACAACACACACAAATACAACAAAAATGCGCAAATATGTCACACAACACACATCACTGATTGAAACTTCTATAATTATGGTGATATAGTCTCTTAACCACCATAGCACGCCCATCTAGAAGTTTGTCTAGATAGACCAAACCAAATGCCCCATCCTGTAATAGATTCTTCTCGTCGAAGTAATCAGTCAATTGTTTCAGTATGTCATAGGAGAAAATGGGAAGAGTCCATATCTTACCTTTCAAAGTTACATCCATATCTTCATCCTCGTCGTCTATATGGGTGCTAATAACTAAAATCTCGTCAAAACCCTAACCCAACAATGGTTACGGTACTGAAAAATTGACTCTAAGCAAATTATTATACAATGGAGGATATGGGTGCGTGTAGTGTTTCCAAATAAGGTGTTGTTGGGTAATTTAATTAGCATAAATTACTTGCATTTAGTTGTCAAACCTGGGATTTGTATCCCTGTGAAGTATACTTGCATAATATATGTTAGACAATCTTTCAATCAAAATTCTAAAGAGAAATTTACTCAATCAAATGATGCAAAGTTTATCTCAAGAGATGCAATGAAATTCTAAATCAATTAATATCAATTTTAAAGCAATGGAAGTGAAGTGCTTATGAATTGAATTCTAAAGCAAGGCATACACACATGAGAGCTATTGACTTGAAATCAACTGAAATTCTTATTCTACGAAAGCAATAATTCTAGCTTAACTAATTTATAGAAAGCAAGAGACTTAACTTGTTAAAGCTTGAAATCTTGAACTCTAAGAAAGCTTGAAATTTTAATCTAAGAAATATGAAAGCAATCTAAACTATAAAAGAAATATTTTCTATTCTATAAAAAATGAAAAGACAATTCTATGATATGAAAAGGAATACAATCTACGCTATGAATTCTTAATATATAGAATGTAAACGCAAGTTGTAACTAATTACAAGAAATTGACATAAAATTAATGAAACCAATCAAGTGTGCACGTGCTAACTTTAGAATCCATCCATATGGTGATGTTGTGCAAAAATTCTTAAGCTATCTATGAACTTGATACTACAAATTATTGTAAGAACTAAAGAATTGATAGCAAAGCCCATTAATGAATGTTTTTTCGGTTTTCAAATGTTTATTCAAGCACTTGAGATCTGGTGGAAACAAGAAAAAAGTGAGCATAAATCCTTCAAAGCAAAATGACAAGAATTGAACATCTAAATAAATTGAAAATTTGAATGAAGCAAATTTTGATCTAATTTCAAAGCATAAGAAATTGAAAAATAATGAAAGACAACTATATTATCTCTCATGCATCCTCATGGAGCCCTCCTGGAGAGTGTGAGATGTTAAGAACTCAGATCACTTGATTTAAATCACCAATCACATTCAAAATTATGCCATAATAGAGATAGCATTCACTGGGAAAAAAAAAAAAACCTGAGTTTTTCTTCTTCAAGCAACAACAACAATTACAAGTTAAGATTCCTAATTGACATCTGATCCCTCCTCTCATCAAAGAGATTGTAATTTATAGAGCTTTGAAGTAATTAACAAACTCATAATTTTATTGCTTGAGTTTTGGTCTTGAGATCTCAGTAAATTAGTTTGAAAATCAAATCAAATATATTTTGAAGGATTTTAGGATCAAAGATCAGCCTAGATCTAATTAGGTTGATCTCCTTGCCACAAATTTGCTAAGAAACAGCTCGTGCCAATCTTTTTGGTGACTGGGCGTTGACTGACAAATTGGAAAACCATTTTCCCACGTAATCTGTGAAATATGGCTCCAAAGAACCTCGAAAATCTCCCAAATGGTAACTAATATGAGGAATTTACTCGTATGGATCCTAATTGAGCCCGTTTTGAAGGAAACACATGTTTTCATTTTTCAAAATTCATTTTTGTTTGCTTAGAAAACGTGTTTGAAGTTGACTAGTCAAAATTGTTGTGTATTTCCTTTGATGTTGGAGGTCCACACGTGTGAGCTGGGTGGAAATGGACCAACACAAATCCACATTGAAACCTTCAGAAACAATTTCCATGTGTCGTATTTCCTTCTACATTGGTGCTACTACCGTAACCATGGAGATGGCTACGGAAATTGACTTGAGCTATAGAATCTTGAACTAGCCAAATTATCATTAGTAAAATCATGTAAAAATCTTCTTAATTCAATAAAAATAAAGGAAATAATAATAATAAACCATGTAAACATGCATGTGAGAGTTTGGTGTGTTTATGAAGAAATATGGTTAAGAATGATGACAATAGGTGAGTGGAATGATGCAAAAATGGATGGTTTGATCAACAAAATCATGAAAAATTAGAGGCTCGACATTCCCCCACAATGGATATTTTGTATGTCCTCATGCAAACAAAGCTTTGCAAAGTTTCATAATCCAACCAATTCACAGTGTTCCTTTATTTTGGCATTTCAACTAAATTCTTGACCAAAGCTCCAAGAGATTGTTATCTATCTCAATAAGATGTACTTTTCTCTCTTTTTTTTTTTCAAGATTACACATCTGGTAGCATAACTCCTTGTTTTCACACTCGCTTGTTAGATTGATAGTTGTAAAATTAAAAAGAAGAGCTATCCATCCTCTTGTTGAAGTCTTCATGCCATACTGTTGATCCAGGTGGATGTTGGTGGCCACTGAAAAAGCTGAAAGAGACAGTTGTGGGGGGTCCAAATGGGATAGGTGGGTGGCCACCAACATCCACCTGGATCAACTGTGTTGTTCATGAATGATATGATGCCTACTGATTTGTTCTTCTCTATAAAACAAATATCCTTGCATTACTTATTAACCCATTGCACATTATCATATGAAACTTGTACAAAATGAAAGGGTGCCTACATAGTAGCACATTTAAATACTTGTCATTGTTGTCTAAGCCTTTGCAAATATAACTCTTTCATTGAGGTTTTTATCACTACTTAATTTTGTTCAAATTGTTTAATCTTTGGTAGAATATCCAACATGTCGTTGAATGTATCAATAAGACTTCCCTACATCCACATGCTTTTCAACCCTATGAAATGATTTTTTCATCCATGTTGAACAAATGTACACTTATGAAATAACCCATAAGCATAGATGGAAATGATCATAAGTTGCAACCCATAATGTTTGTCTTCTTATCATCCATGCATATAAAGATTTTTCATAGCAACCAATCCTACTTCAATAGTGTTGTCAAATAGTTTTTTTAAGAACTCACCAACTAACATGAGTGTTGTCTTGTTAGTGCAAGCAGACTTCCCACTGTGAAGGTTTAACAAGATGAGTTGCAAATAACACACAATTGTAGAAAATCCTGTAGATTCACAAGCTCATGCAATGTACTAAAGCACAGGACAAGAATCTACTTCTACTTTCAACCAATGGAAGCCAATATATCAATGAAAAAAATATGAACAAGAAGAAGATAAATCAATGGCACATAACACAAGATGTATCTGGGGAAAGCCACTGCTCAAAACCCTGCTATCTGTATTTCATTTAACCTAAATATGAGTGAAGATACAAAGTTTGTTCTCACTAGAACAATTCCGCACAAGTATGCTCAACTCTCTCAGTTCACAAGCTAGCTCTTGGCCAACAGTTAACTAATTTTGCAGCTCTCCAAGCCCCTAATCTCTTGTGTAATTCCTAGGATGAATAGCCTGTATTTAAAAGGAATTCATGCTTCCAAAACTGCGCAATCCAAACATAGGATCAATCTCTTATGCATGCATGATATTTACACTCCAGTAAATAATACAACTGATAGTACATTGTCTCTGCACTCTAGTCTCAACTGAGTCTTTCTCAAGATCGACATGCAGTAGTTTCTAATGAGGGAACCTTCAGTTAACTAGAGTGACACTTGTGGATCCACTAGTGCAGCAACTGATTATTAACTCTTTATTAGTTCCACAAACAGTTTGGAACTAATTTAACTTAACTTAACTCAGTAAACTGAGTGATATAATTTCCAACTCAATTTAAACTCGTACTAGACCCCTAAAACTTAGGGAGAACATATTCATGGCTACAGAAAGACTTTCAACTCGAAATTCCTAAGCTAATTAAGTTAATTAACTATTTCCAAGTTGCTATGAGAATAGAATTCGATTTTAATTCAAGGACAAATTAAACTGGAATTTCTTGTTGTCATTTCTCAATGCTCCCTCTCAACAATAAAGGGATTATTATCTACCTCGATCTTGTCTCTGTGAAACTCGAATTTACATCTTGGAAAAGCCTTTGTCAAAATGTCAGCATCTTGCTCCTCCACAGGAATGTACTCTAACAACGTAATCCGCCTTAATACAAAATCTCTGAGATGATGATATCTGATATCAATATGCTTGGATCGATCATGAAAAGCTGGATTTTCAGAGAGTTTGATACAACTTTGATTATCGCAGTAAATCACTGTTGGAGAGAGAGAGAATAATGAGAGAGCTCCAAACTGAACTGAACAAGTCTTGCCCACTGATCATCATAAGCATTTTTATTAATGAGGCCTCTATTTTCTTCATTTTCCATTATTTTCCTTCAATTTCCTCCTCACATGCAACATGTGACCTTTCACCTTCCTTTCCTCCTTATTTTCATTATTTTCGTAAATAAATGTGCCAAAATACCTTTTTGTCTCTTTAATGCCTTAGCCATTTCCTTTGCCAATTTCCTTAGCCATAAACAACCAAATGAACACCCCCTAGGATGTCTTGCCTACCATTCAACTTGGAATATGTGTCTCATCATCCGTGGTATTTATATAATTTTTACATGGAATTTTCACCAAGGTTGTTACAGAACCCTCCCCCTTGGGGGAACACCGTCCTCGGTGTTCAATGACACCTATAACCAACATGACTACTGAAAACAAAACATATTGCCCATGGAGCTTTATAACATAGCTCATTGCAGTATTTACAATGAAAGATTTGCTCCAAATCAAAACATCATGACAACATGACAACATACTGCATACTGGAGCTTTATAATACAACTCATTACAATATTTACAATGATATACACATATACACATTTGCTTAACTAGCAAATAAAGTATACGATGCATGTATCAATCAACAAGGGAATCCAGAGGTTCACACCTCTACCCTCAAAGTAATACCAAGATTCACCTCCTTCCCAAGAATTCCAGAATCCATTGCAAATTCAAATCTGCATCCAATGTCCAGCGCTATAATCCTACACCACTTGTCCTCTCAACGAACAGTTACCAGCCCATTTTTCCAAGGCGCACTCCTAATGTGCATCTGATTCCATCTGGCAGTGCTAATGACCAAAACAAATCCATTTGTGACCTTCCCTTCTCTGCTACACAGTCCCTCGGGAATCCAGTCACCTCTTCCATGCAGTCACTGACCTTCCAAGTTCTGCTAGCACCCCCATCCCGGGCAGTCCATCCCTTGGCAAGGCTTCCTCGCATTAGAAGATTCAAAGACCAAGGCATATACCTGCCTCAAAAATACCATATCGGTCATAAAATGCTCATGGAAATCAATGGACACAATTGGGTACCAATGTCCCACAATGGCCCTACTCCTAAAGTGCTTTACCAACATACCGCTGCATGTTCCAATTTCTTTGTTTCTACTGCTAATTCTTGCAATCAATTTCGACCACTCAACTGAGCATGTTCATGCATTCCTGTACCAAGCACATAACTTCCATTAGATTTAAAATAAATTGAAATAAATTCACATCATACCCCATTGGTATCTCGTCAATATGGTAGATTTGCAATCATGTTCGCTTCCTGTCACAACAATTCAGACTAGCATACTTGACTAAATCAACATATATAAAGATATCACATCAGGTTAGCTCAAACACAACCATCATAGATCAAAATCATAAATCACATGTAACCATCATATACCAAAATCATAGATCCCATATAATCATCATATACCATAGTCGTAAATCACATACATAATAAAACTGAAATAAAATGTTGATACTTATCTTTCATCAATCCTTAGCTTCTACCTTTTTCTTTATTCCATACACACTCTGGATCGGTTGCTACACTCGACAAACACCCAGATCCTTCTCCTCAACCATTTCCATAGACACATAGTGTGCATAACACACATACAACCAAACAACATACCACACCATGCAATACATGCATCTACACCTGACATACAACACATACACCTACACCCAATGTATACAATACAATGCATCCATCTATACTCGATGTGAAATACCACCCAATGCATGTACCTACACAGATTGCCACACAACGAGTACACACGCCACAATAGCATAACTACACGATGCATATACATAATACCACATGCCCATAACACAACATCAACGACATGCACACAATACCACACGTACACCAATACCATATGTACAACATGTACACAATACCACCTATACATTGCACTACCTGCACAGCATGTTCACAACATCACATGTACATGGTGCCACTTGCACAACGTGTACACAACGCCACATGTACACTACACCACTGTACAACGTGTACACAATACCACATGTACACAGTACCACACGCACAATGTGTACGCGACACCATATGTACATAGCATCATATGCACGACATGTACACAACACCACATGCTCATAGCACCCTATGTACAACATGTACACAACACCACATGCTCACAACACCACTTGTACAATCATGCACACAACACCATATGTACATAGCACCATATGTACAACATGCATGCAACACCACATGTACATAGCACTGCATATCCAACATGTACATAGCATCATCCATACACAACACTACATATCCAACATGCACAGAGCACCATATGCACACACACCACATATACATCATGAAGACAGTACAATATGTATACAACACCCCATATGCAATATTTGCAGAACCCTATTTGTACCATCCTGTACATAACATTGCTTAAATAACATGTACACATGCTATGTATACACAACACCACAAGTGCACACATCATAGATGCAACATGTACAACATATACATCGTATGCTCAACAATAGTACCACACATTCAAAACCACACTATCCTTACCAAGAAACCTTGCTTCCGGTATCTCATCCACGCTTATCCTAGCATGCCGCAGACCACAATTCTTTCACTTTATTGATGTATCCTTCAACATTACCTATTATAACATAGACATAGGCATAATACAAGTATACAATATCAAATCATATCCACATGATATTGACCTCGTATATTTGCCGTGACTATTCTTCCCAATTGATTCCTTGTAAGACTAGGAACCTCTTCATGTTGTTCTCCTGCATAAGCAATCATTCCTCCACAAGAATGATCCTTGACAACCCTGTTAGATAGTAACATAGATACATGGATACATACATATGTATATAAATGTTAGCATAAAACAATCATCACCTTTCCAGACAATGACATAAATACATACATACATGTATACATATATAAACATCAACATAATCGTGATCATAACAAAATTACCACATAACATAAGGTCAAGGTTAAGAGAACTTCCTTTGTTCATGCATGACATGCCTGAAATTGATAACAATGGTTCCGAACATAGCCAAGGCATCTGACGCCTCATATCCATTTACTCTACCTTTTCTAGTTACATTTCTCATGTCTTTACTGCCATTATCCATTTACCAAAATGAACCAACCAGTCCAAACGACTGTCATAGCCTTACCTTCCGTTGCGCTCACTCATGCATAGAGCCTCATCTAAGTCTTACATCACATGCTGGGTACCACATATCTCTTCTTGAGCTACATTAACTTTCCTCTTTCCCAACCAATTCCCCAGACTCAAAACATAAGAGGCAAGAACAGAAACAACAATAAGAAGAAAACCATGAAAACCAATAACAACACGACTCCACAAACAAAGTGGTATAGCTATGCACCAGACACAATCAAACTTGCAAATCAAGCGCAACAATCGTAAAATACCGAAAGAACAAGACTAACAACAAACACCATGACTCGATCTCCATGGTTCCCAAGGAAACTCAACCAGAGCCTTCTTCAAGATTTCATGGCAATCTCTTGCCATGCAACTCCCTACATCATGCTCACACATGTCAACCACATGTTCCAAATATCAAGACAATCATATTTATCAATTTGAAATCAAATTTAACAAACAATCATGTCATAATCCATATTCATTAGACATAATGCTACAACTATCAACTACATTTAAGTACATATCAACTATCTCAACACATACATGTTAGTACAATCATCTTAAAACAAGATCATTGGAACACATACTCATATTAAGCAATTCATCAATCATTCAACCACTTTCAAACATACCATGTTAAATAAATCAACTAGGCACCAAACACTCAAACACCAAATAGACGTCATAATCAAAAAACCAAGCACCAAATAAACGGCATAAGAAAACTCATACCTTAATGTATATTAGGGGAGGATATCTTGTCTACACAATAAATCTAGGTTAGCATGATACCACTTCACAACATATCAACTCAAACATAAATCATAATATCCCTAATAGTAACTAACTAACATGTTCACGTCATAAGCTCATAAGCATTTGTCATTCATGCATAAAAATCACATATGTATGATCAATCTAGATTAGTACGACACCATATCACAAATATGTCGACTCATAGCTGAATATTGCAACCGTAACAATCTGCGTAGGCAAACCAGGTTAGCACAATACATATAACATAAGATATTCAATGCAATGAACATAACCATCATGAATATGACTGATCCAAATTATAACATCAATATCTCAATTAAATGACCCTAATCATCAATTTAATAGCATATAACAACAATAAGCTATATATCATGCTCATCAACAAAATATATCATAATCATCAGGTTATCTAATATAAAACAACAATAGCAATGCATATAACTACATGTTACTATCATTCTTGACTATCTGACACATGTGCATATAACTACACTAATCAACCAACATCTATCATGAATGTAACCATAACATCAAAAGACATGTACACAAACCTAATGTATATAAACCTAATGCATATAAAAATTCTTAACTTACATACCTGCATGCCGAACATACAATACATGTATGACGATCTTTTCTTACCCCAAAGTCCAATGTTGCAACCTCATTATGATGATCTGCATCTCCTGCTCTATCTCAACCAACACATTAGCATCATAACAACCAATAGCATCATGATGACCTAAATTTCATACAATGACTTCACAAGGCATGTTTGACCTACTATACATGCATAATCATAGCCACAACCATACATGCATAACAACAACCATTAATCCATTGTACACATTGCCACATGCAACCAACAATATGCATAAGCAATGCCAAATAAACTACACCTATGCATAAATGCATGTAGTCGAACATAAGCGATCAATTCTTGTAATCAACCTACAAGACTGATACATGTAATCAAAATATTAAAAAATGTAACCTAACATACAAGGATGTAAGTAGGTATCATGAAATCAACATGTAAGCGACATATAATTCATACACAGTCAGTCACATGTTCCAAAAATCAAGACATTGTGTCTATTAATTTGAAATCAACATTCACCAATACTAACAACCTATAAGCATACCCTCTTACTATCCATGGTCCACACTAAGGTAGAAGGAGGAAGCTACTATAATGGCCCGATCTCCAATGTCAAATTATGGAAATGGGATCTCCAAAGCTCTACTAAATTTAACCACACTTGAAAAGAAATTGATTCTTATTTCTCATAAATTTTTATGAGATTAAGTCAAAAACATTACACTTATTCCACTTGTAACATAATAACTAAAGACATGCCTCTTTTCCATTTCCTTACATGCAACTTTTCAAATTCCTTGCATGCAACCTTTCAAATTCCCTACATGCAACTCTTCAAATTTTTTTATGCAAATAGCCATAGTTTAGCTATATCCATATGATCATACTACAATACTATCCCATCCAAAAATAAATAAATAAAAAATTAACATTTTCTTCAAACAATTACCACACTTTTACATTTGCATGTAAGCATTTCTTCAAACACTTTACATGCAAACTAATATATCAAACTATTTGCATACAAGTAAGCATATATCAAATACAAAAATAATATTACACATCAATACTATCCCTAGCCACAAACAACATACTCATTGGGGCATTTTATCAAACAGTTTGTATGCAATTAATCATTGAACTATTTAAGCATGTCCTCAAACACTTTGCATGCAAACTAATATAGTGAATGATTCAATGCATATATCCTAAACTGTAGAAGTACAAGTTATGGAAACTGAACCATACAATCAGTGGTATTATCCCTCACTATGGTTCAAGTTACAACTTCTGAGATTTCATAGATGAAAAGTTATAACAAAATACCAACAAAATCATATTTGGTGCACAATTCTAGGAGTATCCAGAAATCTCAACTTCCACTGGTCATATATCCTAAAATATAGTGAATAAATGTCTAAATTTTTTATCACGATATCAATGGGATTTCCCCTCACTTTGGAAAAAATTTCAGCTCCTGAGAGTGCCCAGAAGAAAATTTATAACAACAATCTCAGTGTGACCTGTTTGAGGCCTAATTTTAGGAGCATTCAGAAGGCTCGACTCCATCTACTCATATCTCCTAAAATATTGTGACCCAATATCTGAAATGTCTACCACATAATCCATGGTATTTCCCCTCAACGTGGACAATTTTTTAGCATCTGAAAGCCTACAGAAGATGAGTTATTGCAGAATTTCCAACATGGCCTATTTAAAGGTGCATTCAGGAAGGTTATCTTTATTAGATCATAATTCATAAAGTATTGTGAACCAATATCTGAAATTTTTACCACATTATCAGTGGGATTTACCTTCAACATGGACAATTTTCAACTTCTAATATGCCGCAGAAGAAAATTTATAACAGATATGACAGAAAGGTCTAAAATTTAACCTTTGTTTTTCATTTCACCTATGATAGAGCCCATCCATTCCAAGTGTTTGAACCTGGAAGCTCTGATACCATTCTGTAACACCCTCCGGGGTAAATGTGCATGTAAAATACATAATAGAAACATAAATACAATAAACATATCAGCCATCAAAATCCATATATACATTAGTGCATTTGCACATGAAAATCAAGGATATGATTTTTTCATCAATAATGCAATGAACCAACCGGTGATGGGACTACCACGTTCCACCCGACCATAGATTGGCTGAGCCAAGTCTCTCTTCAGCCAATCACCCCTGTGCCATATTCCAGTCATGAATGTGGGACTCATAGAACACATCAAAAAACACCAATCAATGTGGATGCCACTGGAGTTCTCCACCTACACAGTGAGGAATTTGAGTGCCTCCTAGTCTCTCAAGCTTTACCGTGCATCCGCAGTCTGATCCAGGGATCACTAGGCCCTACACCAAGACATACTCTTTGGGCTTTACCGTGCATTCCATCCCAGAATCACTAGTCCCAATGGAGATAAAATCCACGTCTTCGCTTTACGTATATCCCACCATTCACCGGCAAGGATTCCTAGGCCCACCGAGGCACACAATCTAGATTTACCGCAACCCACAGCCCGGTTCAGGGGTTACTAGGCCAGTGGCTTTGTGCATCCTTAGTCTGGTTCAAGGACCACTACCACCATGTGTTTGTCAATTCAGAGATCCGCCCCACTCAGCTTCGAATCCAATCCAGCCATCTCCCACAAAACGCATGAGAGAACCCATCTCATCAAAGCCATCAGGAAATGGAAAGGCTAGGCTGAAAATACTGTCACACCTGGAAAAACCCATGCCATGGTAGAAAAGAAACACATTCAATCCCATGAATTCCAAAATCTAGCAAGGAAAATACACATGTAATCCCATGCATGCCAAATCTAGCAAGGAAAATACACATGCAAGTTGATACCTGCAATGAATTTTGTTGTAGCTGCTTGATCCTTACTTTCTCTTGCCTTCTTTGCATTTTTTGTTCCAATGCCAAAGTGCTCCAAGAAAGCTCTAAGTGTCCAAGAGTATGAGAGAGCTCCAAAACTGAACTAAACAAGTCTTGCCCACTAATCCTCATAAGCCTTTTTATTAATGAGGCCTCTATTTTCTTCATTTTCCATTATTTTTCTTCAATTTCCCCCTCACATGCAACATGTGACCTTTCACATTCCTTTTCTCCTAATTTCCATTATTTTCATAAATAAATGTACCAAAATACCTTTTTGTCTCTTTAATGCCTTAACCATTGCCTTTGCCAATTTCCTTAGCCATAAACAACCAAATGAACACCCCCTAGGATGTCTTGCCCACTATTCAGCTTGGAATACATGTCCCATCATCTGTGGTATATATATATCTTTTACATAGAATTTTCACCAAGGCTGTTACACTACTTTTAAACAATAGCTTCCACTACTTCCCCTAATGTAGCATCCTCCTTCCTCTAGTTACCTACTAAAGGAGTATCCATGGCTTTGCTGCTCTCCATGCGGAATCTCCTGAGTATCTCGTTGGCATACTTGCCCTGAGACACAAACAACTCCCCATCCCCCTTCCATACCTCCATGCCAAGAAAGTAATGCATGAGCCTCATTTCCTTCATCTCAAACTCTCTTGCAAGGTCCTCCTTGCAAGACTTGATCAGTTGATCATCACCTATCAGTATGAGATCATCAACATAAAGTACAATAATCAACAATTTACCTTCCACCACTATCTGGTACAGGTTTACATCCGCTTCACTCTTTGTGAAGCCCAACCTGGTGAAGTAGATATCTATCCTGGTGTACCAAGCACAAGGTGCTTTCTTCAGCCCATACAACGCTCTCTTGAGCCGGAACACATGTGACTCAAGATCAAATGTCTCAAAACCTTCAGGCTGCTCTATGTACACCTCTTCCTTAATCATGCGATTAAGGAAGGTTGTCTTTACATCCATCTTATGTATCTTCCAACCCATCTGTGTTGATAGTTCCAATATAGATCTGATTGATGAGAACCTTGCAACATGAGCAAAGGTCTCATCATAGTCAATCCCCTCTACCTGTGAAAATCCACGAGCCACAAATCTAGCCTTATGGTTGCTTTAACTTATAAAGCGAATGGGAGCTCACCACTGACTTGTCCTCTGGTCTCAGGACCACATCCCAAACACTGTTACGAACTATGGATTCATACTCCTCCACCATGGCATCAACCCAAACCCGCTGCTGCATTTCTTCCTTAAAGTAAGATGGCTTTGTCACAACACATTCACCCATAAGAGCCATGTATCCAGTGTATCTCTCAGGTGACCTCCTCTGCGTGCACTAAGAGGTGGGTGCTCCCACATTCTCTCGTGCATCATCCAACAATCTGTCAGCGTCTCTGGTGCACTTTCTTCCTTCTCTGGAAGACTCTTCCTGAGTGGATGTCTCCACTCTGGATCCTCTGCATGTGGCTACTCCACATCAATATGAGGCTCCTCAACCTTAGGAGCTAAAAGCTCCTCATCCACATGTAGCTCAAGCTCCCTCTCAAGGGAAACTCGCATGGCCTTCTCCTCTTCAAATCTGACATACCTACGAACCACTATCATCCTACTGGTCGACAAGTACACCCAATAGTTTAAAGGTGTATTAGTGTACCCCATAAATATCCCCAACTTTGATGTCAGATCAAGCTTCTTCTGTGCATCTTTGGTCACATGGAAATATATTGATAACCCAAAAATTCTGAAGTGACCAACATCTGGCCTCTTACAAAAATAAGCCTCTCTGGTGTCTTCATCTCAAGTATTCGATGTGGGCTACAATTTTGAATGTAAACTGTTGTGTTGCATGCCTCATCCCACAAGTGTAGTGGTAGGCCCTGATCATGCAACATCACCCTCGCTGCCCCTACTATGCTTCTATTCTTCCTCTCATCCACCCCATTCTGTTGAGGGTTATGGGGTGTCATTAACTCCTGTTTGATCCTTTCCACTACACAGAATTTATTAAACTCATTTGAGACATACTCACCACTGTTATCACTCCATAGAGATTTAACCTTCTTGTCCAAATATTTCTCCACCAATGCTTTAAAATCACAAAACTTTATAAAAGTTTGATCCTTTTTTCTGCCTGAAAAATATCCAACTTTACGAGAATAGTAATCAACAAATATAACATAATACCTGTGTTTGGCCGTGGATGCTGTTGAGAATGGTCCACACACATATGAATGGACTTGCTTTAGAATAGCCTTTGCTTGACTGTCTTTGTCTTGAAAGGAAGACTTGGTGTATTTTCCCAAAGTACACCCCTTGCATGTATCAACTTTCTCAAGCGTACCTTTGGGAAGACCGGTAGAGATGTATTGCAATATCTTCAAAGCCCCATGATGCAAGTGGTCCAATTACCTGTGCCACAACTCTCCAACGTCTCGACTCTGTAACCTTTTTGCGTTTGTGCTCAAAGCATCACACTCCTCTACCTCCATCTTATAGAGATTCTTCACTCGAATCCCTATCTTATTTACTTGACCCATGGCTATGTGTCGAAGGAACACCTTTCCTTTTGAGAAGATCACATCATAGCCTCTATCCTCAAGCATGGCAATAGATACCAAGTTCTTCTTTAGCCCGAGCACATACATAACATTCTTCAAGGTGAGTGGAGTCCCATTCTCCCTCTAAAAAGTAATCGTGCCCAATCCAATAACATTATACTTCCCGTGATCACCCATCTCGATATGCATCTGGAGATATTTCTCATCCAAGTCACTGAAAAACTCTTTGTCGCCAGTCATGTGGAATGAAGCTCCACTATCTAAGTACCATAAACTTCCCATCATTGATGCCACCATGCATGCAATGAGGTAAAAGTCCAATTCGAATTGAGAGGCCAAAGCCTCACCCGTTTCTCCTCCTGAGGACTTCTTCTTGGACTTCTTGAGTGGAAAATTTGTACCAAAATGGCCTAGCTCATGATAATGAAAGAAATTAACTTTCGTCATGTCTTTCTTCTTACCTCCATGATAAGAATCTGATTTGGAATGGGAAGATGTCCCTTTCCCCTTCTTCACCTTGATTGCTAAGGCACAATTCTCTTCATCATCAGTCTTTGATGAAGAACCATCCCTGGTGTTCCTCCTGATATCCTCCTGCATCAAATCTGACCACAGTCATTCCCAATCTGGCAGCTTCTCCCGACCATTGAAAGAGTCTTGATAACTATGCTAACTCTTTGGGAGTCCTAGAAGAGCAATACTCACCATATCATCCTTGGAAACCGTGATTCCAACACTTCCAAGTTCATCACGACATTAAGTGAACTTGGTCAAGTATTTTGGAATAGTCTTGCCTTTCTCCATTTTGATTTTTCGAAGTTTGTCCTTTAGTGCCAATTTCCTTTGGTTATTGTTGTTCTGATACAAGTCCGTTAATGTTTTCCACATATCATATAGAGTTTCCTTGCCATGGAGATTCGAGACAATGTGGTCTCGAACTCCTTCAAGGATTATCCGCCTTGCCTTCACCACACACTTCTTCCATTCGGCCAAATTCTGTGCACCTGATGCTACTGGCTCAGGAATTTCTCGATCAATGAATTCCTTCAAGGATTATCTGCCTTGCCTTCACCACACACTTCTTCCATTCAGACAAATTCTATGCATCTGATGCTACTGGTAGCCATTTTCCTTTAGCTTAGCCTCCATTCTGTCCCTCCAGGCTATAAAATTCGAGCTGCCTTCCAAGGCATACTCGAGCCGCGAACCGTAGAACACCATCTGCCTATCATGAAGTATGTATTGCAAATTCGAATTTCACCTGTAACCCAAAACTCAAAACTTTGAAATCTCCTATAGTATATTGTTCTCAGCTCCAATACCATGTAGAAAATCCCATAGATTCACAAGCTCATGAAATGTACTAAAGCATAGGACAAGAAGCTAATTCTACTTTCAAACAGTGGAAGCCAATAGATCGATGAAAACAATATGAACAAGAAAAATATAAATCAATGGCACATAACACAAGATGTATATGGGGAAATCCACTGCTCAAAAACCCGTTATATGCATTGCATATATTAGAAATAAGAGTGAAGATACAAAGCTTGTTCTCGCTATAACAATTCCACATAAGTATGCTCAACTCTCTCAGCTCACAAGCTAGCTCTTGGCCAACACTTAGCCAATTTTGCATCTCTCCAAGCCCCCAATCTCTTGCATAATTCCTAGGATGAATAACTAGTATTTAAAGGGAATTCATTCTTCCAAATTGCGCAATCAAAACATAGGATCAATCTCTGATGCATGAATGATATTTACACTCCAGTAAATAATACAACTGATAGTCCACTGTCCCTGCACTTTAGTCTCAACTGGGTCTTTCTTAGAATTGACATGCATGAGTTTCTGATGAGGTAATCTTCAGTTAACTAGAGTGACACTTGTGGATGCATTAGTGCACCAACTTACTGTTAACTCTCTATAAGTTCCATAAACATTTTGGAACTAATTTAACTGAATTTAACTTAGTAAACTGAGTGATCTAATTTCCAACTCAATTTAAACTCATACTGGACCCCTAAAACTTAGGGAGAACATATACATGTCTACAGAAAGACTTCCAACTCGAAATTACTAAGATATTTAAGTTAATTAAACTTAATTAACTATTTACAAGTTGCTATGAGAATAGAATTCGATTTTAATTCTCAGTTTAATTCAAGGACACATTAAGCTGGAATTTCTTGTTGCCATTTCTCAACAAAAATAAGAGTTGTAGGTAAGGGTTGTACAATTTATCAAAGAGAAAATATACTTCCAAGCGATTTCAAGAGTGTGTGAACAAAGACTTGTTGCAACCTTCTTCTTCTTGCGGCTTTGTACTCTATCATTTCTTGGCTTCCATTAAAAATATGAAGATGAACAATATGCCACATAATCTAAGTGCCCCATATACTTTTTGATCATGTGCTACAAACATGTACTACGATGGTTCATTAAGAAAAGCATCTCCATATTGTGAATTAGTTTCATATGAAAGCCAAAAAGGTCAAATTGTTTATCAAGGAAGTATGAATCAATTTATATCGCAACAAGAAGAGAAAGTTAAACAAGAGAGTGGCGGGAGACAACATTATTACTAGGGAAAACATAAGATCTTATGAAGGAAAAGATTATGGAATCATAGTATGGGATCAACCATAACAAGGTTTGTAGAGTATCCAATAAGGTATGAGGGTTGAAATAATTATGTGGGATTGGTTATGAATGCAAAGTAGAATAGGAATGAAGGGTGATCACATGTTTACAATAGTTTTCTTATTATAATTTCCAAAATTTCAATAAATCAAAAAGTTTAAAATTTGGTTTTACCTCGAGTTTCTCTCTATAGAAGATCAAAATGTTGAAGTAGGAGTTGTAGGCATCAGGATAGAACCATTTTAGTAGTGAACCAATTCTTGAATTTTGGGCTATTGAAGATTCTGAAAACGACTTTTCATGCCATCCAAAGTTGCATTAAAAAAATATGCCACGAACTCATTTTAATGCCAAATTGAGTGCTTCAAAAATGAAATAGTGTGTTTTACCTCTTTGATCATAACACACCTTCAGAATTTCATTTTGATGAAGAAAATGGATTGTTGTGAAAAACTATCAAATTTTATCCTACTTTGTGCATAATGGTGAAAATTGAAAATATTCCTTAAAAACCCACTTGGAATGCCCTTCAAAATTGGAGTTTTTTGGAATTTTTGCCTCATCTTATTCAATTTATCATACTTTGAGAAAACCCAGTGTCTAAGAATTTTTTATTTCTGCTCCAATTTCTTGCAATATTTGTGCCAAAATTTCCTTGGAACAAGCTGTTACAACCAAAAAATTGGCTGTTGTAGCAATAGTTGTAGGAAATGCAATTTTCCGTAGTTGTTGCAGAAAATGTCAAATTTAGTTTGAAAGTTGTTTTCTTTGAATCTAATCTGTTGATTTGGACTGTGTGATGTATGCTGAAGTAGATACCATGAAACATAATGCATGAAGACTTGAAATTAATGTAATTTGCTTGGAAAAATGAAATGAAATGAAGAAGAGTTGTAGTAGTGTTTCATCATCCTACTTTTGAATGAAAAAAAGATGAACATGCTGCTATAAGAAACTAATAAAATATATTGTTGCAAGTTGTTATTGATTCCATAAAACCATATAGTCTTCATCAAAACCAAAAACATGGTTCAATAGCGAATGAATGTGCCAAAGTCGAGCATGGAAAGAAATCATTGGATTACCGATCAATGATGAAAATCGTTAACCAATGTGAGACAACTCACCAATAATGTAAATGAGTGTTAAGGTACCTAAGTGCATCTTGACAGGGATGAATGAATGTGCTGAATTCGAATCACTTGCAAGATCAGACAATCAAAAGACTTTGTTGTATCCCAATTATTTTGAGCAAGGAGGGTTGCTATTAATGTATGTAAGTTCCAAGGCACTCCAAATAATCTCTGATCTTGGTCCCAAATAAGGTGTTGAAGTCAATGGGACCAGATACATTGGAAGGTGGGCCTCCAGGAGTCCCACATCAGCCAACTCGAGCATAGAACATAAATATTTGAAGAACCATAATGACATTGCAGAACTTATTGTGAACTTTTCTCGCCACTTGCCTAGTTTTCAAGCAAACCTTATGTCCAATTGCGCCAGTAAACTAGTTTTTATTAGAAAAATAGAAGAGAGAGCAGAGAGTGATTTTTCACAACAAAAATCTCACACTATATATTATTCATTTCAACAATTACATATATAGGAAATTACACACTGACTTTGACACCTCACTCCAACTCATTACATAAGAATCAACAACTTCTAGAATGACGCCTAGGGACTCATAATGAAAACTACACATGACATGGAAGCATTACTTCCAACACCCTCCCTTAATGCTTACATGGAAAACATATTACAACAACAAATAAATCTTGTCTAACTGGTCTTCATCAGCACCCGCATCCACTCTGGAATCTTGCAAACTCCGCTCTTTCACCACCACATCTTCGAGTTGTTACTTGACCTCCATTTACAACGTAACTGCCTATGACCATCATTGATGAACTTTGCAAGACCAATAATACTGACAAATTGGCTCGTTGAGGCTTTCGCGATAATATCCATCAAGTAACAAACCATCCTATGGACCAACCACCATCTGTCAGATATTTTGCTTTCAGATATCCGTCAGTTGATAGGATGGAGGTCTGGATACTAAATGTGCTCAAGAGTTGATAAAAAAACTTGACCTTACACAAGAGTTTATGTTTTAGACACACAGGGCTTCCAGTTTAAGAAACACCAATCCTTTTTAATCTAAATTTGCACACAACTATATATCAAACCCACACCATGAAATAAAAGACACATTTTGACACACAAACAACCCCTAAAAAATTGACCCACAAAAATAATCATTGCCACAATAGACATTTTAGTTCAACAGGCCTACATAATTCTAAACATTTACCTTGTTTTTGTCATCTCAGACAAAAATTGAATTTTTGGCTTACTAGCCCAAGGCGCTAGAACACAATTGAAGTAGATGTACTTCGAGGCTTAGTGCTGAGAGAAACATTTTCAAACCATTGTAGCCAACAATGATTTTAATGCCATCTTGGTTCCCAACATTGACACAACCCGACTGGAAAAGGAAATCCATAAGCAAGTTAATTAAAGGAGTTTGTTCAACGTTTCCCTTTTGTTCCTTTTCTTCGCTCACGACGTACACCATAATAGCCAAACATTGAGTCCCAACATTGTTTCCCAATTAGATGACACCAAACAAATTCGTTGCATGAAGAACACGATGTCTTGTTAGCCACTTACTATATTAAGCTTGGACGTGCATGACTCAAGCGAGAGCATCAGGGCACATTTCTGATTTGTGTTGAACACGAATGCTAGATCCAACATCGATCCACAATCCTTCTCTTTACAATAGCATGAGGCACGTAATGGACATTGATCCCCTCCAACTGCAGATCAACGCTAGGTCAACACTTGGAATTCCACCATGGCCACTGATGATGTGCCCCTATTTACTTTTGTCACCGCGACTCATGATCCCAAATTCTCGTTTAGATCTTGTCCATACCATATTAAAAAAATTACAAGTAAAAACACCATTCCCATGCTTGGTGAAATTGCGTTGCTGTAGAGATCGACGACAGCCATGCTTGCCAGGACATAGACCGTTGTCAATCTTATTTCATTGGCTCATTGGCTCATCTCATAAAATTTAACCCTCAAATTATTGGATGATGTGCACAAGCAACCCTTTACTCCTTCGTAAGCAACAACTGCATCATTGTTGCTCTCGATTCTAGAAGCATATGTGTAATTTCAGTTTTATGCAAGCTCCATGAAATTGTCCTTCGTCTCCACCTCTCATCAACAGAATTTGCATAATGGCTCGGGATCCGATTCAAGGCTTGCAAGTAGAGAGAGAAATGTAGGTTGTTTATTGGATACAGATCTACAAAACCACACTCACACACATATCTAAATAGGGAGAAATAAATCTCACAACAAAAATCAATGATCACACACTTATATTAATATATGTATGTAAAAAAATAACACTCTAGACTCTCTCACATCTTCCTGGCCTTCCCATATGGTAATCAAGCCAGATCTAGCTCTCGTACCATATTAGAAAAATAGAAGAGAGAGCAGAGAGTGATTTTTCACAAAACAAATCTCAAACTGTATATTATTCATTTCAACAATTACATATATAGGAAATTACACAATGACTTTGAAACCTCACTCCAACTCATTACATAAGAATCAACAACTTCTAGAATGACACCTAGGGACTCACAGTGACAACTACACATGGCATGGAAGCATTAATTCCAACAATTTTCACAATAGGACATATTTTTCTCTTTACCTTTTTTTTAATATCTTTTTTTTTTTTGGTCAAGTAAGAATGGATCTTTCTATTAACTGAAACAAGTACATTACATATTTTACCAAAAAATGGTTCACATGACTTATTTGAAGCGGAGTTGGCTTTAAACCTTTAAAACTCAAAACCATCCCCTCTATCAGGCTAACACAGGTAATACACAAAAACCCGACCTGCAACCCATAAGGTCGGATTTCAAAATTATTACATTCGCTACCTTAAAAAACGGCAAGTCCGCATTCCTGGTACAACGCCCTCCCACTGTGCTCACCAAACCCCGATCGCCGATCGGCCTGACATCCTCCGTCCAACTAATTCAACGATTAATGGCTAACTTTGAATTGTATATTCGCATCCGACCTTCCACTTGCATAACTGACCCTCTACTGTTGATCTACCCTTCGTGGATCCAACGGCCCAAGGAGATTGCGGGTGGACAAGTAGCTTGAGGAATACCCGCCCGAAAAGCGGTATCCTCTTTTCTCCTAGCTGCTACGTGTTGCTTGAAGAGTGGAATCAGAGGCTTTCCTCGCAATACCAATTACCACTTAGACCCCTTCCGAAATACCACTTGTGGTACGAGAAACCACTTCCTCGCGAATTAACTTGCGCGCTCTTCCACCGAGAGATGACCGTTGATCCAACCCATCGGAAGCTTCCCAGTCCTTCCTCCCTACGTCGTTGATATTTTTATTTTCGATGGATTTACTCTTAAACCCTAGTTTCTCTGCTTTTTTCTAAATCAACGTGTCGCCATTGATCCATATAGTGATTAACGAAACACCAAACCTGTAGCACTTCCAGAATCGGTCCTCACGCCACTGCATCCTTGGTCTTCCTCCGCTGATCTCAACCTTTCCCATTGCTCCATATCTTTGGCAGCCTGACAGAGACAGTCCTCTAACAGTTTTCCTGGGGGTAACAATTCCCAGACATGCCAGGTGTACCTCTCTTTATTAATCACTCCTTTGTTCGGCAAACGATTTGCTACCATGTTAGCTTTTCTTTTCACATGGACAAAGCTTACAGTTTTTAAGGTTTGCAGGTGGGAGTAGATACGGTGAAAGACTTGCGAGAGCTTCCAGTGTTTCGACACTTTATCCAGTGATGTACCATTGCATATTTTCTTGGCCGCTCTAATAATCAATTTTGAATCTGCTTCAATGATGACATTATGCGAATCTGAATCCACCAATATTTCCAAGCATTGCTTTAGGGCCATGAGTTCTGCCATGTTATTAGTGGCCTTCCCCAAGTGGCCATGAAAGATCTTCTTTATTTTCCCCTGTTCATCTCTTATAACACCTCCAAAACCAGCTAACCCTGGGTTGCCCTTAGATGCTCCATCTATATTGACCTTTAAGAAACCATATGGAAGAGGCTTCCAAATGTTTATATCTGAGTTTATTTGGTTCACTCCCTTGATAATGCCCTGTGGGCTTATGGACTGGAGACCCAAATGTAATAGAATACTCGCATCTTGAGGCAGAGGAGGGTCCTTAGGAAGTGTCCTCAACAAGCTACTGACTGTGTCTTTGAGTTGCCTTAAAATTTGGTCAATTATGTGCTGGGGCTTGCTTGCTTTGTTCTTGAAGATCTGACTATTGCGCTCTTTCCAGAAATTCCAAATGACAAAGCCTAGAACCAAGGCCAAGCTTTATTAATAATTTAATTCCCTGAGAAGTTTTTCCTCCAATTCTTCAAAGTGTTGGATATGCTGAGTTTGTCCCTATCAATGTGCCTAAAGATTGAGGCCACCCATTCCCACGCGATGGAGGTGAAAGGGCAGAGGTTGAGAAGGTGATCCATCGTCTCCTCTTGTGAACCACAAAGGTAACATTTGGATGGTCCAGTGAAGCCTTTTTTCAGGAGATTCTCCAAGTTAAGATTTTCCTTTGCTGAACTAGCCAAATAAATAACTTTATTTTCATCCAGTGGGGGCTCTGCCAAAGATTCTTCCAAACTTGATTAGGATTTAGATAGTTAAATCCTGTTACTACCTATTTAGCTTCTTTGAGGTTAAAGTTTCCTTCAGTGTTCTTTCCCCATATTAGTTGGTCAGGCAAGGATGATACCAGAATCCTCCTATGCTCTAGATCCTGGGTAAGAGAGTCTGCCTGGGCCCTCAAAGGACTCTCTTCACTGTGGCCTAGATCCTTCCAAGTTCTCCATTTTCCATTGTTCCTTTCCTGGTCCCAGAAGTATTTTACCATAAGTAGACCTTTGTTGTCTGTGTCATTCTTGAGAGCTGCTAATTCATCCTTATACAAATTAGGTTCCTACTGCCAGTTGTCCTCCCAAAATTGTGCTAGGTTCCCAACTCGAATTTCCCAGAAACTATGTTGCTGAACAATACTTTTATTTTCCCAGGCAAGGTTCCAAATGTGGGAGCCCTTAATGTGCCCTGACATTCTAATGTGATCTTTCTCTTGCCAATTCTTGGCATATTTTTGTTTCCAAATCTTAGCCCAGGGAGTTGGTGATTCCTTGATCCATCTCCACCAGAGTTTAGCTCCCAAAACCTTGCTGATAGTTTCAGGATCATGAAGCCCCAAACCACTGTGGCTCTTGGGTTCGCAGATCTTGTGCCAGGCTACTAAAGCCCACTTGTTTTTCTCTTCTCCTTTGCCCCATAGAAAATCCCTTTATATGCTCTTGATCTGCTGCTTAACTCCTTTAGGAGAAGGAAGAGTTGAGAACATGAATATAGGAATGGCCTGCAGGATACCCTGTGTGTTGGCTTATAGGGGCCTGACCCAGGTTTGGAAGAGTTATTTAGCCAAACAAATCCCGCAGCTACCGGCCCTTTCCGCAACAACCCGCAGAGCGCAGACTGAGGTCTCACTCGAGGTAGCAGGGGAGGGTGCTAGAACCAGGTTTCCGCACCCTTGGGATGTCTTGATGTGGTCTAGAAGGTTCGAACACCGTTCTATGGCTTCGCGCCACTCTGCTCCGTGTAGATCCGGACCCAGGAAAATCCTTAATACTTATTAATGTGCTATTATAGATTAGATCTACTTTTTATGGTCTTTAAGAAAACATTTAAACCAGATCGCGCACCCAGAAAAGATATAGATTTGCATAAACTCATAACATAAGCATTCACGCATAGATCAAACAGTTATATCAACCATAAATTAGGCAGATCCACAATAATTTAGATTTAACACAGAATTTCAGAATCAACTTATTTTATTCAATTCTTCTACCAATACATCCAGATCCAGTCCACGCACTCAGCTGCAGGGGTTTGCGCACTGAGTTGCAGACTCTACTAGGCCTCTGTGCACACAGCTGCAGAGCCTCTATCTACCTACCAACACCCTTGACTCAGACTTACAGACGCTTCAAGACTTCGTTCACCAAAAACCCGTTACATTCCAGATCAAAAAGTACATACCAAAAGTTAACTTCTATCCATAGAGCCTTGCTCTATTTATAGATTCCCATGGTTCGCAGACCATGGGTAGGCTGACTCATTTCTTATTATTTTACATTATTTTTGGGTGGACAACCCTTTGAATTGACTCATTTACAATTCGCACTTCGCGGAGTCCTTGCCATACCTTTACAAAAATTGCGGGCTTTGAGCCCCAAAACTGTTACGCGGGCCCTCTGCTACCCAAAAATCCCCCAACACAATCATCGTGACTCGTCTCGAGTCACTCGGCTGGTGTGACAATCTTCGTGCGGAGGTCGGAAAACAATTTTTGTGCCTCGCTGGTACTTGCAGCAAACTCATCCACCATCTGCTGTACTCGTTCAATGAGTGTCGCTGACACATCAATATCTGTCGTAGCTTCTACCCCAGGTGCATATTCTGCCTGCATGTATGCCACCTTGCGCTCTATGGTGGTGGAAACCGCGAATGCCTCATCAAGCCATGGCTGGAGATGTTCTTTAACCACTGCTTCTTTTTGGCGGGCAATATCAGCTTGTATTTTCAGGGCATGGGCCTCCTTCATCTTGGCCAAGCGTTGCGTAACCACAACCGTCTGCATGGTCCCTCTGACATTATCGTAGGCTTGTTGGAGCTCTCTTGCCTCGATTTCCAGTCACTGTAGTGTAGGATCTTCCTGGAGTGAAGTGAGCGTAATAAGTGACTGAGCCAACAAGTTAGTGCATTCCTTCATGGAACGTGTGATATTTTCCCAATCGAAGCTAATGATGCTTTTGCGTTGCTCGGTGACCTCTGGTGGAGTCAAAGGCTATACCTATAGCTTCAGCTCTATAATCTGCAAACTGAGCTCCAATTGAATCTTCGCGACCTCCTCCTTTTCTTCACGGAACCCACTAGCTAGCTTGTGGATTCGTATGCCAACAGGTAAATCGGCCGCAATCTCCAGCTCAGGGGCACACGAACATGCTTCCCCTACCAGTTGCTCCACTTGTTGACTCTGTGCGATGGCTTCATCCCGTTGGAGGCTCAACTGTTCTATATTAATTCTTTATTCGCTAAGTACCTGTTCTGTGCGCCCCTCCCTGGCGCGGAGCTCCATCGTGCCACTGTCCTGGAGTTGGTACAAGTTTTCACGCGGGAGGGCAGCCAAATTGAGTCCCAGCCTCGTAAGTCATCCTACCACAGCTCTGTCCTCTGCATTTTTTGTTATCAATGCTCTTGCTAGAATCGCGATAGTATGAGCCATTTGGGCCTTCAGCAGCTGCTCAGTGGCTGACATACCTGTAACCTCATGAGTAGCAATGGTTCCCATCTGTGCTGCCCGTGTCCCAAGTTCTTGTAGTTGCGCGCGGAGCTCCCCCAACACAATCTATTGCTCTAAGATTGCATCCCGAGTGGCTTTGCGAACGGTGTCCCCTATGTCACCTAGGTCGCCCTCAGTCAAGGTGGTCAGTTCTCCGTCCCATTTAGACGCCTTGGCCTTCTTCCATGGCTTCGTTCGTTCTGTCAGCAGTAGCCATTTTAAGGGTGCACCCATGGTGGTTGATGGTGTTCCTTCTGTCCCTTTCTCCGTGGTCGGCTCTGTGGGCACCTTCTGATGGATTTCGTCCGTTGCAGCCACTCCAGCTCGTGCTTTGTCTGTCAAAGTTTGTGCCGCTTCCCGAGTCGCTCGAACTTCCATAGCGTGCTATTCATTCCACTTCTACTATGCGGCGCGCTTCACTTCAGCCTTCTGTTTCTTGAGGGCGGCCTCATCGCACCCCATCGCATTAGGTCTGTGCCATTCTGGTGGCCAAGTATCCAATACTGCATCGATAGCTTCGTCAATGGCAATGAAAGGAAGTGTAGTCCACATTTGGTCAGGGTCCTTGCACGCCCGGATGTAGACAAAGTGCATGTCTGCTTTAAACTCAGCTATATGCTTCACACTGTCATAGATTTCGGTGGACAACCGGGGTTGCTGGGTGACCCAGTGTTGAACGTCTGCATCCATCAGTATCCAAAAAATCTTGATGCCCAGGATAGTTTCAGCATCCTTGGTCGCCCAGAGTGATGCGAATTTGACGACTTCTGGCCAATCCCGGTCTAAGGAGGGAAACTGACTGTCTTCAGGTAGGTCAGTGGTAACTAGCACAACGGACAATAGCAGCCCTACATATGGTCAAGAATTCTTTCCCTCCTCTTGGACCTCCCTACAGATGGTCAGGAATTCTTCACAAAGGAACTGCGCCCAATTGAACCATTTTCCAGCTGCGCATTCCTCAGCTAGCGCAATGACGATCATTGGAACCTCGGTTTCGCGACATTTCCCCATCACTTTCCCTGCCAGCAACTGGGTAGCAACGTGGACTACTCTGTTCGAGATACTGTCAATAATGTACCCTCGCTGCCCGTTCTCCAGCTTATATTTCTTTTTCAGGGTTTCGGTCATCGTCACATCGCCGCTCTTATCGAAAATTTCCCTGGGGTCTCTTCCTTCGCAGGGAAGTAGTGACACCCTATGTATGAGTTCTGCCGTGATGGGGATGGGTTTGCAGAGCCATAAGTATCCATCATGTACCATACAAAGCAACTGTCTGATGACCAATATTGTAATAGGGGGCTGAAGAAAGTGGGGAATGGACAAGAGACAAAGCAACCCAGCGTTCTCCACCTTTCGTAGCCATTCCTTTAGTTGGAGTGTCATAATCGTCCCTTCCGCACTCTACTCCATCAATTTGTAGTCACCAAATGGGGAAATTTTGCTATATCTGCAAGGTCCTAGTCTTCAAATTTCATTGTCGAAATACGACCAGTCACCATGATTTCAACCAAAACCCCTTTCGGAAGAGACAGGGTGGTGAGTATATTGTCAACATCATCCGGATTGGTAGGGACCTTAGCCTTCCATTTTCTTGGAGGGACATACTTGGGACGGCGTACTAGCTGGACAGCTTCCTCGTCAGGGTTTATTTCTTCGACATATGTCGGGGCTCCCTCTTCCTCCTCTTCACTTTCAATTGTAACAGTTTTTCCCTTTTCTTCCATTGTTAGCTTGCTAAAGCGCGGATTTTGCGGTGACCGCCTCATTGGTCCTGGTATCTAGAGGTCCTTTTTGGTCTGCGAAGTCCTGGGTGATTTAGGGAGTTCAGCTGCCTACGGCGTGGGATTCTGTGGACTCTCCGTGGTAGGGCTTATTGACCTAAGGAATGACTCTCGGTATTCCTTTGGCAATGCCTGAAACCACGGGCTTCCCTTTAGTACTTTTTCATTCATCTTGCTCCTCTTGGCTAGAACCCAGGGTGTCGTATTCTTCGAAGGATCAAACTTTGTGGTATGCCCCTTTGCTTGCTTGATATATATGATTTCAAATTCAAAGTCGGTCATTCGCCCTCCTCGTGGCTCATTAATGCGAATTTGGCGGTTATCCTTACGCCTTAATTTCCCGTCGCTCGCTCCTTCGTGTCTTAAATGGTATATCTTGTCATGAACAGTACCTGCAACAGTTACCTTCCATCCCCTCCCCACGACAGTGCAGCCTCTGGTGCACGGGTGCGTCCTATGCATTTGACTGTCCTTGCGCATCTTTTCTGCAGTCTGTTTTATAGTCCCATGCCCTCTTCCAACTAGGTGGAGTGCTAGGACTGGGCCTTATACAGATAGTTAGGTGGTCGCACCCATCGTGCGAGCCTTCTGCTTCCGTACTAGCACGCGCGGCAAGCACCCTTTGCGTTCTTTTGAGTCTGATGGCGTATCACTTGTGTTCCCTTGTGCCCTAGGGTGCAGGTGCAACCATACTAGCAGGGTCGCGACTTTTCCTAATAGTGTAGGAGGGCCGGCCATGTCTGGTGCCTTCAATAGCTCTTGTGCGTGGTCCGTGTGGGTATGTTCTAATTTGATTTTATCAATTTCTTCATCTAGCTTCGCACTTTGCTTTCGTAGTCTAGCCCCTGTTTCCGCTAACTCGCGAAGTCTCATTTTGCCATGCCGAATAGCTTCCCATAACTGTCGAACCCCTTCACGTAGGTCTTCAGGTGTAGGTCAGACCGTAGGGGAAATGGCTCGTATGGCCGTGGATAGAGTTCCCTTGGCATACCTGCTTTGGGTATGGTCGTATTGGCCTAGCGAATCCTCGCTACGCGCAGATGCAGTTGGTGTGATGGTCGTGCAACATACAGTCATGCCCTTCATTGTAACTAGATGACTGCCCTGCTCCAGTGCGCACGTCCTCCAATCTGTACGTGGAACCATCTTCTCCATCTCAGCTTCCTCTGTGCACACCACCTTGGTGCACACGACGCTTCTTTCAATGCACCATGCTGCTTCTGGGCGATGATTAAGGTGCCAGGGTTGATGAACTACCCCTCACTAGTTGCGTTGTTATCTGCTGACAATTGCCTTACTTCAGTGGTTACGCGCCGCAATGATCTAACCATCATATTACAATTGAGTGTGGTGACTTCCTGCAGTCTATTCTGCCATCTTTCAAACTCCTCATCTACATCTGATGCGCACGAACTATCACGCTCCCATGAGAATCTTCCGTCCGCTGAGGGATTCACCTGACCCGGATCTTGCGCTGTTATCTGGTATATGCAGTCCAGTTCATCATCATTGTCCTCATCGCGCACTGGTTTGGTATAGCGCTCTCCTTCAGCCGGGTCCAACGAGACTATTACCTGTAGTGACTTCTTTTCAAACGTCATTTTCTGCCTTTTCAAGTTGATAACCCCATTCATGTCCGTGGCCCAATCAATTTCTAGCAACGCAGGGTAAGGATTAGTGTCATCAACAACTTCTATTGCCTTGAAGTTGGTCTGTGTACTTACACCTTCAATGTCCATTGTCAACCCTTGTAGTCAACCCATCAGTAGGATCTTTTGCTGGTTGGCCATCCTTAGTTGAATAGGAGACCACTGCAAGGCAGGCCTACCCATGCGTTCCCACATTTGCTTAGGTAGCACATTCGCATCCAACCCTAGATCCAGAATGACCTGGTCCATCTCGTACTCACTGATTTGTGCTGTCATACGCATCTCCCGTCCGGTACGCAGAGCATGTCTTCCCAGTTTCCGGACTATGCGTGGCTCGCCCGACCCGGTGCACTTAGTGATCAGCTCTTGTAGTCCTTTAACGACTATACTGTCACGCAACAGCTTCATACATGTCTCTAAAAAGGTAGTAAGCATAGAGGGGTCCATCTATGGCTCAATTGGGTCCCTCCTACTTGGAGTAGAGACTTCTGTGAAGCTCTTCTGAGCTTCCCTAGGCGTCTTCTTCCCTTGTTCCAACTTAAAGTTTGGTTCCCTTGTAGGGGTATCGTGACCCTTCGCCTCATCTGTACACTCTTTCTACGCATCTCCTCCCGTGGGTGCGCCACTCAGTACCATATTTATGCTGGGGTCTTCTTCGCGTGGTTCCTACCTCATCATTTGGACATTTTGAGTTGGAGTGGGCTATAATAATCCCTTTTCATGCATATGGGTAATTAACGTTGGGCAATCTACCATTTCATGGTCGAATTGCTCACAGTATGGGCAAGATATCCTCGTTGAGTTAGTACAGTCACGAGCGTAGTGTCCTGGCCCTCCGTAGTTATAATAGATCAACTGTCCATGTCCAGGCCCCACTCGTCTTCCTTGGCCGTGCCCTTGAAATCCCTTGCGTGGCCCTACAACTAGGTCGAAACCTCGCACTTCAGTCTGCACTCGATAAGCTAGGGTCCTTTCCATCATTAAGTCGTAGCTCTGACATGTTCGCTCATCGTGACCCACTGATCTACAAAATTTTTAATACAGCTATTGCGGGGTCTAGGTATACTTCTGTAACAGGTGGTACTTGTCCGTTGCATGCTTTCCACCCACTTGACAAATCGTGCAACGGAGCGCGGGTACCACACTTGGCCTTGCGTGTACCTCTAGTTTTAATGGCATCAGGCCCCGCCCCCGGCAGATAGTTTGCGAAGATGGGGAAATGGTCCTAGTCGTGTACTTGACTTTTAAATTTAATGCATCCTACCTCTGTATGTCCCTCCGCTCGGGCCACCCTTTCTTGCTTCAAGCTTTGCATTTCTAAGCTCAGGTTTTGTAATTGCGCATGGATTTGCTGAACTCCCAACCTCGGATCTCGTATTGGGGTTTCGTGCAATCTCATCGTAGTCTCCAATGCTTCGGCTTGGGTTGAGATCTTTTGTTGTGATAACGTTGTCCTTAGATGTGGTGTCAAGGACACCATAAACCACGCGCAGTGTTGCGCATCTGTCAATGTCATGTTAGCCTTGCAGATTGTGCTCTTTAATCTCTGATCCAGATCCCACGGGGTTTCACCTGGTAACATCTCTATCTCTTTGAACCCAATGACTGACTGTGTCTCTAATTTTGGTTGACTGAACTTTGTCCAAGGCGTCCTAGATCACCGTTATTCCCGCATTCGGATGATCGCTTGAGTACTTTATATACCACATCAACACGCGGTCCTACAGCGCGCTAACCAGGGTAGCCTTTTTAATGTTATCATCCATTATGCCTTGGGATTCCCATACAGCCCTTACCACAAATCAGAACTGACCTGGTTCCTCATTTCCTGCACCCTTAAATACTAGAAACTTGACTACGCTCGCCATCCCAACCTTGAGTGGTGGCAGAGGTGGAGGTGGAGTGGGTGAAGATGGATTTGATGTCAATGAAGTAGGTGATGGTGTAGACAGAGGTAGTATCAATGGAAAGCACTGCTTAATCAACCAGACTGCGCTTCTTGGAGAGAACCTCGCGAGCTCCTCCTCGCTTTCCCGTGAAATAGAAATTAGCGAACTGTTCTCTAATCCTTCGGTTCCTCGGTAGCCTCTTCCACTGTGCATTATGCCAGACATCAATAAATGCACATAATCTGTTTTTCACACAACAACATCTTAATCCAAGTATTCAACGATTTAATATACTTACCCCACGGTCCTTGGAGGAAGCGCCTTTTTTCTTCGCTATAACTCACAGTTGTGTCTATCACGAACTCAGTAATAAACCCTCCTGTTATCCGAACCAACTAGTGATCTACTGCGTGGGCGATTTTATCTTCGGATGCTTCTAGCCTGCGCACCAATTCTGGAGTCCACACAATAGGTTTATCTAGTCTGCACCTTCCCACGCTGTCATCTAACCTCACGATCCACTTGTACAAATCTATCGGGAATGTCACGAAGAATATTTCATGGATATCTGTGTATATGTAATGATCCAGCCACCCTTCCTCCGATATCGCGGGTTTCTGTTTTCCTGAACCATGAACTCATGAAGCTTCTGATCCAGCCAATCTTCAAGCTCTTTCTTTTTAGGATTCTAGTGTTTCAACATCAGACATCCCTTAGGCAGAGCCCAGTCCCGGCAACGGAACCATTTGTTGGCTTATAGGGGCCTGACCCAGGTTCGGAAGAGTTATTTAGCCAAACAAATCCTGCAGCTACCGGCCCTTTCGGCAACAGCCCGTGGAGCGTGGACTGAGGTCTCACCCGAGGTAGCAGGGGAGGGTGCTAGAACTAGGTTTCTGCACCCTTGGG
Organism: Pinus tabuliformis; assembly: GCA_031772625.1. NCBI lineage: Eukaryota > Viridiplantae > Streptophyta > Pinopsida > Pinales > Pinaceae > Pinus > Pinus tabuliformis. The sequence continues at coordinate 82,857,689 of CM062807.1, forward strand.
ATGTCTTGATGTGGTCTGGAAGGTTCGCACACCGTTATGTGGCTTCGCACCACTCTGCTTCGCGTAGATCTGGACCCAGGAAAATCCTTAATACTTATTAATGCATTGTTATAGATTAGATCTACTTTTTATGGTCTTTAAGAAAACATTTAAACTAGATCGCGCACCTAGAAAAGATATAGATTTGTATAAACTCATAACATAAGCATTCGCACATAGATCAAACAGATATATCAACCACATATTATCCAGATCCACAATAATTCAGATTTAACACATAATTTCATAATCAACTTATCTTTATTCAATTCTTCTACCAATACATCCAGATCTGCCATGCGCACTCAACTATAGGGGTCCACACACTCAGTTGCGGACTCTACTAGGCCTCTGCACACACAACTGCAAAGCCTCTATCTACCTACCAACACCCTTGACTCGGACTTACAGATGCTTCAAGACTTTGTTCTCCAAAAACTTGTTACATTCCAGATCAAAAAGTACATACCAAAAGCTAACTTCTATCCATAGAGCCTTGCTCTGTTTATACATTCCCATGGTTCGCGGACCATGGGCAGGTCAACTCACTTCCTATTATTTTACATTATTTTTTTCGAACAACCCTTTGACTTGATTCATTTACAATTTGCGCTCTGCGCACTTCACAGAGTCCTTGCCATACCTTTCCCAAAATTGCGGGCTTTGAGCCCCAAAACTATTACGCGGGCCCTCTGCTACCCAACACTGTGTGAGCACAAGGCGCCCCGCCAAGTTTAAAGACCTACATGTCCATTTTCGGATCTTGTCCTGTAGTTTATTTATAATTGGCTCGCACACTTCCTTGCTGAGAGGTTTATCTGTGAGAGGTATGCCCAGATACTTGGAAGGTAGTTGGTCCCTTTGAAACCCAAGAATTCTGGTGATATTTCTTCGAATAGCAATGTCAGTGTTAAAGAAAAAAAAATTGATTTATTGAGGCTTACCTCTGTGCCAACAGCCATAGCAAAGTCATTCAATTTTTTTTTAATCGTTCTGGCTTCCCTGAATGTAGGTAAGACCTGCAGCATTGTGTCATCCAAAAATTGTTGATGTGTGTTTGCCACTCCATCAAAGGTGAGTTTGATGCCTTGGATTCTTCCTTCAACATTAGCCATTTTAATCGCTTTACCAAGCCCTTCCATCAGGAGAACAAAGAGGAAGGGTGAGAGAGGATCCCCTTGTCTGAGACCTCTGGAGGGTGTGAAGAGTCTTGAAGGAGCGCCATTAAGCAAGATGGAGAAACTAGTCGTGGTAACTAGTGCCATCACCCATCTTATCCATTTTTGGTCAAATCCATAGGCTTTTAGAACTGCCCTTATATAAGACCAGATTAGCTTGTCATAAGCTTTCGCTAGGTCTAATTGAATGATCATGCCAGCTTGTTTGTTTCTTTTTATAGAGTGTACCACCTCATGAGCTTGGATGATATTATTAAGGATTTGTCTTCCTTCCACATAGCCTGTTTTCTCCTCTGAGATGAGAGCTGGTAAAAGGGGCTTGAGTCTATTGGCGATCACCTTGGAAATAATTTTATACACCACATTACATAAGGCTATGGGTCTGAAGCCATCCGGAGTCACGACATTTTCCTTTTTTGGGATCAAAGCTATGAAGGAAGTATTAAACGCCTTCAGAACATTTTTGGATCTTCTTGAGTCTTTCACCACCTCAAGGATATCCTGTTTGACCGTTTTACAACATGCTTTGAAGAAGTCTACATTAAACCCATCCGGGCCTGGAGCTTTTCCAATTTGCATTTCATTGATCACCTCACTAACATCCTCTTCCAACTCTGGCCTGTTAAGCTTGTGGTTATCTTCTCTCGTGACCAGCTGAGGGATGTACTGAGTGAAATGGATGATGAACCTAGATCTGTCCTCCAGAGGCTCCTTTGCAATACTGAGGAAATGATGTACAAGGAGAGATTCCATGTCTTTGTGAGAGAAAGTTTCTCTCCCTTGAGAGTCTTTGAGATTTGTAATTATGTTGTGTGCCTTGTGATCCATGGTGGATTTGTGAAAGAACTTCGTGTTTCTTTCTCCCTCTCTAATCCACTGTATCCTTGACTTCTGTCTCCACAAAATATCCTCTTGCAAGCACCGATCTTCCCATTCTTCCTGAAAAGAATCAACTAGATTTTTCTGCTCCTCGGTAAAGCCCTCTGTGATGTTGATTTGATTGATTTCCTGGAGTTTCTGCTCAGCTATTCTTTTGGCTTTGAAGATATTTCCAAATTCCTTTTTGTTCCAACCTTTAAGCTTGGATTTGATATGTTTAAGTTTCTGTTGGAGCATGAACATTCTAGTGCCTTGAATGTTTAGATCCTCTTTCCACCATTTTTCAATATTACTATTGAATTCAGGGTGAGAGAGCCAGGCATTCTCAAACCTGAAAGGTTTGTTTCTTGGTGTACCCATAAAAGTGGCTTCCAGCTGTACAGGCCAATGATCTGAACCTCCAAAGGGAAGAATAGAAGCTGTCATGGCAGGGCCTGAGAGAAAGAGTTCCTCTGAGATAATAAATCTGTCTAATTTAGAGGCGACTTGTGAAGCCCCTCCCCTCTTGTTGTTCCAAGTCAAGGTCCCATTTATTGTTTCCGTGTCCACTAATCCCGTGTTCATTATGAAGTTCTGGAAAGCCATGGAGTCTCTGCCTAGCTGCCTGATGCCCCCTTTTTTCTCTGTAAGAGATCTTATCATATTGGAATCTCCTATAACGATCCAGGGCATATTAGGATATCTTGCTTTTAGTTCCTCAAGGGAGGTAAGAAGCTTGAATTTGTCTTCTTGCTTTTGAGGGCCATAGACATTTGTAATCATGTGTATCTCCTTATCCCCTAAAGGTTGACATACCAAAGAAAGACAGTTCCTAGATGCCTCAGCATCCAGGATTCCAAATTTTTGTGGGTCCCACAGTGTGAGAATCCCCTCTGCTGAGTTTTTTGCTTTAACCTATAGATACTCATACTTGATCAACCATTTATTATGTATTTCTCTAATCTTATCCATCGAACATTTTTTTTCCTGAATAGAAACCATATCTGGTTTTTCTTCTTTTATTCTATTACTGAGATTTCTTTGTTTCCTTCTATTTCCTATGCCTATGATATTCCAGGTTTTGAGCTTCATTAAGAAAGATTAGTAAAGGAGTAACTGGTAAGCTCTTTCATCTTACCTGAGTTAATCAATAGTTTCCCACATTCGTTCAAAAACTCCTTCTGTCTTTTTCTTCCTCTTTTCCTGCTTGGGTTCTTTGGAGATTGTGCTTGTGTCTCCTCCATCATTTTGACCCCTCTATATTCCTGGCTTTCATGATTTCTTTTGACTCCAGTTCCCTTTGATTGTGATCTCTATAGGAAGAGTTGTTGAAACCTATCATATTCCTCTTTTGGCAGGGAGTCCACTCCTTTGGTCGGTCCTTGTTCTAGAAATTTCTCTAGATCAAGATTTTCCCTATCTAGAATCTCCTACAGTTCCTGGTCCTCCGTTCCCACCTCACTTGGAGTCATCTCATGGTCCTTATTTATCTCTCTAATGATTTCTATGATATCTTCCATGCTTTCATCCCTTTCCTTCTCAGTGATAATGTTCTCCATTTCCTAGTTTGTTTCTTTGTTTCCTTCGTCTTCTTCTAGGATCTTGAAGCTATTGTGGCTTGGTTGTTTTTCCTCATTGATCTTCTTTTGCTACCTCTTTTCACCTTTCCCTTTGCCCCCAACCTTGGTAAAACCCTCATGATTTTTATCCACTGTGGTTTTCACATTTCTCTCCATGTTGTTTGTTGGGCAGTCTCTATATAGATGCCCATGCTCATGGCATTTGCGACACCTAAATGGGATGTGCTCATAGTCCACCACCTGCACCCATTCTTCATCATATACTTCTAAAATTATCGCGTCCAGAAGTGCTCCAGATAAGTCCATTTCCACACAAATCCGGGCGAAGGAGGTGTATTTTCCTTTCAGAGGCACATCTGAGATCTTTAAAAAATGCCCCAGTTTGTTGCCTATTGTTTTTAGGGATTCCAGCAGTCAATAATCCAAAGGAAGGGAGTATAGTCTGAACCATAATGGTACCGAGGTAAATGTCTCACATTCCAGAACAAAGTTCATCATCCATGGCTGCATGTAAAGGCCTGCAACAACATAGAAATAAGTTCCTCCTTCAAACACTTCGTCTTTATCCTCTAGGCTTGTGAATACTACTGTGAAGAAGCCTTTGGATCCCAAATGAAGGTGTATTCCCCCCTTTGGCTTCCAGTGGCTCCTTATCCATACATGCAGCGCCCTCTCCATCGGCCATATTCCCATGAATTTGCAGATGAACGCATGTTCCATCATATGATCCCTATGCACTTATAGCGCAGGGTCTCTCAAGATAACCCGCGGAATGATGTTCGACTTAGGTATGTAGACCCCATTTGTCCTTATAGAAGTAGGTTTTCGACTGCTATCCCCTTTCTCCTTTTCCTACTAGCTTCTTGCTGCTCCCCTTCTTGTTCATGAGGTCTGTTTCCTTCCAATATGTTCGTGTTACTTGCCACTGTTGCCTTTTCCAGAGGCTTCTTGAAACACTGCTTTCCTACGTCCTTGCTTCTATTCGTAACTACTTGACTGTAGGAGGGAGAAACACCCCCCCGGGTGTCTTGCCATGGTGCCCAACGTCAAAACCCTAACCCTAGATCAAGTTGCAGAGCTTCCAATATCATAAGTTCGACACCCAAGGGAATCAGTTTTACTCCTCTTTTCAGTTTCCTTTGATATCTTATTCTACTTGAAAAATAAAATTTCATTCAAGTATAGGAATGCTTCCAATAAAACCATGTGCATAACAATATGATATATAAACTCATATGCAGGTTTGAAAGATACGCTTTGATATGTACCAATATATGAGATACCAACTACCTTGATTGAGATGATGTTAGAAAATATTGAAGAATTGAGTACCGGGATTCGATGACTGTCGTGAACCAAGATTCAATGTAATATTGTCTTCCTTGGCTTCCTGTTATCATGCCATGCAATTCTTCAGAGATATGATCCCCATTCATAGAATCTGGTGACAGGCATGCAAGAAATTCTTCAATATTAGGTTCCAACAATTGCTCTTCATCAACAGGTATCCATGATTCTTAGACCTCATGTGAATCTTCTTCGAGATGTTGTTCTTCAGCTAGAGAATCTTTCTTTTGAAATACTCTTCCTGATCTAAGATTTAGGTGAAGAGGAGTTGTTTGAAGATTTTTTACGTCAACATTGTAAGTGGACTGAGGTATTTTATAATTGGTAATTTGACAAGGTTGTGCTAGTAATTGAGTGGGAATTGATCTTTGGGGTGCTTGTATGGTTGGTAATGGGAAAGGTTGAATTGAGGTCAACCAAGGATGAAAATGATGTTGTGGTGGAGGTGAATGGTATGGATAACATTGATATTAGTATTGAGGATAGTGAGGAAAGTATTGAGGATATGGTGGATTTCCTTTATAAGTTTCTTACTAACCTTATTGCCAAGATTGTTTTTGAGGTTGGATTGAGATGGACAAGGTTTCCAAGGCAAGGGTGTTCTCCAATTACTTTGAGATTGTTGTGCATAAACTTGAAATTGTGAATTAATATCTTGCATCATACCACGTTGATTAGTTTTCCATGATCTTCTTGGAGCTACATAACATGATTGTTCCAGTGTTTGATTTGCTCCCCGATAAACTACATTTAACCCTAGTAATGATGGGCAATATTTAGTAGTATGTGGTCCCGCACAGATTTCAAAAATTTTAATGTTATTAAGTGGACATCCATGCAAATCATGTTTCTTTCTACATTTAGGGAAAAATATAAATGAAGCAACATTCTCAACTTTTTGCTTGTTTTGCATTGTATCATATTAATTTGTTCATTTAAATTACTAAGAACGTCTAGCAAATTGTTAAGTTCAGTTTGACTTACCAATCTTGATGCTGACTTACTTACTCTTTCCATAACTCGATTTTGAGGGGATCTTCCATACTTTGCTTTTCCTCTTGATATGTTCTTGCATAGTTCACAAATATCATGAAATAACAATTGAGAGACATCTCCTTTACCCATTAGGTTAAGAATATCAATCCATTAATCCCTTATAGCTTTTAGTAGGTGCATTTTTAATGTGTCTAATCCCAAATCATGCAATTTAGATCTTTTGACATTATAAGTAAATCTCTCCACTAAATATTCTAGGATTTAATCCTATTTTTGGTTCATCTTAAAGAATTCATTTCTAAGGCCATGGTGTATGCAATAATCTTTATATTTTTTCCAAAAATACTCTTTTCATATCATCCCATGTCCTTATAGAATTTGTTCCTTAACTCATGAACCATTTAAGAGCTCCATACTTCAATCTTTCCATAAAAAAATTCAATTTTTGAGTGTGTAATTAGTATAAGATCTACAAAGTATTTCAAATTTGAAAAGAAAGATTTCTAGGTCTTCTGGTCTCATACCTTTGAAGTTAGGAAGTATGAATGGAGGGATGATCTTCATATGAACGTTGATATCAGTTCCTTGAATGGGAAATCTAAAACGATCTTTCTAATTGTCATAATCTCCATCCGTTTCTTCTACATCATATGTCACCTCTTTTCCTTCCTACAAGAATAAAATTTTTTGATGTGGCTCTTGCAACAACACATGATTTAGTGGGGGTGGTAGGTGATTGTACATACATACATATATATATATATATATATATATATATATATATATATATATATAATGAATCTACCTCTAGAATGCACTAAAACAAAATATGCAACTAAAAATGGATGCAACTATGAATGAGATACAATTGAAAGCTAATGCCTATGTATACTTCCCCGACAACGATGCCAAAAATGTTGGGTAATTTAATTGTCAATTAAATTACTTGCATTTAATTGTCAAACTTGGGGTTCGTATCCTTGTGAAGTATACTTGCACAATATATGCTAGGTAATCATTCAATCTAAGTTATAAAGATAATTTTACTTAATCAAATGATACAAAGTTTATCTCAAGGGATGTAATTAAATTCTAAAGCAATTAAAATAAACTTTAAAGCAATGGAAATGAAGTGCTTATGAATTGAATTCTAAAGCGAGGCATACACACATGAGATAAATTATCTTGAAATCAATTGAAATTCTTATTCTATGAAAGAAAGAATTCTAGATTAACTAATTTAAAGAAAGCAAGAGACTTACCTTGTTAAAGCTTGAAATCTTGAATTCTAAGAAAGCTTGAAATTTTAATCTAAGAACCATGAAATCAATCTAAACTATAAAAGCAATCTTTTCTATTATTTAAAAAATGAAAAGACAATTCTATGTTATGAAAAGGAAGACAATCTATAGTATAAGGATGTTTCAATTCTTAATCTATCGAATGTAAAGGCAGGTTGTAACTAATTACAATAAATTGACATAAAATTAATGAAACCAATCTAGTGTGCGCGTGCTAACTTTAGAATCCATCCATATGGTGATGATGTGCAAAAATTATTAAGCTATCTATGACTTTGAGACTGCAAATGATTATAAGAACTAAAGAACTGATTGTAGAAATTAATGTGTAGATTCAAAATTGCTCATGAAATTTACTAAATCACAAGACTTGAAGCTACTCTACTGATCTATGAAAGTTAATTCACCATCTAGAACACAAATCATAGACATGCAAAAGGAAACATCACACATGCACAGAGATTTATCTAGGGGAAAGAAACTGCTCAAAACCCCTTACTATCTATATTTCATTAATCAGAGAATAAAGATGAAATACATATGCTTTCTCAAGCTTGAGCACACCTTGCAAGTGTATAGTCTATCCCTCTTCCTAACTGACTGACTTTGGCCAACACTTAGCCAATTTTCAAGCCCTCCAAGCTCCTATTTCCTTGTGTTGTTCCCTTGGGAAATTGGCCCCTATTATTTAGGAATTTCCCACTATGGAATTGTGCAATTCCCTTAGGTCCTTCCTCTGACTGCATGCACCACCTGTACACATTGGAATATGCTACAACTAATAGTACACTACCTTGGAATCTCCATCTCAACTGGGTAACTTGAATTCTTTGCATGCAACAATTATTTTGGGTTGATTGATCACTGAGTGTGGTTGAAGTTCCACTTCCACAACTTGACCTCCACTAGTTCTTCTAACAATTAGAACTAGTTAAATTGACAATAACTCAAATTAACTGAAATAGATTGCTACAAATTAGAAATCAAACATATTGAACTGAACTCAAGCTTCCCCAACTCGAATTAACTGAGTTAAATGAGCGACAATTTCCACGTCACCTCAGTTAACTACCTGTTATGAAACCAACTCACAAAAAGATAGAAAAGATAGATCAACGACTTAGAAATCAACCTCTTCGAGGGGGCAACCTCCTTTACATTACAAAAATGAACAATTCTTGGATGATACAAATGACAAGACCTCCTTTCTATATATAGGAGTCTAAGCGGTCCCAATACAATCAGAGCCTACATAACAATAATATTGTAGGGGCACAAAAAAAACAATAGTGGGCTTCTATGGGGTACAATAATAACAACATGGGGACTATATGGGCACACTAATACAATAAGGGGGTTTCACTAATAACAATAAGGGTTTACACTAGTAGTACAGGGACCTAACATGCCCCTCTCCTTCAAAAAGTGTTGTCCTCAACACTTGCATAGTTCTGGATGCTTCTGTATAAAATTATCATCCTTCCATGTGGAATCTTCAGTGGGTAAGTTCTTCCACTTGATGAGATACTTTGAAATTGATCGATTTCGTAGCTGTCAATTTCTTATTTCTGTCACTGCTTCGGGTTCCAATATGATTTTTCCTTCTTCATCAAGTTTTGGCAATATTGTTTCAACTGGGATCTTCTGCAACTTTTGAATGAGTTCCTACACTTCTTCTTCATTGTTCCATTCATCCTTTGCTTCATTTATCCAATCTAGTTGGATAATATAAATGGCACAAAACAATGCTTCCACATCCTCATCCTTTCTTGAGAGTGCATCTGCAACAACATTTTTCTTCCCTTTTTTGTAGATGATTTCAAAGTCATGACCCAACATCTTTGTGAACCATTTTTTCTGTTCTTCTGAAGATAATATTTGTTATAAAAAGTATTTAAGACTATCATGATCCATTTTTACCTTGAAGTTTCTTCCCATTAGGTAAGGTCTGATGTTTGGAGGAACACTTCCTAGAATCAAATGAATAGCATGATCATGATCATGAATAGGTGGGAGGCCTTTGGGAGTCTCAAATACCTTGGAATGATTGTCCAATACTTTTTGGAGATCTGGAGAAATAGATGATTTCGATGTAGGAACCTCTAGCGAACACAATTGTGCAATTACACCTCATTGTTCTTTCTTTCGAAGCTTTGTCATTCCGTTAGAGCTGATTATCTTTCCCGGTTTCTGTGCGATACCCTTTAATTCAACTTCCTTTCCTTTCGAAAAAAAATTCATGAAAATTAAAAGTTATTGTACCCAAGGATTGTAGCCATTGGACTCCTAGTACAACATCAACACAACCGATTGGAATGGAAAGCATTGGGCTATTCAATACATATTCTCCCATGGATAGTTTGATATTATGGCACCTACCAGAGCAATTTATGGTTCCTCCAATTGCAACCATCACTTGACACTTCAGTGATGGCTATAGGAATCAATTCAATTCCTTGGCTATCTTACAATGAATAAAATTATGGGTACTACCCGAATCAATCAACACTATTACCTTTTTCTTCTTGATATGTCCTTCTATCTTGATAGTTTGAGGAGTGGTAATTCCGGCCAATGCATTACATGACATGGTCGAATTCATTTCTTCTTTCTCTAGAGTTTTTTCCTAGTGTATATCCTCTTCCTTTGACATTTCTTGTTCCTTTTCTTCCTCCTCTTCACAATCTATGTAAAATAATTTCTTCTGAGAACACTTATGACCTTTAGTGTATTTTCTATCACAACTATAACAAAGCCCTTTTTCTATTTTTTCTTCCAATTGTTGTGTTGTCAACCTTGTAGGTTGTGGAAGGCTAGGGGCAACAAAACTTCCATATTTATAGTTGTGAGTGGTAGGCTTACTTGTTTCCATAATTTTGCTTTCCATTTTTCTTGCCAACCTGAATGCATTCTCCAATGAATCAGGTTCCCAAATGTTATCCTTTAAATTCCCTATGGAGACATCAATCATCTATTTCTCTGGAATATCATTTACCCTTATATTCAATTTTTTGAAGTCCTCAATGTGCTCTGCCATTGAACCCTTTTGTTTGAGATTTATCAATTGGCTAAAGAAGGTGTTTCTCTTTGTATCCTCATAATGTGCTATCATTTCGTCCGTAAAATTTGACCAAGTGACAATTTTTTTTAAGGAGCAAAGCCATCGATACCATACAAATTGATTGGGTTCCAAATATAAAGTTGCAATGCGTACCTTTTGTGTGTTTTTCACATTATGGAGATCGAAATATTATTCCGTCTGTAGTATCCATGTTACGGGATCCTTTCCACCAACTTCCTCATATCTATCTTTGGAATGTGGTGGGTCTTTATTCCAACATTAGAGTCTATGAAATCATGATTAACATTTCTTTTGTTCTCATGATGAGTTTTCTTTACTACCTTTTCGCCATTAAGAAGCCTTCCTTGTAGCAACTCTGTCAAACCTTCCTTCAAACCTTCCACGTCTTCCTTAAAATCTACAATGTTTTCATTCTTTGAATCATGATTAACATTTATTTTGTTTTCATTCTGAGTTTTCTCTACTACCTTTTCGCCATTGGGAAACCTTTATTGTAGCAACTTTGTCAAACCTTCCTTCCAAATTTCCATTTCCTTAATATTCAATGTTGTCTTTGATACCATCCATTTTAGCTTCCATGCCTTTCTTTAAACCATACATATTATCTTCCATGTCTTTCTTTAAACCATCCATCTTAGCTTTTTTTACTTTTTGTGAGAGTGAAATTTGTTGCACTTGATATTGTAATTTTGATATATCATGTTGCATTTCTTTCTCTTCTTCATGAGTCATGCTAGAGATTTTAGGTTCCTTATTATTTGTTTCCATTTTATTTCTTCAGGGCATCAATTAACGATAATTATGCTTCACTATTCCCTTTGAATTCCTTCAAACTAATTTTTCAAACTAGACTTATGCAAAATTTAAAAAAACTACACACATTTTTTCACTTTGTAGGTGCTCGATATTGAATCTGATGGATCTCTGAAATTTCGGATCTCCAAGGTCTGAAATTGTGAATTGTGGTATCCCTCTAAGTCCTATTTCTAATGCCACCAGTCAGATCAAAATTGGATTCTCCAAGGAAGCGTTATGCCCAATCTACCAAGATGACTTGATTATACACTTTTTCAGTAGAGCGAACTTGTACGAAGTGCCATGTGTCATTGTTTCAACCTTCGGACCTAAAACCCATTCTCAGAAAACTACAGTCCATCCTATTTCTATAACTTCTTACGAAATTTCAATCTGATACTTAGAGAGAAAGTTATGATGATTTTCCCATGATTGCATGTTTGGGATGTAATTTGGGAGCCTGCAAAAACCCTAAATGTCTTGAACCATATCTCCGAAAATATAGTGAGTTTTTTTTTGAAATTTAGGCCCAAGCTTAATTAAGATTTCAAATCAAACGAGTTTTAATTTCAGTGTGAACCTTCGTAGAAAAATCTTATAGCGAAAATTCCACGACGACCTGTTTGAGATGAAATTCTGGAGCTTGCAAAAACACTATCTTCCTCAGATCACATCTCCAAAAATATATCAAGACAAGATCTGAAATTCAGACCCAAGGATCATCAAGATTTCGGCTCAAATGGTTTTTTTTTTAGCTTCTGAAACGTCGCAGAAAAAATGTCATAGCAAACATTCCAGGATGACCTATTTTGGAGCAGCGAAACCCTAGAATCTAAAGTTTTGATACCAAATGTTATGAAACCAACTCACAAAAAGATAGAAAATATAGATCAACGACTTAGAAATCAACCTATCTTAGGGGGAAACCTCCTTTACATTACACAAATGAACAATTCTTGGATGATACAAATGACAAGACCTCCTTTCTATATATAGGAGTCTAAGTAGTCCCAATACAATCAGAGCCTACATAACAATAATATTGTAGGGGCACAACAGTAACAATAGTGGGATTTTATATGGTATAATAATAACAACATGGGGACTATAAGGGCACAATAATACAATAAGGGGGTTGCACTAATAATAATAAGGGTTTACACCAGTAGTATAGGGACCTAACACTACCTCCAAGATTTCTGCTAAAATAGAAATTCGAATTTTCTCTATTTTGACCAAGGCAAGGTCAAACTGATATTTTCTTGCTGCATTTTCAACACTCTCTCTCAGAAATAAAGGGATTATTAACCACCCCTATCTTTCACCTGTGGAACTCAAAATTCCCTCTTGAAAAGGCCTTCGTCAAAATATCAGCGTCTTGTTCCTCTGTCAGAATGTACTACAACAACATAATCTACCTCTGCACACAATCCCATAGATGGTGATATCAGATATCAATATGCTTGGATCGATCATGAAAAACAATATTTTCAAAGAGTTTGATGAAACTCTAATTATCACAGTAAATCACAGTTGGATCCATCATCTGACCAAACAAGCCAACAAGTATCTTTCTCATCTAGATCGCCTCACATGTTGCTTGACTTGCAGCCATGTATTCTACTTCTGCTGAGCTGAGTGCCACAGATCTTTGCTTCCTGTTGTACCAAGAAATCGTTGTAGAACCAACACTAAAAATTCCACCCAATGTACTCTTCCAGTATGATGGACTCCCCACCCAATCTGCATTAGTGAAGCCACATAGCTTCACTCCCTTTGTACCAAAGTCCAAACATGGTAGTGCCTCTAAGGTAGCATAGAACATGCTTAGTTTCCATCCAAAACAGTTTGGTTGGACTAACCATAGCTTGGATCAGTTGGTTGACTGCAAAGCATATATATGGTCGCGTGTTCACAAGATACATGAGTGAACCCACCAATGTGGATAAACAGTCACATCCACTTCCTCACTTGAAGTGGCATCCTCTTTCCTCCAGTTGGTCACTAGAGGAGTCTCCATGGGTTTTCACATGTCCATGCGGAACCTATGAAGTATCTCGTTAGCATACTTTCCCTAAGAGACAAACAATTCCCCATCACCTTTCCATACTTCCAATATAAGGAAGCAGTGCATGAGACCCATGTCCTTCATCTCAAACTCTCTTGCAAGGTCCTCCTTGCAAGATATGATCAGTTTCTCATCACCAGTCAAAATCAAGTCATCAACATATAAAACAATAATCAACAATTTACCTTCTACCAAAATATGATAGAGGTTTTCATCTTCTTTACTTTTGGTGAAGCCCAAACCGGTGAGATAGCTATTGATCCTAGTGTACCAATCATGGGGTTCTTGCTTGAGATCATACAATGCTTTCTTGAGTCTGCACACATGAGATTCTCGATCAAAAGTCTTGAAGCCTTTTGGTTGCTCTATATACACCTCCTCCTCAATAAATCCATTAAGGAAGGTTGTTTTTAGACCCATTTGGTGGATCTTCCACCACATTTGTGCAACCAAAGCAAGGATTGATCTGATGGATGAGTACCTTTCTACAGGAGAAAAGGTATCCTCATAGTCAATACCTTCAACCTGAGAGTACCCCATGGCCACAAATCTAGCCTTGTACTTTTCTATGCTTCCATTTGCTACAGAAACATTAACTATGACAGTAAATGCAGATAGAACATAAAATCATATGCATAAGACAAACCAAGACAAGAGGACACAAGATGTGGTGGATGCCCGGGACAAACCCCAATGTGGGGAAACCATTTGATCAAATCTTCTTATTACTCTTCAATAGTTAAACAGAGAGAGAGAGTACAAATACAAGCCCAAAACAGATCTGTCAAATCAGCGCTAACCAAAAAGTCAATGGTGGTCAAAATTTAAATCAGTCTAATTCGACCTTTAAATCAACTCAAATTCTTCGGTCAAAACTAGTCAAAGGAGAGAGTAAGTCTGTTGTAATTTTCTAGAGTCAAAACAAAAGTCAATGTTGGTCAAACTGTCCCCAAACACCTCGATTTTTGTGCCAATAAATGCAGACTCCTAAAATCAAACTTCTGGCACCAAAATTGAGGTCAAAGTTGGTCATACACCCAAAGTCATCATTTGCCATGAAATTTGTGACCTATTTCACCCAAAAAAACTAGGCTTCCTGCCAAACATGCGAAGTATAGAGAGAGAGGGAGTTGCTTGTACGACCCAATCAAGAGAGAGAAGAAGATGTGCAAAGATGATGTCCAAATGAGGGAAATGTCTCTCTTACTTCATTGAGGGTGAAGAGACACATCTATTGGGCTTCATGAGCCTATCTTTGATTGGTGTTGACCTTGACAATTTGTCCATAAGAGAAATAAATTCATAATTCCATTTCTTCTTGTCAGAATGAGATGATCTTTATATCAAAATTGTACCTCTCTGAAAGAGGAATCCAATGCAACCTACGAGTTGTTATAAGGTGGAATTTTTTTCCCTAGTTTTCGATTTTAACACTCCCTCTCAACTAAAAAGAATTCCACCTACCAATCCATCATCATGTCATCCTTGCTCTACTCTACTGAACCATGAAGAAATAATGAAGAAGAAGTGATCGAGAGTGTATCATACCACTCTTCACTAACTAAATTTAGGCCTTGATTGCAGATCAAGTTGTTGAGAACCATACATCCTAGTCATAGGGAGTACGACAGTACATGATGTGTCCATCAGTAGTGCTATGGTCCCTAACCAACTTTTCCGAACTCATTGGCCAAATGAGAGGTACTTCCCATGAGTCCCGAACTCCATGGGTAGGATGTGTGTCGGGGCATGGACGGGAGAAGGTGAACCAATCATCCTATGCATATGTCAATTGTAGGGGAAGGTGAACCACTCACCCTACATACATGTGTCTAGGTAGGGGAAGGTGAACCGCTGACCCTACACACATGTCAACCATAATGGGGTATCACAAGGGAAGGTGAACCACTCACCTTGTATCCAACACACCACTAGTGGAAGGTGTACCACTCACCCTATGGTCACTCATAACTAGCTCCAAGAAGTGCCTAGCCCTGAGGAGCTCCCAGAGCTATGTGTCCAACTCATACGAGACCCTCATAAGAGGTTCGTTCTACGACTCTAAGTCTCTCTCGGATGGTTAATAATTTGACATTCCCCAAGGGCTTTGTGAGAATGTTTGTAACCTACTCATCTGTTCCAATATACTGGAGCCTAACTGCTCCCTGTTGTACCATATCCTAAATAAAGTGGTACCTGATATCAATGTGCTTGGAGCAGTCATGGAACATGGGATTCTGTGATAAATGAATTCCACTATGGTTATCACAGAAGATCACAGTCGTATCTAGCACGTGCTCAATTAGCTCACTGAAGAGCTTCCTCAACCAGACTACTTCACAACAGGCCATACTTGCAGCAATGTATTCAACCTCAACAGTGCTTAGTGCAACCGATTTCTGCTTTCTGCTCATCCAAGATATAGAAGCAGACCCCGAAGAGAAGTAGCACCAAATGTGCTCTTACAATACACCCCACTGCTAGCCCAGTTAGCATTTATATATCCATGTAGTCTCAAATCCGTGGTAGTGTATCTCAGTCCATAGTGGATTGTACCCCGAAGATATCTCAAGAGATTCTTGGCAGTAATCCAATGAATGTGATGAGGCTCAATAATATATTGACTCAACATGTTTACAACGAAGCATATGTCAGGACGAGAGTTGACCAAGAACATCAGTGCCCCCACAAATTGACGATACTTGGTAGGGCTCACCAATTCGGGCCCAGTAGCACTTCCACATAGCTTCTTAAAGTTGAGTTCCATCGGAGTAGTCATGGACTTGCATTCCACCATCCCACATCTCTCAAGTAGCTTCACAATATATTTTCCTTGAGAAAGGAAAATCTCTCCTGGTTTTTTCCAGACCTTCAATCCTAGGAAACAATGCATTAGTCCTAGGTCCTTCATCTCGAACTCAGAAGCCAAGTACCTCATGCATTGATGAATGAGAGGGTCATCACCTATCAGAAAGATATCATCCACATAAAGGACCAGAATGAGAGTTCTGTCCTCTTCAACCTTGAAGTATAGGTTTGGATCCGCATTTCTTGTCGTAAATACCAACTTCATAAGACATTTGTCAATCCTCTCATACCAAGCCCTGGGGGCTTGCTTCAAGCCATAGAGGGCTTTCTTCAACCTGCATACATGTGTTTCATGATCTTGAACCTCAAACCCCCTTGGGTTGTTCCATGAATACTTCCTCCTTAAGCGAACCAAGCAAGAAGGAAATTTTGACGTCCATCTAATGAAGGTTCCATGCTTGTGAGGCAAGAAGGGCTATGATCGAACAGATGGTAGTATATTGGGAAACTGGTGCAAATATCTCATCATAGTCTACTCCTTCCTTTTGAGAGAAGCCTCGAGCTACAAATCTGGCCTTGAATTTCTCAACACCCCCATCATCTCCATGTTTGATCTTGTAGATCCATTTTGAAGTGAACACGAACTTATCCTTGGGTCTAGGAACCACATCCCAGACATCATTATTCATGATCGACTCATACTCCTCGTTCATCGCATCTTTCCAACACATGTTGCTTCATGGCTTCTTCGAATGTACAAGGCTCAGATTGTACAATGGTACTCATGGCAACTGAGTACCCTTAGTACCTATTTGGCTTCTTACTTTCACGAAATGTCCCCCTTGGTGCAATGTGTTGCTGAACATCTTCAAGAGTATCTTTGAGCCATAAAGGCATCTTTCTTGTAGTAGAGGGCTCACTAGGAGGTGGATAGTTGGGATCCATTAGACCTTCAACATCGGGCATCAGATCATTGGTCGAAGATTCATATGGATTTTCTGTGTCAACATGATCATTTTCCTTCCTTGGAATAGGAAGATCTCATATCTTTCTAAGAGAAGAATCTTCATCGAAGGTGATGTCGTGACTTAATTCCACTTCCCTTTGACCAAACACATAGGTTCTATATGCCTTCGAAGTTTCACTATAGCTCACAAATGTTCCTTTCTTCCCAGATGCATCTAGTTTGTTTCTTTTCTCTTTTGATACATGAAAGTATATGGGACATCCAAAAATTCTAAAATGAGAAATGTCAAGTTTCTTATCGGTGAATACTTTTTCGGGTGTCTTGAAGTCCAAAACTTGATGTGGGCGTCAGTTTTGGATGAACACAATGGTGTTGGTAGTTTCTCCCCATAAGAACTTCGGAAGACCTTGATCATGAAGCATAGCCCGGGTGGCTTCAATGATAGTACGATTCTTCCTTTCGACAACAACATTTTGTTCAAGAGTATATGCGGCAGTATTCTCCCTCTTAATGCCAGATTATCTACAATAGTTTTTTAATTCACTAGAATCATATTTGGTCCCATTATCGAACCTCAAAATTTTGATCTTCTTCCTTGTTTGATTCTCGACTAAGGCTTTGAAGGAGAGGAACCATTTGAATACTTTGTTCTTATTCTTTAAGAAATAGATCCATGTCTTACAAGAGAAGTCATCCACAAAAATAACATAATATAAATATCCACCCAAAGATGTCACGAGAAACATACCTGATAGATCAGAATGGACCAATTGAAGAATATCAGTGGTTTGAGTTTCACTTGCAGGGAATGGTCCCCTTGAATGTTTCCCTGCTTCACATCAATGACAAACACCTTCATGATTCAAGTTGAATTCGGGCATCCCTGCAACCATATTCCTTACTTTGAGTAAGGAATTGAAATGAAGGCAAGCAAATCTTCAGTGCCATAATTTGGATTGAAGAGAGGTGTCACACATCATTTCTCCCAATGGACTTCCTCCAACCTGACAGAGACCTTCAACCCTGAATCCTAGAGTGAATGCATCTCTTGGATTCCTTTGCCAGAGATGAACCTTCCCATCAATGAATGGCACCTTAAAACCTTTGTCTTCCATCACAGAAATAGAAACTAAGTTATTTTTCAGGTCAAGTACATATAACACTTCTTGTAGGTGAAGGGTTTGACCTTGATTTAAGTGAAGAGTAACGATCCCAATTCCTTGCACGGGATAAGTGGCATTATCCCCAATTATGATCTCCATATTTGTCTTTTTCTCAACCAAGTTTGAGAGAGATTATTTATACCCAGTGAAGTGCCTTGAGGCACCACTATCAATCAGTCAACAGTCCAATGTATCCAGAGGAGAGGTGGTGGAGAGAGCAGAAATAAGATAAAATTCATTTTGCTTTAAAACATTTGCTTCATCATACCTGGAGTTTATGAACTTCTTGGGAGGACAACCACCTCCATTTCGAGCAGTAGGAGCATTCCTCTTCCCTTTGTTATTTAACTTCTTTTTCCCTCGATTTCCATTACCTTTGAATTTGTTGTTGTTATTGTTGTCATCATCTCTTGGAGTATCCTTCTTGTGAGGACACTCTCTAGCGAAGTGGCCAAACCTGTTTTAATTGAAACACCTTCCTTTTCTTCCTTCTTTGAATCCTGGATTGAACCCTTGTCCTTGATTCCTTGGACCAACATTGTTCCTTCATCTAGAATGATTGGAGAAGGCAATAGGATTGTTTCCATTTGAGGGATTGTCTCGTTCCATCATCCTTATTTCTTAGTGAGTGCATTGGCCAATAGTTCCTCAAATCTCAGAATCATGTCATTGTCGGGACGGTGGTGTTAAACACATATCAATCCCTTGTAAGGCCCCTAAGTGCAATAAGAGAGAGTTCTCGGTCACTAGTGACTTCTCCAATAGATAGGAGATCATTCTTGATCTCAGTGATCCTCCTGAAGTAGGATTGGATGGATTATCCTCGATCCATCTTGATGCCTTTCAACTTGTTCTTGAGAAACAGAATTTGATTTGCATTGTTCACTTTTAACATCCCAACCAACCTTTCATACACCTCCTTAGATGTTTCCAAAGTAGAAATATATGTAACCAAAGGCTTATGAATAGAATCCACAATAATCTTCTTAGATTTTACCTCACCTTTCTTGTACTTGGTTTGAACAACAACGGATGCACTTTAAGGAGGTTCGGTTATTCTTCCTTTGACATAATCCATGGCATCATTATCTTCCAAATTAAAATCCAAATTCGTCTTCCATGCATGATATTCAGACTTGTCCTTAAGCTCGTCCTCAAATTTGAAGAAAGATGTAGACTTCATTGGAACTAGTTCCAAGTCCTTGTCCATCAACTTCCTTTAGTTATTGCTTTGCTTTCACTCTTGCTTGGGCTTTGTCTTCACCTCATCTCTGATACCATGTTAATTTTAGATAACAATGGTATGTTATATGCTTAAGATAATTTACTTCAATGTTCCTTTAGCAGCCCAATGACAAATTCCAATTATATCAAGTAACAATCACATTAACTTATAAACATTGACAATAAATGCAGATATAATATAAAATCGTATGCATAAGAAAAGCCAAGACAAGAGGACATAAGATGTGGCAGATGCCAAGGACAACCCCAATGTGGGGAAACCCTTTGATCAAATCTTCTTATTATTCTTCAATAGTTCAATAGAGAGAGAGAGTACAAATACAAGTCCAAAGTAGATATACCAAATAACCAGTCAAATAAACCCTAACTAGAAAGTCAATGGTGGTCAAAGCTTCCCCAAAACATCCTCCAAACAAAAATCCAATTCGGCCTTTAAATTAGCTCAAATTTTTCGGTCAAACCAAGTCAAAGGAGAGAAAAATTCCTTTGTAATTTTCTGCAGTCAAAACAAAAGTCAAACTAAAGTCAAGATTGGTCAAAGTATCCCTAAACATCTCGATTTCTGTGTCAATAAATGCGATCTCCTAAAATCAAACTTCTAGCACAAAAATTGAGGTCAAAATTGTTCAAATCACCCAAAGTCAACAGTGGTCAATGCCTTGAAATCTGTGACCTATTTCACCCAGAAAAACTCGGCCTCCTGCGACTTGTGCAAAGTAGAGAGAGAGAGGGAGCTGCCACACGTGTGAATAAGAAGAGATGCCTCTAATGGTGTACAACCCAATTAAGAGAGAGAAGAAGATGTGATGAGATGATGTACAAATGAGGGAAAGGTCTCTCTTATTTATACACTTCTTTGAGGGTAAAGAGACAGGTCTATTGGGCTTGATGAGCCTATATTTGACTTGAGCCGACCTTCACAATTTGTCCATAAGAGAAATAAATTCATAATTCCATTTCTTCTTGTCATAGTGAGATGATCTTTATATCAAAATTGTACCTCTCCAAAAGAGGAATCCAATGCAATAATCATCTCCATCTTATGAGCTGTCCTAAGGTGGAATTTGTCCCTAGTTGGCAATTTTAACAGGAGGCCTATGGTAATCTTTTGCATGATCTTTCAAAGTGCTATGATGCAAATGGCCAAGTCTTTTATGCTAAAGTTTGTAGACATTGTGGCGTTGCACCTTATCCACCTTTGTGCTCAATGCGACACAATCCTCCACATCTATCTTGTAGAGGTTCCTCACACGAACCTCGATCTGCTTCACTTGTCCCATGACTATGTTTCTCAGGAATGCATTTCCTTTTCTGAATATCATATCATAACCACGGTCTTCCAAAACTAAAACTGAGACAAGATTATTCTTTAGACCCGAAAAAAACATCACATTCTAGAGCCTGACTCCCTCTGAAAGGTGACTGTACCAATCCCAATCGTGCTAAACCTTCCATCATCTCCCATCTCGATGTGCATCTAGAGATCCTTCTCATCCAAATCACTGAAGAAATTTCTATTCCCTGTCATATGGAACAGGGGACTGTTGTCGAGATACCACACACTTCCCATCACTATGTTGGCCATGCATGCAATGAGAGTAAAGTCAAGCTCGAACTGTGAAATCAAATCTTCATCCATTGCTCCTCTTGAGATGTTATTTCTTTCCTTCTTGTGTGGACACTTCATGGCACATTGCCTGAATTCATGACAATGAAAGCAATTGATTATGGACAAGTCTTTATTCTTTCCCCCTTGACTAGATTTTTCTTTGGATTGGGATTTCTCCCCTTTCCCTTTATTTGCCTTACCAGCCAAGGAACAATTCTCTTCATCCTTTCCCTTTTATGAAGTCTTGTCTTTGGCATTCCACCTTATTTCCTCCTGTACCAAATCTGAACATAGGCGTTCCCAATTTGGTAGTTTCTCCCTCCCATTCACCAAACCTTGGTAGTTTTTCCAGCTCTTGGGAAGGCCTAGAAGGGCTAGGCTCTCCAAATCATCCTCTATTACAGTAACACCAACTTGACCAAGTTCATCATGACATTGTGTGAGCCTGCTCAGGTACTGTGGAATGGTCTTGTTCTTCTACATCTTGAAATTTCAAGGCTTGTCCTTGAGCACCAACTTATCGTGGTCACTACTATTCTAGACATATATGTCAATGCATGCCACATTGCATACGAAGTTGCTTTCCCATGTATATTTGAGAAAATAAGGTCTTGTACTCCCTCCGATATAATTATCCTTGCCTTAGCTACACACTTCTTCCATTTTTCTAGATCCCGAGCATCAGATGTTGCTCGTTTCAGAATATCACTATCAATGAATTCCTTCAACCCATTATCTTCCAACACTACCTCCATGCAGTCCTTCCAAGAAACATAATTCGAGCTTCCCTCAAGGGAATACTCAAGCTTAGTCTATAGATATTTATCCTTATAGCTCTGAAGAATTGATCCTGCAAATCTGATCCTCCCGCAATAACAATTTCGAAGTCTTTGTTCTACAGTGAATCCAACTTTGATACCATGTAGAAATTAATGTGTAGATTCAAAAATGCTCATGAAAATGACTAAATCACAAGACTTGAAGCTACTCTACTGATCTACGAAAGTTAATTCACCTTCTAGAACACAAACCATAGACACGCAAAAGGAAACATCACACATGCATAGATATTTATCTAGGGGAAAGCAACTACTCAAAACCCCTTACTATCTACATTGCATTAATTAGATAATAGAGATGAAATTCATATGCTTTCTCAAGCTTGAGCACACCCTGCAAATGTATCATATATCCCTCTACTTGACTAACACTTAGCTCCTATTTCCTTGTGTTATTCCCTTGGGAATTGGACCCTATTATTTAGGAATATACCACTATGGAATTTCACAATTCCCTTAGGTCCTTCCTCTAACTGCATGCACCACTTGTACACATTGGAATAGCTACAAATTATAGTACACTGCCTTGGAATCTCCATCTCAACAAGGTAACTAGAATTCTCTGCATGCAAAAATTATTTTAGGCTAATTGTTTAGTTAACTGGTTGATCATTGAGTGTGGTTGAAGTTCCACTTCCACAACTTGACCTCCATTAGTTCTTTTGACAGTTAGAACTAGTTAAGCTGACAATAACTCAAATTAACTAAAATAGATTGTTGCAAATCAACAATCAAACATACTGAACTGAACTCAAGCTTCCCCAACTCAAATTAACTAAGTTAGTTGAGTGGCAAGTGACATGTCACCTTAGTTAATTACCTCCAAGTTTTTTTGCTAAAATAGAAATTTTAATTTTCTCTAGTTTAACCAAGGTAAGCTCAAACTAATATTTTCTTGCTGCATTTTCAACACTGATAGTGAAGCTAATCAATAAAGTTTTTTGGTTTTCAAATTTTTATTCAAGCACTTGATATATGCAGCAAACAAGAAACAAGTGAGCATAAATCCTTCAAAGTGAAATGACAAGAACTGAACGCCTAAATAAACTAAACAATTGAATGAAGAAAATTTTGATCTAATTCCAAAGCATAAGAAATTGAAAAATAATGAAATACAACTATATTATCTCTCACACATCCTCAAGGGGCTCTCCTGGTGAGTACGAGATGTTAAGAACTCATATCACTTGATTTAAATCACTAATCCCATTCGAAATTGCGGCATAATAAAGATTGCTAAAAAAAAAAAACCATTTTTCATATTCAAATAGAAACAACAATTACAAATTAAGATTCATCATTGACATATGATCCCTCCTCTCATCAAAGAGATTGCAATTTATAGAGCTTTGAAGCAATTGACAAACTTAAAATTCTATTGCTTGAGTTCTAGTAATGAGATCTCAGTAAATCAGTTTAAAAATAAAATCAAATATATTTTGAAGGATTTTAGGATCAAATATCAACCAATATATAATTAGGATGATCTCCTTGCCATGAATTTTCTAAGGAACAACTCGTGACAATATTTTTGGTGACTAGACTGTTGGAAATAATACTGAGAGGGGGGGTGAATCAGTATTATCTAGCAATTTAACAAATCTTCCTTATTTGATCTTTTGAATTATTCTTGCATATCAGTACCATAAAATAATGAGCATGAACAAAGAAAATAGACAGTCACACCAAAGAACACAAGATGTAAGGTGGAAACCCAATGTGGGAGAAAACCACCTGCTGCAATATGTCTCTATCTTCTTTCAATTTAGAAATTCTTTTACAATGATTTTGTACTGGTGCAGTCCTTTACCAGTACGCAGGCTGCAACCTGCAGAGAGCTACAACTCTCTCTCGTTCTCCAGTCTCTCCTGGAAGGGAGCTACAACCCCCTACTTCTTTTCATGAAGAATCAAATGATCAACAAGTATACAACAGTTACAGTCCACTACAGTTATCAGATCAGTAATCACAGAACTAACCCAGAACACCTTATGAACAGAAAAATACAGTCAACAGATCATCTTAAGACAGGGACGCAATTTTTCTTTCTGTGGCCTGCGACTGGACGCAGTTTTACCTTCTGCTGCTCTGCGTACCGACGCACTGTTCCTTTAAACTGCTCTGCGTACCGGCGCACCCAACAATACTATCGCGCCGCGTCTTTTGCTTCAGAGACGCACCCAATAATACTATCGCGCCGCGTCTTTCGCTTCAGAGACGCACCTGAGCCCTTACTGTACTGCGTCTCGGCGCACTTGCACTTCACTGAACCTGCGTCCCTTCAGATATAAAAGATATGAAGACTTCAGAACTAGCCCAAATAGTCAGATCTGCAGATCTGATCATGCGCCATAGAGATCACAGTCCATTAGAAGATTCGCCCTCATAGATCTAGACTAGATCACACCAAAAGATATTCAACCAAAGATGATGATTAATCCAAATGAACTCCTTTGCTTTATATAGGCAAACTCCTCCCCAAAACATGGAACAATACCACGAGCCGACACCATAGAAACACAAAACCGTCGGCTAGATACCACACAAGAAACCCCCTCGTGCTTTTCTCTGTCTTGAAATGTGTGCACTGGGTGGACGCACCCCTTGAACGGCTGGCCTGCGTCCCTGGACGCGGGTTCTGCATGGTATACCTGCGGGGACGCACTTTCTGAACAGATTTCCTGCGTCCTTCTTAAAAATAGAGAGCTGATCATCAAGAATAGTGATCTACCACCTGAATGGGTTGCCATCAAGGACAACACCTGAATCATAATGCCAACAATCTCCCCCTTTGGACTTGATGGCAACCTCATGATCTTCAGCTTCATTCTCCCCCTTTGACATCAAGGGCAAAGGGTATGCTCCCCCTATGCTCATGCTCCTCCAGATCTGCAAATAACCAGAAATCCACCATGAAAGAGATAGAGACATATTGCAGCTATTTCCAAGATCTCCTTCTTCATAATGCCAACAAGCATTATGTGCTCCCCCTGAGCCTGTACCACCAATAAGAAGAGGTTCAACAAGATGATGCATCAACAACCCCCAGTTTTTGCCTGAGGTATTCAAAAGTGTCCCTGGGCAACGGTTTGGTGAAAATATCAGCAACTTGTTCCTTAGAAGGAACATACTCCAACTTGACCTTCTGTTCAAGTACTTGTTCCCGGAGAAAATGGTACTTGATTGGTATGTGCTTGGTTTTTGAATGCATAACCGGATTCTTTGAGATGCTGATTGCACTTGTGTTGTCACATAAGATAGGGATTGGAGGTGTACAAGTGATTTGATAATCCTGCAAGGTCTGCATCATCCAAAGGAGTTGGGTGCAACAAGATGCAGCAGCAACATATTCCGCTTTAGCTGTAGACAAGGCAATTGAACTCTGTTTCTTGCTGAACCAAGATACTAGTCTGGAACCCATAAAGAACGCACCACCACTTGTGCTTTTCCTGTCATCCACGCTTCCGGCCCAATCTGCATCTGTATAAGCATGAAGAGTGAGATCTGTATCTCTAGGATACCATAAGCCATAATTTTGAGTCCCTTGAAGATATTTGAAAATTCTCTTCACTGCCTGAAGATGAGTCTCCTTCGGATTTGCCTGAAATCTTCCAACTATTCCAACTGCATGCATGATGTCTGGTCGGGTACCTGTCAAATATAGTAAACTTCCAATCATAGATCTGTAGGTTGGTTGATGTACTGCTGCAGATTCATCATTTGCACTGAGACTACATCCTGTGACCATGGGTGTACATACTGGTTTTGCATCTTCCATGCCATATTTCTTCAAAATCTGCTTGAGATACTTGGTTTGAGATAAAAGGATTCCTCCTTCCTTTTGTTGGATTTGCAAACCAAGGAAGTATGTCAGTTCTCCTAGTAAGGACATTTCAAATTCTTTCTGCATGACCGAGGCAAAGCTTTGACTCATAGCTTCTTCATTGCTGCCAAAAATAATGTCATCTACATACACAACAAGTATTAGCAATTTGTCATTTTCAACTTTTATATACAGATTGCTATCTGCTGAACCTTTTGAAAAACCTTGTTGATGAAGATATTTGTCCAACCGGTAGTACCAAGCCCTTGGGGCTTGTTTGAGACCATAGAGAGCCTTTTTCAATCGGCATACAAGATTTGGATCATTTCCAAGAATGAACCCATCTGGCTGTTCAATGTACACTTCTTCTTCCAAGTCTCCATTTAGAAAGGCTGATTTTACGTCCATTTGAAATACTTTGAAGTTCTGAAAACTTGAGAGAGCAAGGAACATTCGGATGGCCTCAAGTCTTGCAACAGGAGCAAAAGTTTCTTCAAAGTCTATTCCTTCTTGCTGCGCATACCCTTTACAAACAAGTCTGGCTTTGTTTCTAATTACTTCTCCATTTTCATTCAATTTATTTTTGAAGACCCATTTAGTTCCGATAACATTCTTATCCTTTGGTCTAGGAACTAGCTCCCAAGTGTTGTTCTTTTCGATTTGCTCAAGTTCTTCATCCATTGCTTTCACCCAACATTCATCTTTGCATGCCTCTTTCACATTTTGTGGTTCAGTAGAGGAGAGTAATGCCAAATAGCTTGAAGCTTCTGCAACTGTTCTTCTAGTTTGTATACCTGCTTCTTTCTGTCCCATGATCTGAGATTCTGGATGGTTCTTCTGAACATATCTGGATGGAGTCTTTTCTTCTATTCTTGTTCATTCTTCTGCGTCTTCATGAGGTTCTTCTTGAGATTCTTCTTGAGGTTCTTCTTCTTCATCATTCTGTTTTTTAGGGTAGCTTTCATCTTCTTCGATGTCTTCACGATGTATTTGCCTAGGAATGTATCCCTTCTCATCAACCACTACATCAATGCTGTCAACAATTCTGCCAAGTCTTTTATTGTAGCATTTGTATGCTTTGCTATGTGGAGAATAGCCAAGAAGAATGCCTTCATCTGCTCTAGGATCAAGTTTGCCAAGCTGCTCTTCAGTATTCTTGATATAGCATTTGCTCCCAAAGATTTTGAAGTGCTTTACCGAAGGAGTTTTACCACTCCAGAGCTCATGAGGAGTTTGAGTGCTGTTCACCCGGACATTTGTCTTGTTGAGAATAATAACCGCAGCATGTGCAGCTTCACCCCAGAAAGTTGCGGGAGTTCCTGATTCATCAAGCATAGCACGAGCCATTTGTTGGATTGTTCTGTTCATTCTTTCAACAACTCCATTTTGCTGAGGAGTTCTAGCCGTAGAGAATTCTCTCCTTATCCCATGTTCATCACAGAAATCGAAAAATTCATTTGAAGTAAATTCCCCACCTCTGTCGGATCTGAGGCACTTAATTTTGTGACCTGATTCATTTTCAACCAAGGCTTTGAAGGATTTGAATTTTTCGAATGCTTCATCTTTGTGCTTCATAAGTCCTAACCAAACAAACCTGGAGAAATCGTCAATAAATAATATCAAGTATTCTTCTCCTCTAGGTGTTCTTTTCCTGAATGGTCCACATACATCTGTATGTACTAGCTCAAGAGGCATGCTAGCTGATCCTTCTTTCTCTGGAAAGTTAGTCCTGGTTTGTTTTCCAAACTGACATGATCTGCATATGGTGTTGTCAGGAATTTTGATATCTGGAAGATCGCGAACTGCCTGATATTTGCATGCTTTCCTTATTTGTGAGAAGCTTAGATGTCCCAATCTTCGATGCCATAACCAGTGCTCTTCATCCTTGCTTAGATAGCATTGTTGTTGTCCTTCTTCAAATATGTATAGATTATTTGGAGTTCTTTTCCCTTTGAGAACTGTTTTTCCTGTATCAAGATCACGAACAAGACATCCATTTGATCTGAATATAACCTCGGTTCTTTGATCACACATCTGGCTGACACTTAGTAGATTATGCTTCAATCCATCAACAAACAAAACATTTCCAGCCTTAACATCTTCTTTTAAAGGAGCAATACCTTTTCCTTTTATAGTTGCAGGAGTATCATTTCCAAAAGAGACTTTCTTTCCCTTTTCTAAAATAGAATAAGACTCAAGTTTTTCTTTATCACCTGTCATATGCTTCGAACATCCACTGTCAATGTACCATAGATTTTCCTGTCCTTCTGCATAAAATGCTATCCCACATCTTTCTGTTTGAGGTTCCTTTATTCTCCATGTTTTGGTTCCTGAGGCTTGTTCCTTTTTCCGCTCTTGTTCCTTTCTTTCCTGAAACCTGCTTCTGCATTCAAAGTCTTCATGACCAAAATTATTGCAAATAGAACATTCAACTTCATTTTCAAGAGCCGAAAAGCTGTTATAGGTCTTTTTTGTAATCCCTGTCATACTTCTTTGTTTTTGAGCTTCCCTAGTCATGATTGTTTTATACGCAACACATTGAGCTGCTTTGTGACCAAAGTTATGGCAAGAAAAGCATTGTCCATTGAAGAAGCTTCTGCGGTTATTGAATCTACCAGCCAACTGATTGTAATTTCTATTTTCATCTATTCTTGAACCAAACTGGGAAGATTTTACCTGTGGCTGGTTGTGGCTTTTGTTCACCCTTAAGCTGGATTGCCCCTGATAGTTTCTGTTTGAAGTTTGTCCCTGCTTTACCTGATGATCTTCATTGTGCTTTTGCTCATTTCTTCTTGCTGCATCAAGATAACTTTTTGAAGTGGATGCTTGAGAAGTTTCTCCATTATAGCCCAGACCTGTCTTATTTAGTGGAGACCGCTGCACACTGATAATCTCATCCAAAGTTTCAGATCCTTTGACAAACTTGAGATTAATAGCTTTTGTTTTCTCAATTTCTTTTCTAAGACCAACAATTTCACCTTCTAATTTTTCAAGATGTTTTTCTTTTTCATCAATTTGAAATTGTAGAGTATCAATGATCATGTTCTTTTCTTCTATACATCTCTTGAGCCTAGTAATTTCATCATAAAGGTTATCCACATCTATAGCATCCTCATAATCATCATCTTCAAATGCCATTAACAACCTATATTTATTACCTTGTTCATCTTCATCACTGTTTGATAAGCCATCACTATCTTCATGGGTGTAATAGCTTTTCTTATTTGCACTTCGTTTCTTGTTCCATCTAGCTGGTTCCTTTCCTTTATCCTTATAAGGACATTTTGCAGCATAATGACCTACTCTCCCACAAGCAAAGCATTTGAAGGGTAGCTTACCTCTGAACCTTCCAGAACCCCTTTGAAGATTTCTGACAAAATTTGATTCTTCTTCCTCTTCTTCTGGAACATGGCTTGCTTCATAGTGATCTTCTTTGCCTGATGCCTTAAAAGCAGCCTCCCTTCTGTCTGATGGACCTCCCTTTCTCATTTCATAAGCAGTTAGAATTCCATGTAGCTGAGACATAGTGAGAACACGGAGATTTTCTTTTTCTTCTATTGCAGATACTTTAGATTCAAACTTGGGGGATAATGATCTTAGAATCTTTTGAACTACTATAGACTCTTTTACTTCTTCACCCAAATTTTTCATACAATTAACAATCTCATCTACCCGAAGAAAATAATTAGCTACACTTTCATCATTATACATCTTGAGAGTCTCATATTGAATCCTGAGAGTTTGAAGTTTAGCTTGTTTTACCTGTTCATCTCCTTCATAGCTCGTGATCATTTTGTCCCATATTTCTTTTGCTGATTTGAAGTGCATTACCTTCATGAATTCTGTTTGGGATATACTTCCTAATAGAGTACTGACTGCTTTTGCATTTGTTTCATACTTCTTTTTCTCAGCTGGATCTGTAGGAGTGGCTGAAGGAAAAGCATAGCCTGTTTCTACAATGTCCCAAACTTCTGTACCAAGAGATTGAAGATATGCAGTAACTCTTACCTTCCAATAATTGAAGTTTGTCCCATCAAAAACCGGTGGCCTGATTGATGCTTCTCTCTCGTAGTTGCTCATGATGAACGATCTACCTTCAAGCGATCAAGCTTTTCTGAAGGACCTGCTCTGATACCAATTGTTGGAAATAATACTGAGAGGGGGGGTGAATCAGTATTATCTAGCAATTTAACAAATCTTCCTTATTTGATCTTTTGAATTATTCTTGCATATCAGTACCATAAAATAATGAGCATGAACAAAGAAAATAGACAGTCACACCAAAGAACACAAGATGTAAGGTGGAAACCCAATGTGGGAGAAAACCACCTGCTGTAATATGTCTCTATCTTCTTTCAATTTAGAAATTCTTTTACAATGATTTTGTACTGGTGTAGTCCTTTACCAGTACGCAGGCTGCAACCTGCAGAGAGCTACAACTCTCTCTCGTTCTCCAGTCTCTCCTGGAAGGGAGCTACAACCCCCTACTTCTTTTCATGAAGAATCAAATGATCAACAAGTATACAACAGTTACAGTCCACTACAGTTATCAGATCAGTAATCACAGAACTAACCCAGAACACCTTATGAACAGAAAAATACAGTCAACAGATCATCTTAAGACAGGGACGCAATTTTTCTTTCTGTGGCCTGCGACTGGACGCAGTTTTACTTTCTGCTGCTCTGCGTACCGACGCACTGTTCCTTTAAACTGCTCTGCGTACCGGCGCACCCAACAATACTATCGCGTCGCGTCTTTTGCTTCAGAGACGCACCCAATAATACTATCGCGCCGCGTCTTTCGCTTCAGAGACGCACCTGAGCCCTTACTGTACTGCGTCTCGGCGCACTTGCACTTCACTGAACCTGCGTCCCTTCAGATATAAAAGATATGAAGACTTCAGAACTAGCCCAAACAGTCAGATCTGCAGATCTGATCATGCGCCATAGAGATCACAGTCCATTAGAAGATTCGCCCTCATAGATCTGGACTAGATCACACCAAAAGATATTCAACCAAAGATGATGATTAATCCAAATGAACTCCTTTGCTTTATATAGGCAAACTCCTCCCCAAAACATGGAACAATACCACGAGCCGACACCATAGAAACACAAAACCGTCGGCTAGATACCACACAAGAAACCCCCTCGTGCTTTTCTCTGTCTTGAAATGTGTGCACTGGGTGGACGCACCCCTTGAACGGCTGGCCTGCGTCCCTGGACGCGGGTTCTGCATGGTATACCTGCGGGGACGCACTTTCTGAACAGATTTCCTGCGTCCTTCTTAAAAATAGAGAGCTGATCATCAAGAATAGTGATCTACCACGTGAATGGGTTGCCATCAAGGACAACACCTGAATCATAATGCCAACATAGACATTGAGTGACAAATTAGAAAACCATTTTCTCATGTAATCTGTAAAATATGGATCCAAAGAACCTGAAAAACCTCCCAAATGGTAATGAATTTGAGGAACCTAATTGGGCTCCTTCTGAAGAAAACCCATGTTTTATTTTTTCAAAATTCATTTTCATTTTCTCATAAAATGTGTTTGAAGTTGATTGGTCAAAATTGTTGCGTATTTCCTTTGATATGATGTTGGAGGTCCACACGTGCGAGATGGTGGAAATTTTACCAACAAAAATCCATATTGAAACCTTCATAAACAATTACCATGTGTTGAATTTACTTCAATAGTGGTGCTACTACATTAACCATGGAGATAGATACGAAAATTGACTGGAGTTGCAGAATCTTGAACTGGACAAACTGTCAATAAGAAAACCATGCAAAATTCTTCTTAATTCATTAAAAATAAAGTAAATAATAATAAACCATGTAAACATGCATGAAAGAGATTGGTGCATTTATGAAGAAATGTGGTTAAGAATTATGACAATGGGTGAGTGGAATGATGCAAAAATGGATGGTTTGATCAACTAAATCATGAAAAATTTGAGGCTAAACATGTGCATTTAGTCAAAATGGTGTTTTCTAGGCTCTCCCATCACTACCGTCACTAGTACAAATTTGTGTCCTTCCAACTAGTTGGAAGCTTCCAATAATGGTGGATGGTGTAATCCTCCTCACCAACACTTTGACATGCCCAAGCATGCCTTCATGAAAATAGTAGACATGCATGAATCTCTATACGAACTCGATATGGACAAGATAGGTAAGATATGGGTGGAAGAAGCGGACTAGAAGCATTAGTATTTGCAAAACGGAAAAATCGATGGCTACACTAAGCCAAATAATCAAGAAAGATCATCACCCCGTCTGGTTTGTTGATGCATTAATTCTTTCAACCGTGGCATACAACGAGAATCCTTGGTAGGAACTTGAAATGTTGAAAACCACATTCGGATTACTAGAAACGACGATCTATAAATTTCTGGAAGAAGACAAGCTATGAAAAGAAGGCTTTGAGATCAGCTAAAAACATGTTCTCTTAGCCATTAGAAGGCTGGCTAAATATCACATGATCATTGTTTGCAGAGGCACTACTGGGTTTATGGATCAAGGGATGATTTATTATTATATAGTTGCATATGTTTAATCTAAAGCACTTTAATATTCATTGAATTATTATCTTAAATGTAAGTATTGGCTCATACATACAAAAAAGAGTATTGGCTCATATTATGATTTAAAAAGAGTAGCAAATGTATGCTTGATATGATATAGTGTGATGGTAATTATGATTGCCAGTAATTAGGTAGAAGAAAGCATAATTGATTAGTGCTTTGGACATGAATAAAAGGAAAATTCCAATGACTTCATTATTGTGAGTAGTAATTTTGATATTATTTATGGGAAGTCAATCAAATGGGGAAAAGTGTTGAAGCCCATGTGTGGAGGTGTGCTCCTTGTTTCTACCTCTGCAATCCATCTCCGCACATGGGCTCCTCCGCACACTCTACTTGTCATGATGTGAACACGTTTTATATTTCAAGGGTCAGATAATTGATGGTGTAATAGTTTAGTTGGAAATAGACATTGAAAATCAAAATGTAGTTTAGAAATTGATATTGCGCATATGCAACTGCAAGAAAGCAAGTAGCTTCTAGTAGGTGGTGTTAGTGTCAGTCTTTCCAGCCTTCCTCCAGTGATCAAATATGCTCTTACAAAATGATTTTGAAGTGTCAAGGTCAAATTTTGTCATTTCAAAGAGTTTTCAAGCAAAATTTGGTCACTAGGCATTAGGTCTAGGGTTTGCTTTAACTCCTTCTAAAGTTGTCCAAATGTCGGTCCATGTCACCATTCAGCTGAGTCTATCATCATTCATAGGGTTTTCATTATCATCTCAGTGTCTAATGAGTCATTTTACACCTTGTCCATGCTTCAGTTGCGCCTAGGCAGGGTCATTTCCCTCTCCTAGGGTTTTGAAAGATAATTTCTCTTGGATGGTCAAATCACTAGCAAAACTTGTATCCAGATGTTCATACACCTTCCCCTATCTTTCATGTACCTTATCCAACACTTCCCATCACTAAGATCCCCCAAACTCCTCATTTTTGCACAAACCCTAGTTTCTAGCTACAACCTGGCAATTTTCTAGGTTTGGCCTGTGTTTTGCCCTTTTGGACCCCTTCCCCTCGCTCAATCTCTGAGATTCCACTTTCCCCTACTTCCTAACATCCCTCCCCACTCCCAAAAATTTCCCCAAGAATTTAGAAGCCCCCTATCCCCTTCATTTCGCTCCATTTCGACAAAATTCCTTGTTTCACACATCGGGACAAGTCGCACTCAAATGATGTTCCAGAGCAATAAAAGATGAATTTTGGAAAAATGAGAGAGGTTTTTGTCCATAACATGCCAAAGAAGAAAAACCTCCTTCACTTTTTGCACATGTGTCATGGTTTTAGAGAAATGTCAAAAATACAATCGCTAGATCCAAGGAGGTTGTCCAAGGCACTAAAACGACAGAAAAGGCCCGATCCACTCCAAATTTTGGCCAAAGCCTCTTTTACTGAGCATGGAATCAAACATCTCAGCCCCAGCACAAATTCCAAGAAATTTTGAGCATTTTGGGTGATTTTTGGTTTTTTAAAGCAAAAAACAGGTTTTTCTGCTTGACGGGTCTCACCCCCCGCGCGACCCTTTCACTTGGCAACTCTATTTTCAAAAAACTCAGCATTTCTGGATTTTGCATGAAAATTTACACATGCTCACCCATTTCCAAGAGATTTTATGAAGTTTTGGGCCTCCTAAAAGTCAAAAAACAAGCAAAAAATGACTTTCCGCCACATTTTTGACACACAGAAAGCAGTCTTGGGAGATTGCAATTTTGGAGGGGCAAATGACAACCAAATTCAGAAATTCCAGTTGGTTTGGAAAGTAGACTCACAGAACTTTCCAACAAGCCTACTATTGCCTCATTTGGACACCTGGAAGTGCCCAAAAAGTGCTCTCAAAGTCGCACGACCCGTCAGGATTTGGCGCGCGACCCATCAGGCAAATTTCATAATTTTTCACTTACAGCTCATGGATTCGCCCAGCTATTACTAGTTTTGACTTTTGATGGGGTTTTTCACCCTCTTTGATGTAATTTATGTATTTTCATGTTGATGTGACACTTATTTACCTATTCTAGAAGATTCATTCATGAAATAGCTTGTATTTAATGAATGAATTGGTTTCCTAGCTTATAGAGGCAAGTTGTTTTGACTGCCTAGTTTTCAGTGCTTAGTTTAGAATTGGTTGAAACAGCTCCTAGGATAGTGAGCTCGACCCCTGGAGGCAGGGAAATATGTTGATGATCTATATTATGTACTCTCTTGCTCATTTTCATGGTTGGACTCTTGAGGGAGAAGCTCTTATTGTATTATTCACTGTATCTCTGCAATTTTTGGCAAAGGAAGACCAGGGTTTTGCAGTCCTTTTTGGGATTCTTGTGGTCACATGTATTGATGGTGTGTTTCTCTTTGTACTTGTAAGTGTGTTATGTGAATCATTTTCTTACTCTTCCTTCTGCAAATTAGGCAAATGAAGTGTTAAAGTAGAATTCATGACTGTCATGCTCTGCTTTTAAGTTTGCTTAATATCAATGTTTTCAACTGTTTAAGGGGAATTCAAGGTTATTGCTTGCTCTCCTTAACTCCTCATCGGTCATTCTCATCCATCCATCTCTATCAAAGGCATCAATACTGTTACCTACCCCGCCCCAAAGAACCCCCTGCGAAAACTGTGTCCAATCCCCGCACCCGAAATTGCCATTCCCCAATTTTCCACCAAAACTTTAAAAATCCCAAATTTAAACCTCTTGATCAGTTTACTAGCCTAAAATCAGTGTTTTCCTATTGGTCATCTCGCCCTTTGATGATCTTTACTGAGATAGACCGGAGAGAGCCCTCTCCTGCCCCGTAGGGCTAGCTACGAGGCTAAGTGGTTTGATGTTGCCTTGGAGTTTAAATTGGTTAAGATAGAACTTGCCAAACTGTGCACTAACGTATAGAGGCACCTGCTTCCCGCTACTTATAGTTATATCCAATGGCAAAGATCCACCAACTTTGAGGTTTGAGTTTGTGAACATTTAATGTAAAAATAATGTAACACTAACTACTACATAGCTTCCACATGTTATTTCATTACAATTATGTGACTATAAGTAAATATTACAAAGAAACAAGTATTGCATTAAAATCAATGTAAGAGATCCATAAGTAAACTGCAATGCAAAGTAAATTAATCTTCAACTTAGTTGCATATTGCACGACATAACATTGAGATGGATACCACCATTACGAATGTCATTGGATTTTACTCTATGGAGTAGTGTAGCACTTTTCTTGAATCCTAACGTAACACCACATTACTAAAATATTATGTCATCCCCACAACTGCGTGTGTGCTCTAGGAGTAGATAAATTTTTAACAGTAGCCTACACAATTCCAACCCGCATAAGATGGTTAGGAATTTTTTCAACAACCTTGGTGTTGGCTTGAGGGGGCTTGGACCCAGGTTCAGAGTTAGTTGCGCTAACCAACAAAAACCTACACTACCGGCCCTTTTGGCAATAGTCCGCTTAACACAGACTGCAATCTCACCTGAGGCAATATTGGGGGATGCTAGAACCAGTTTTCTGCATCCAGAAGGCTATGTGATGTAGCAACAAGGCGTTTCTTTAATCTAGGGCCCAATCTGACCTTCGCGAACCCTTATCTTCAAAATCACAGACTTAAAGTGATTTCTACTTAAATAGATCTATGAGATTTTCCTAGTTGTTTTAACATGTATAAGTTAACATACAAAAGTAGATCTGGACCTTCACGATGCAATTAAAACAATATTACAGAGAATCGAATCATAACTGAGAATATAGACAGAAACATATAAATATACAAAGAACACACGAAATTGCTTCAAATAGGCTTTATTACTTCAGATATTCAATGAATACACTTCTTCTAACCCTACACACACAGCTGTAGGGGCGCGTGTACTCAGCTGTAGACTTACCAAGGTCTTCGCTCACTCAGCTGCAAGAGCCTTCCCCTTCGCCCGAATACATGATTATAGACAAAATAGAATCACAATCCCATTCATGCACTTCATAAAGATGCCTAATGACTCCTAGATGACTTCCTTTTATAGCTTTTCCATTACATTAACATGGTCTGTGAACCATGGGCAAAAATCAAAACAGCCCATCCCTTTACAAAAAGAGGGGCTTTGACCTACCTAAAAGCCCTTTTTACTCTTATTGTTCTGTGTTATTCGCACTCCACTCCTCAAAATGCAGATACTTTACAATATTACAAAAAATTGACTCAAAAATTAGACTTGGGGAACCCCATCCCAATAGGCCCCCAACACAAAGATGTGACTCGTCCTAAGTCACTTTGGTGGTACATCCTCGACGCGCGCTTTATGGTAGCTGAACTTTGAATTCAATGCTTGAAGCTCTGATGTGCACTGCGTGGAGGCCTGTCGAATCTCCTCAACCAATTTCTCAGTAGTTGGTCCCTCTACTGCTAAGCCATTGGTCCTTTGCGTATGTTGCATACCTTTCAATTTAATCTCTACAGTCTGAGAGAGTTAACTAGATTCGTGGGCCCAAGGCTACATTCTTTCTGCAATGATGGATGATTTGTGTTGCAGCTCATCCATCTGAGTCTGAATTACCTTCCCTTCCTTGAGTCTGGCGAACCCTTACACAGGTTCTAAGGTTTGTGATGTGGCCCTAATTTCATCGAACTGTAGTTGTTTTTCTCAAATGTTAGCTTCAATATTATGTACATGTGGGTCCTCCTGCAGCGAGGCCCACATCTCCATGATGTTATAAAAAATCTGGATGCAGTCCTTAACGACAGCTTCTAGTACGTCCATGTCTGCCTTAATAGCACCCTCGCGCTTCTCTCAAACTTCTGGAGTTGTTATTGGTTGTAGCTTCATCTGCAGCTTTGTGACCTGAATCTGCATCTCAAACTTTACTCATTCAACCTCTACTTTGGACTCCTTTGCCGTGGCTTCGATCTTGTGGAGCTTCTGTTCGGAAGTTGCTTCAGTCTATATGAGGAGCTCTGGCAGCTCAATGCAAGTCTGGGTAATGGAATCCCTTAGCTCTTGCCTACATGCAGCGGTTGCGTCCCTATCTTGGATGGCCCTGGTAGCTTCCTCAACTAACTTCTCATTATGGTTGTTGATGTCTTTGATCATGAAGAGCACATTCTCCAATATTTTGTTAAAAGCTTTGACAGTTCCATTCACCTAGGGATGATATGGTGTACTCTTCTGATGGTGCATTTGGAAATCTTTTGTTAACACTTGATTGTTTCCTTCAAGAAGTACGAACCTCGGTCACTCATCAAGATCTTCGGGCATCCAAACCATGATATAATATACTTGAATATAAACTTCGCAGTAGTTTCCATGCTGCAATCCTTCACGGGTTGTGCCTCGGCCCATCTTGTCAAGTAATCTCTCGCAGTGATAATATAATGTGCACCTGTCTTCCTAATTTGTCCAACAAAGTCAATTTCCCATTTATCAAATGCTTGCAGCGTGACCTATAG
Source organism: Pinus tabuliformis (assembly GCA_031772625.1). NCBI lineage: Eukaryota > Viridiplantae > Streptophyta > Pinopsida > Pinales > Pinaceae > Pinus > Pinus tabuliformis. Next base: position 82,895,409 of record CM062807.1, read on the forward strand.
ATTTAAGGGAAATTCATCTCTTCACGATGGTCTTCTAATCCTTTGACACACATCGCATGCACTACAGTATTCCCTAGAATCTTTATGTACTGTAGGCCACCATAATCTTGCTCGAAGAATCTTCTGCGTAGTTGCCTTACCTGCATAGTGTCCTCCTGCGACACCACCATGCACTTCAGCTAGAATATTGTGCCATTCATACTCAGGTACATATCGGTGCAAAACTTCATCCAATCCCATCTTGTATAAGTATCTTGCAATCACTGGAAAATATGTAGCCCTGACTACTAGTTCCTTCTTTTGTTGCGTTGTGTAATCTTCAGGAGATACGCTAGTGGACATCAAATAAATAATGTCCGCAAAATGTTCATCAACAATTGTGACAGCAAAGAGCTGCACATCAGGTAACCCTTCATCAATATTAGTGGGTTCTTCACCATTCTCGATCCTAGAGAGGTGACCAGGTCCAACATTCAACCTCCCTGGCTTAACTATCACTTCAAAATCATAATCCTAGAAGAGAAACAACCATCTATATATCTTCCCCCCCAACACAGGCTTATGGACCAGATATTCCAATGCAGAATGATCTGTGTACATTTTAAAGTGTGCACCTAGCAAATAATGTCTAAATTTTTGTAGTGCATATACCATGACCAATCCTTCTCGTTTTGTGGTTGAATAGTTTATCTCCACCTTAGATAGTTTTCTACTTGCAAAGGCAATCAAATGGTCAATATCCCCTTCACTTGGTTGAGCTAAAACAACTCCCAAAGCTATACAAGATGTATCCTTGTGCACATGAAATTCTTTCTTCCAATCCGAGAATAATAGGATTGGTGCAGTAACCATCTTCTCCTTAAGAACATCCAAGCTCTTCTAACAGTCGTCATCCCAACAAAACGTAGCATCCTTCTTCAACAACCTCTCCTTTAGCACGGTGATCTATGCACATGCCTTTATAAACTTCCTGTAATAACCTGTATAACCCAAAGTTGTGCGTAGCTGCTTTATCTTCCGAGGTGGATCCAAATTGATAATTACAACCATCTTGGCGGGGTTTCCCAAAGGTAGTCTTGCTTCTATCCTCCAGCACAATTTTAATTTGGTGATATCTCGAGAATCCATCTGTGAATGAATAAGCCTCATATACGCCAACGTTTTCTAGAACTTCATCTATAAAAGGCGTAGGAAAGGGGTCATGCACGCAGATATCATTTAACTTCCGCAGATCTACGCAGATCCTTATATCACCCTTTTTTCTTTTCTTGGACCACCATTAGATTGACCCATTCTAACTCTTCTACTGGCTCAATTATACTTGCCACGAGCATCTTATCGAGCTCTTCTCTTACTTTTTCCTTGTACTTGGGGTTCAATCGATATGGGAACTTATTAATCGACTTCACATCTAGCTTTAAATTGATCTTCATCATACCCAAATCACCTACTATACCCTTCAATTCAGAGAAATTTGTTGGAAATAAGTCTTGATATTCATGCAATAATTCAACAACCTTTCCTACCATGTCTTCATCCCAATAGTCACCAATCCGCACAAACTTTGGTTCTACTTCTAAGCCAATATTTACTTGTTTTGTCTTTACAGACTATGATATATCAAGGATCTCTACATCAGGTCCTACAACTTCGCGCAGTCCCTCTGACTCAGGAATATTGATATTTCATAGATCCTCATCGCCTTCTTCTGTAGTAACATTGTATCATTCCAAAGCATGTTGTAGCTGCACGCTCCAGTTAGGCTGCATCCAAGTTATAGGTTCTATTGGTGTTCGGAAGATCGTTGCCTTAATATCTTGAAGTGCCCCATCAATGCATTCGAACTTGCCTTCAAATATGAATGTCAACAAGAAAATCTCCTTCATTTCATCCCAATCAATAGTCCCGTGTCGCAACTTCGTCTCCAAATACCAATTCATTGGTATAATGTCTAAGGTATGAATAAAGATATGTACCCACTTTGGTTGAGGTACCTCACCCCAAGCCTTAGTCCATCGAGCCAGATGTTCGTGCGGGTCATCCTTACTTGTGTACTTTTCACTGAGCCGCGTTGTTGTAGAGCCAAATCTTAATCTCATCAATCTACGATATTCCTTCCAATCAGTAATATTATCCTTGTGGGTTCCCCACCATCTTGTAGGCGTAGCTCTTAAAGCCAAATCTAGAGCCTGGAACCTGTGCTCCTCTGGTACGTCTCTTTCAAAATGGTCAAGAAAAATATTGACATCATCTAGCCCATCATAATAAGGAAATTTACGTACCTCAGTTGATATACAACACAAAGACTTTGTAAGCCTATTGCATCATAGTGTATATACCTCATGTAACCGATTCATCCATTTCTTTAATTCTTCATCCGAGTCTGATTGGCATGAACTATCCTTCTCCCAACTTATCCATCCCTTTGTAGTGGGATTAATCTAGTCTTCATCTTGTGTAGTGAGCTTATATGTGATCAATGTCTTCGTCATTATAGTCATCATAGACTGGTTTTGTGTATTGCGCACCTTCAACTGGATCCAATGGAACAACCACTTTAAGGCCGTTCTTTTCAAATGCCATGCTTCGCTTCTTCAAATTAATAATAGCATTCATGTCGAAAGCCCAATCAATCCTGAGAAATGCTGGGTATGGATTATTGTCATCTACTATTTCAATAACTTCGAAATCTACTAGCATGCTAGCTCCTTCAATATCTATAGACACTCCATGTAGGCGATACATCAAAATTAACTTTTGTTGGTTTTCCATGTGCAGTTGGATTGGTGACCACTGCAACTTAGGTTTCCCTATATGTTCCCAGGTCTTCTTTGGCAGTTCATTAGCGTAAGATCCTAAGTCTAGAATGATTTGGTCCATATCAAAACCACTAATTTGTGCTGCCAATCGCATTTCCCTATCAGTCCTTTTCTTGCTTCGATTCACCTTATTTGCTATGCATTGTTCTGGTAATAGCTTGTCCTTTCTAGCACAGTTATCTATTAGTTCTTGTAGTCCTTCAACTACCTTTTGATCCCTCAGCATCTTCATGCATGTCTGCAGAAATGACTTCAACACCGTGGGATCAGAGTCCTCCATCGCAGTAATTTCTTTAGATTTCTCCTTTCGTGGGACTATTTGTATCTGATTTTTAGATGTAGAAGCACCTGGATCCATAAAACTTTTTTTTCTTCCATAAAAATCTCCTTTTCTCTTTGTAAGTCAAATCCAACATTATTCTCACCAACCCTACGAGCCCATGTATGCAATACCGGTTGCTTGCTTTCTACCTTGTCTTCACCAGTGGCTATACTGCTTTGCATGACTAAATTGACACTAGGATTTTCCTCGTGCGGCTCAAATATCATCATCTGAATGTTCTACGTCGGTTTTTGGTTCTTCTTTTCCTGCATATTTGCTATTAATACAAAACAATATTCTATAACATGATCAAATTGCTTACATTATTGACAATAAGGATGGGTTAGATTCTAATAGTCACGTGCAAAACAGCCTGGTTCTCCATAGTTATAACAGATGATCTGGCCCTGACCTCTTCCCTGTGCCTCCTCCTCATCCTCTTCCCTGTCCTTGGAATCCTCCACTAGCCACAGGTGAGCCTTGATCGTTCTGCGCATAGGTTTCATCCTGCATCCTATACATTGAGGTTCTATATATCATCAAGTCATAGCTTCGACAATCTCTTTAATCACGACCAACCAATTTACATAATTTGCAAAATACTTTCTTTGGTGACTGTACAAACTTTTGCAATAGATAACAATTGTCTGTCAGATGCAGTCCTGACACTTGGAAGATACTACACCAAACACTTGAATCGACACTTGATCCAGCAGGAGACTCTGGTTTCAGTGGGTTGGGACCTCCCACAGCTATATAGTCCCAGTACACAGGGCACTAATCCTTATAGTGGCCTACAGCCTTGCACTTCGTGCACCAAACTTCAGGGCGTAATCCCGACTGAACCTCCTTTCCCTTCTTCAGATCTTGCAACTCCATATGTAGGCTTGCTAACTATGACTGGATCTGTTGGACTCCTATATTTGTATCCTGGATCGACAAAGCCTCTAGCTTCATCGTGATCTCTAATTCTTTGGCTTGAGATCTGATCTTATGTTGAGACAAAGGCAATCTTAAGTGTGGCAATAGAAAATCTATTTACCATTCCTTATGTTGTTTGTCTGAAATATGAATATTAGCTTGTCTTAGTAAGCACTTCAACCTCTGATCTATATCCCACGCAGACTCATTAGCCATTTGCTTGATCTCCTTTATTTCAGTAACACACTGAGCTTCTGATTTCAACTTTCTAAATTCTGCATTCAACGCAGTTTTTGTCTCAGCCAATGTAGCATTCAGATTGGTTGTACTATATTTGACATACGATTAATCACTCTATCTCGTAGTGCTGTAATTAATTGCACTTTCTTCATGTCATCATCAGTTATCTGCTGCGCCTTCCATATAGATTCTGCTACGAACCAAAACTGATCAGGATCCTCTGATCCCTGACCCTTGAATACATGCATTTTCACTATATTCACCATACTAGAAAATGAAGGTGGAGGTGGAGGCATAGGCATAGGTGTATGAGGTGGTGATGGAGATGGAGATGGAGTGGATGGATGCGGAATCCTAGAAGTGCCCTGACCTTTTGTTTGCGACGCACCTCCAGGTGTGTTAGGGTTGGTCCTTTCTTCTTCATTGCTTGATTCACCCAATAATGGAATGTACTTACCCTCAATATATTTGTCCTGGTTGACTCTAAATATTTTTTTGCTTCGCATAGATCCGGTCTGACCTCTTTTAAACATCATTTCATAGGCATAACACCCTTTTCACACAACATCATTTTAATCCAATGTTTTAGCAATTTTAGGTACTTAATTCTCGGACCCTTAAAGAAACGATGTTCAACTTTGCTATATGATATAGATGTGTCAATTGAAAATTCAGTGATGAAAACGCTAAAAATATTATCGATCCAATAGTCGACAACCCTTGCAACCTTATAATTAAACTCTTCAAGATGCTTTATCAGTTTAGGATTCCACACAATAGGATCATCATGCTTCCAAGTAGGTTCATTATCCGCTAACTTTGAAATCAACTCGTTCAGTTTGTTAACGAATGATGCGAAAAAGATCCATGCTCTTCTATAGAGATATACCTCTGTAACCACCTTTCTTTTGACCAACACTGATTCCGATTTTCATGAGCTACAAACTCATGCAACTTCTGATCTACCCACTTCTCAAGTTCTTTCTTAGTTGGTATCCACAGACGCCACATTACACATCCCACAGATAGATCCCGGTCCTGACAACGAAACCATTTGTTGGCTTGAGGGGGCTTGGACCCAAGTTCAGAGTTAGCTACGCTAACCAACAAAACCCTGCACTATCGCCCTTTCAGCAACAGTATGCTTAGCGCAGATTGCAATCTCCCGGTCCTGACAACGAAACCATTTGTTGGCTTGAGGGGGCTTGGACCCAAGTTCAGAGTTAGCTACGCTAACCAACAAAACCCTGCACTATCGCCCTTTCAGCGACAGTCTGCTTAGCGCAGATTGCAATCTCACCTGAGGCAGTATTGGGGGATTATAGAACCAGGTTTCTGCATCCAAAAGACTATGTGATGTAGTAGCAAGGCGTTTCTTTAATCTAGAGCCCGATCTAGCCTTCACGAACCCTTATCTTCAAAATCATAGACTTAAAGTGATTTCTATTTAAATAGATCTACGAGCTTTTCCTAGTTGTTCTAACATGCATAAGTTATCATACAAAAGTAGATATGGACCTTTGCGATGTAATTAAAATAATATTACAGAGAATCGAATCATAACTGAGCATAAACTCAGAAACAGATAAATATATAGAGAACACACATAATTACTTCAAATAGGCTTTATTACTTCAAATATTCAATGAATATACTTCTTCTGACCCTGCGCACACATCTATAGGGGCTCATGCACTCAGCTGCAGACTTACCAAGGTCTCCGCACACTTAGCCAAGATCTTGAGTTGAATGAAATGACCCAATCATTATTCAAATTTAGATTGCATATGCCCATAACCTACACTCCATTAAATAGGGATAGATTTCAATGAGCTCGAATGCAAGAGAAATCAATAGAAGAGGCAAGTTGAATACAAATCATTTGACCTCTCTCTACCTCCGCATTCTCGTAAGAAGAGAGAGTAAACGCATTGTTTTTTGTATTGGAGAAAAAGTCAACATGGACGAGTTTTGACAATGGACATATGATGGAATCCAATAAGTTATTTCTTTACCGATAAACGATAATAAAATATGCCTATTTGTATTCAGACAAACACTATATGTGCCATATAAATCATTTTTGCCTCAACTTAAGTGTAAATCCCAATATGTCAAGGAGGATTATGTTGCCAGGAGAGGAGGCATTAACGATGGGTGGAGACTGACATTAATTGAGGCTACACAATTTTTCATCAACAAGTTGCAGTTGTAGCCAAATATCTTGAAATAATTGTATCTTCTACTCATTTTCACTTTCTATCTATGTGTTTGGCGGATGCAATACCCACAACGATTCTGTTCTCACAATGCATCATGAGGTCTTCTATTCAATTCCATTATATGAGGAGTCAAAATTCATTAATTGAGGCTGGTGCGATTTGGGTGTTTAGTAAGTGTATAGTTTAGTTATTTAATCATATTTGAAATCATATATAAATTTAATTTAATTACACCAAAGGTAAATTTAAAATTTAGTTTTATGGTATAAGTTATATAAATATCGTATACTATTTTGTTAAATTGTTTATTTATTTAAAACTAAAAAGAGTTTATCCAAAGTCATTGACGATGACCTTGCCTGTGTTGCTTAATTTAGTACATGCTTTTAGTATTCCTTTGAGCATGAAATTTAATCAATGTGGTTTCTACATTTCTACACAATGAAGCTTGAGGTAATTCAAGGCTTTCAACCATGAACTTGTTGAAAAAAAATACATTATGTTAGTTGAATACACATGTAACATACAATATCGATATGCCCTCAAAGCATCTACGAGCAGAAAATTCTTATGAAAAAACATCTTGATTAACAAAAAGCATTCAAGAATCAATTGTTTTATTGCACTAATTGATTTGTTGTAGTAATTTGTACATTATAGCTACATTCATGTATCTGTATCATCAGAGAAACCAGAACATCTGGGTTGCATGATTTGCATACCTCTATAAAGTGATCATATAAAGAGATGTACATACAGAGAGTATATAACCAAAAAAGATTTGCATATTGCATATAACAGATATATGAGAGAAGTACTAAAATAGATAATTCCATCAAAAAACTTTGCGATGGAACAATATCATCCTGTATACATAGTGTATCATAAAAAACCATTTCGCTAGCTGGTTTTGTTGTTTCCCTGTTACATACAAAAATGAGAAACATTTATATAAAAAATATCAGAGAGTATTGTTATCGGGAAATCTAGTGTCCATGCAGAGTTGCTAGTCCCACTAAGACTGGTAGCTATCTTAGAAACAAAAAAATTAAAACTAATTTCGTTTTCCTTTATGAGAAGTAGATAAGAGGGGAACAAAGGAGACCAACCTCTGTCTTGCACTTGGTTCCTTGCTTGATTCCTCTCCCTTCTGATAGATTTTTGCCACTCGCTTCCTCGTCTACCCAGCTTCAAAGAGCACCTGTGGAATCAAAGCAGCATAACACTGTCCAAGAACAAAGATCTACTATCACAAATAGGACCAGATATATATTGACCACACAAATACATATATCATCAATCATACAAGAATGTGGAGGAAAACTTGAATAGCTTTATTAATATCAAGAATAGCAAAGAGGATTACAACCAATTGTTCTGACCCAACGTCATCCTCTCAGCAAGAAAGCCCTTCTTCACCTCATGAAAATCTTAGATCACCCAACACTATGATGTTACACCAAGAAACTAGCAGCACTTCCTTACAAGATACAAAATTCCAGCCTCTGGATCTCTGGGATGAGGGATCCATATATAGATGTTTGTAGGGAGGTAAGTCAGCTTCTGAGATTTGATTAGTGTCCTCTCTCTAATAGTTCTTGATTCCACTTGGAGATTGATTATCTCTTACTCATCCCTGGGCGAATTCAGAGAGGCAAGTGTCACAGGAGAAGTTTCTGGAAGATTCCATGATCATCCACCTCGCAAATTGACTCTGCCATTTGTCCACTCTCGCCCATCGCACCCCATAGAAGGGCTTTTCGGTATGCATCGCACCTCCCGTGTGCATTTAGGTGGGATGCATCGCACTTTGACCATGGAGCAGGTAAAATGGTCCAGTTTTGACCAGTTCTGAGTAGTTTTTCATGGAGAACTTCTGGGAGATGATGTAATCAGTTGACCTTATTCTTTTAGGGGTTGGAACAACACTTTTAGGGACTTAGGAGTCCTTGGTTTATGGACATGTTTGATTGGGGTTGCAGTGCCCAAAAATGTCTATAACAGTTGCCCCCTAAAGCATGAGGTCGTTAATCTTTTGATGTCGGGTGAAATGCTTTATCATGAGGATCCGAAGTTTTTTCAAGATGGAAGGCGACCTGTAATAAGATACAATACAATACATTATCTTCATAATATTTTCATGATCTAGCTGAGGCGGGCATTCCCATGCTCAGCTTTATAAATTCATTTTCATGTACATAAGACAGACAATCGTCTGTGTGCAGACTGATGATTCTGGTAGAGCCATCATCCCTTAGATTGGATGATTATCTGTGCAGCAATGATGTACATTTGATGTCTTTATTTTCCTAAATATATATCGCAGCCCGGATGGATGAAACTAGATCTGGGGTCTTCAATCTCGTTCGATCTTCACTCAAAGTACAAGTCAATCCATGTGAGAGATGTTCTGGAGTCGAACATGGAAATACATCGCCTGAATACCAGCCAGTGATGTAAGCTGTTAACAAGTGCGAGAGGAATCATCGATAATGATGATGACCCTCAAGGTACGACAGTACAATTCACATGGTGTGAAAAAGGGACTTGGTGTCGAACACCACGCAAAATATTTCGATCGAAGGCCATTGATGTAAACCTGTCGTCGGAAGTGAGAAACTTGCCATTGAGGCATGCAAGCTTCAAAGTACTGAAAGGGTTGTTCCTAGATCGAATTCCTGGATAATGAGATGATGTCGACAAGAAGCGATCCGTCATAGGAGGGTCTTAATGAATCCCACATCTATGAAACGGAATGGAGCAAATGATTTTAATGGAGGTGAAAACGATCTGATGATATAAGGTTCAGGGTGGCGGTCATGAAAGAATGGAGCGTAAATGTATTGCAGTGGATGAGACACAGGTGAATTCTCTGAGCGACTTCGCTTGAACATATCGGCAACATTGACATGATGGATTGGTAGCATTAACCCCAAATGTGGATGGTGTGATGGACCAATGGTGATATGACTAGTGAACGGAACAATCCAACCTGACTCAGATGCGGAGTGAAAGTGTCATGTTCAAGAGCGACTTGCTACCAATAAAGTTTCTTCAAGTTTTCTTCCCAATTTTTCCCCAGTCATTGCTGACTAGTACCTATTTATTTTTGTCAAGCTTGACGAGGATAACATATGCTTGTTCTATAATTTGCCCTTCGGGTAAACCCATCGCTATGTTTTAACGAGCCTAGAGATAGTGATACTCGTTCTTGTCTGTATGGACAAGTTTGTCGCTATTCAGCTTTAACGAGTTTAATGACAAAGATAACTCGGTCCTTTTCAATTTTAGAGAGTCTGAAAGGGACGTAAAGAAAACTCCAACCATCCTTTTTCATCATATAATCCCTTAAGTCTGAAAAACTATAAAATAATACAAAAGGGATGAATTTTCGGTAATTTTAACGAGCCGAACAAAACAAGCGCTTGATCTTTTTGTGTAATAATCCCTTGAGCCCAAAAAGATTAAAATCTAAACGAGGGATAACACTTCCGATCTCTTTAACGAGCTGGAGAGGCCAATTACTCGGCAATCTTTTCATATTTTACGAGTCAGATGAAAAGAGCTTAAAGGAGACTCGTTTTTCGAGGAACGAGTGATAAATTCGGGTAGCAGCTAATTCCAGGTAAGGTTTGGAATTTTCCAATCACGGCAGTGTCACAAGGATGGCTAACAGGATCACTCTTCGCAGCTGTTCCTCAAAAAGGGTAAACAATCAAATGGAGGTGAATGATCGGCCAAAACAGAGTGGAGGTGATGATGAGAACATGACCAAGGCTCAAAGTTTGATGATAATGCATTCACGATGGTTATTTACCGGAAATTGGTTCATTTTTTAATGAATGAGCTTAAACTCTGGGGGAAACATTTGCTCATTGCTTATGTTTAATTTTTAACGAGCTTGAACTCCACATAAAAACTGCTCGATCCAGTCGTATAATAAGGATGTCTCATCTAAGATGCCATTTTTTATGGAGCTTTCACCTTACAAAGCTTTGCCCCGCATCCTTTCTTTATGCAAGTTAGGAAACGACCAATCCTACGAGTTTAAAGGGTTAGAGGACCTACAAATTTAAAAAATAAATGGTCGCTCTTCGCTTGCATGCCAAAAGGTTTGCATGCCCTCAGGTATAGTGAAGTAGTGTTTCCCAGGTTACCCCTCAATTTGCAGACAAAACATTTGTTTTATCGGGAAAGGCCTACCTTTTCCAGGTTACCCCTCAATTTGCAGACAAAACATTTGTTCTATCGGGAAAGGCCTACCTTCTGAAAGAGGTATCTTATTCCGGTCTAATCCCATATCAAACCAGTCATATATCCTTTGCAGGAACCTAGCCTATGCCCAAGGTTTTCCTGTCAAAACAGACTAGGGTGCATGCCCCCAGGGTTTCAGTCGTGTCCTACCGAATCACTCGCACTCATCAGGTGGACGGACTTGTCGTGGCGGAAAAAAGTCGTTTGTGCGGACACAACTGACCTCCCTAGGAGTCTAAACTCTCTAGCGACAAACAAGACAAAATGGAGTGATCTTTCTCTAAATATACCTTTTAAAACATGAAAACTACAAGTGTTTGGGCTTACCTTATTCCAAAACGCTGTTGTTGTAGTCCGTCCTTGCCGATCCGGATGAGCTCTTCCTTCACATCAATTCCTGCAACCACAAACAATCAAACAATTACCAAGCACTTGCATTTCATATAATAAAACATATATTCAACATGCAGACCAAGGAACACATGAAATAACTCATTAACACAAGCTATTGAGAAAAATAAACCAGTTTGTATTAATAACGAAACAAAGAAACTCTTACAACCTGGCCTTGGTGTTGTGCAAGTTCCTCCCAGGGTCCATCAAGGGTTTTCCTCTACTTTGACAAAGCTCACCCACTTCCAAGTAGAATCAAGCAAAGACAATCTCTCCTCACAAGGTTCTAAATGGGAGTCCTAATTCCTGCAGCATTTACCCAAAGAAAATGTATAGCTCCAACCTCTCCTCCCTCTGGCTCAATGTCTTTATTTATAGTGCTGTAAAGAGGTTATTCAGGTCCACCATCAATGGGATAATCCCCCTCTTTGGGTGGGATAGCTCCCTTATTGATGGGATAAGTTCCTCCTTAATAGGGATACATGAACCAACTGGAGGCGCATCCATTTCATCAAACCGACCTCTAGAAAGTTCTAGAAGTAACCACAAGTAACTTTTTTAAGATGAAACTCGCGCATTTTGCCTTTTACAGAAGGACGCACCTGTCCCTTAACATACAGAGCGTCCAAGGACGCAACTTTTGTGAACATTGTGAGCGTCCCCGCAGGTAAGGCTAGAGAGAACCTGCGACCCCAGAGATAAACACATTTTTTACAAGACTTTCTCTCTTCTTTGAGTTTGAGATGGATAGCAGAGGCATAAGACTTGCCTAAGAGGGTAGCATGACTGTTGATTTGAGCCATACTAACTGTAAGTAGTCATGGTGACATTTTTTAGTGTAACAGGACTGGGGATTGATGAGACATTCCTTGTGTGAAAAGACCATTCAGGAATGGTATTTGACTATTTGCTCTGTGTGAGCCGGGGAATGAAAGCTGGTCTACGAGCTTGACCACTCTTCCTTCATGCGGAAAACACATTACTCTAAAGAGAGAGGAGACAATGGCTCCCATGCAATAAATATAGTCACGTCCAAGGAGTAGATTATAATCTAGGGGTCCTTGGACTACCATTATGTTCATGTGAACGGTTTTCCTTCTCAATGTTATCGGCACATTGAGAAGGATCCCTAACGGTCGACTGGTTCCTTTGTCAAAGCCTGTTAGATTTCTCATCTCAGGAAAAAGCGATGGCGAACCAAGCGCTTTCCAAGCAGTTGAGGAAAGGATACTCACAGAAGCCCCTTCATGTATGATGGTACCGGCCATGACCATTCTATATATTTGTGCAATGATTCAAAATGGTACACTAGCCGGTAAACGGGGTCTGCCTAGTAGATTCCAACCGAAGGAAACAACTAGGTTACTTGGAGGTGGGACTGAATAGACGGCCGAATATGACTCTGATGAACTTCCTTCCTGTGGTAAAGGAACGGGTAGACTTCCCCCATGTTCATCGGAGTCTGTGTTTACGAAGAGAATTTGAACGGTGTCGTTCTTGTTCTCTCCGGCGACTGTATCATCTAAAGATGGACCTTCTGAAGGCAAGACCGGGTCAACTGCCGCCTCGACCTTTTGACTTTCATCTGGTGTGGATTCAGATGGTTTATCTTCAATGGTAGACGCTTCGACCGACCACAATCGCGTGTCAGTCGGATTTTCAACTAGTGATGGACTTGGCAAGAGTTTCTTGTATCTAGGAGGAAGCCGTAACGGTGAAACCGGATGGTCGTCCAAAACTCTTTTAGGCTCGTCTAGGGAGGGACAACGGTGGACGGCGTGATCGCCTTCACACAGTTTATAAGGGAATTTACTTTTCCTTTTCTGTCCCGACGTTTCGCTTTCACTAGTTGACGGTGTACTTTCAACATGATCATCAGAGGTTGTTGACACCGGATTGTGCAAACGAGGAGACCAGTCCCTGTTACACAAAAATATCATCACCATGATTATTTGCAGTCAGTATGGGTCTATCATCACTTGTACTGTCCTCCTAAAACAAGTCTAGAACCTCAGCTCTTCAAATCAAGATTTGGAAGTGGGAGAAAGACATTAAAAATCAATGTAGCTCTGGTTCCGCACTTTCTCTCATGGTCTCCTACGGTCCCGCACCTTCTGTGTACAATAGATGCGTACCTACCCGCTCTGTTCCTAACGGTGCAAGTGCGGACCCCTGTGAAAGTCAAAAGGCGCAATTTTTATCTTAAAAAACTCACTTTGGGTTAATTCTAGAGTTTTCTAGAAGGAATTTTGACGTGGATTGTTCGCTCTGAGGTGGTTCATGCATCCCAAAAGAGAAGGAGCTAATCCCTTGACTAAAGGAGATATCCCTTTGAAGGAGGGCTTTATCCCTTTGAAGGAGGACCTAGTAACTTCTCTCCATTGCACTATAAATACAGGCATTGGGGTGAGGACTAGAGAGGTTAGAAGCTGAACATTTTGAGGGTAAATGCTAGTGAAATTGAGACTCTTTGGTTGAGCTTGAGAGGAGAGATCACATACCTCTTGGTTCTATTGGAGAGTGAGTGAAACTTGGCAAAGTAGAGGAGACATCTTGATGGACCCTGGGAGGAGCTTGTACAGCGTCAAGGCAAAGGTTGTAAGGTTCTTCTTCTTTTGAATTAATACAATCAAACTCATTTTTCTCAACAAGTATCTTATGTTATTTGTTTCATGGACTCCTTGACTTTCATGTTAAATATGTTTTATGCAATTGGTTTTTCAGGTGCTATTTAATGTGTTTTCCTTGTTTGTGTTTGCAGATTCGCGAAAAGGAGCTCATTTGGATCAAAGGAGTGAGGGCATCCACAAGCTTGCGTTGGACCAAAGGTAGGCCCTAAAAACCTTTGTTTGCTATTGTTAATTGAAGCATATTTAGAGAAAGATAGTGTCTGGTTGGTTTGCTTGTCGTTAGGTCTTCTTTAGATTCTAGGAAGGTCTATCTTGTCCGCAAGATTGACTCATTCCGCGCGACAGTCCCTTAAGATCCGAGGGATGCAGGGACAATCTCGATGATAGTGATCTCCTTTGAAAATGACACATGGAGATTTAGGCTTTGACAGTGCAGTGTGTGGATTTTCACTAGATGATGCCTGGTTGCCCCTTTTCACCTTTGGCTCCTTCTTCTTCTTCTCTTTCTTCTCCTTCCTCTTCTTCTCCTTCTTAGTTACTTGATTTTTTGCTTTACCAGCTTCATCAAGCGAAGAGGAAGGAGGAGAGGGAGAATCGGACGAAGTAGAAGGTTGAGGGGTAGCTTTGGTATCGTCTAGTTGCTTACTTGATTGCTCAGGAATCACGGTGTTCTGAACGACACAGTTCGAGAAGATCCATACGGGCAGGCCGATTGTCAATCCTGGAAGCGACAATGTGGCCATATGGGGTGCACCAACATCTCCCCAAGAGGAGAAAGGACTAGGATTTTATCCAAGGGGAAACCCTTGGTTGGTGGACTCCATTTTTCTCAACCTAAGATCAACGTAGGAAAGGTGATGTTTATTCCGATTAAAATAAATTTTAGATGCTTTGACACAACTTGTTTTTTCAATTTTTAAGAGTCGAGAAAAAACAAAAGATGACTCTAGTCGCCTTCGATTTTTAATGAGCTTGAAGTGACAAGTGCTCAGATGGACCTTTTCCTTTAAGGAGTCTGAAAAGGAACGAAAGGGACTACCCTGGAAATCTAGACAGAGGGATTACCAAACCAATCACAAAACTGCAGAATACTTTTTATGGTACGACAGTCAATCTTCCCGAATGCTGTGTTTAGTGCATTGTGATCGATAGGGCGGCAGACATGGCTTCCTATGGATAAAGGATATAGCCTATTGTGGTCTCCCAATATATACTCGACGGTACGTGGGAGCACAAGTCTATACTGGCACTTGTCATCTCAAAGTAGAGGAATCACCCAACCAACAATGAAAACAACAGTTACCAGGCTTTACGACACCGGAATACGTCTCTAGCCTAGACTTCTAAATGTTGTGCGTTAGGTTCCAAAGCATTTTTAGATTCATTAAATTTATTTTACAGTTGATCTTGTTTAATAAATTTGCCTTTCAGGTTCACCGCGTGATGTAGATATACAATTCCTAAAATGCAATCTAAGATGATAAACAATCGTTTAATCTTCTTTTTGAAATGAAAATCCTAGCTACTAAAGAAAGAGAGATGATATTCTTTCAACTTAGAGCAGAGAGCACACACTATATGCACTGTCCTAAATCAAACCGACAAACAGTCTAAATGCAAATGCACATGCATGTATTTGTTTTCAGCCTTCTTAATGTGTGAATGATAAAAAGAAAGCCAACCGCAAATCTGAATTATTTTTCAAACGACTTTACTAACAAGCTTCTTTTCAAGACAAAATGAAGATAATGACGACACTTTGCGATTTTGAATTGAAGGCTTGCTTTCGAAACTTGAAAAACTATTAATTCAAATCAAATACAAGAGTAACAGTGTAATCGACTATCATGAACAATCAGATTCTCTTCTATGACTGAAAACAACACTTGTGACACTTCCAAATCAAGAAACGACAATTCAATTACGCTACTTCTTTGTAAAGAGAACTGAAAATATCTCACAATACATAAAAAAATTTATATTTCTTTGCACAATGGAGGCGGAATAATGGTAAGGAAGGGGGTTTCCACAAAGGTATACTGACTACAGACAACAAAACTCCTGAATAGAGATGAAAAGAGTGAAGAAAAACCGAAGTCTGGAGGCAAAATTAGCCTTCTCTGACCATCGCACCTGTTACACAGGGATTCCAGTATGTATCCCACCTACAACACTCGGGAAGTGTGATGCATACCGATATCCTTGAAGAGAGGGTGCGATGGTACAATGCGAGACTTTTGATCCAGTTCTTGATCACAGTTTGCAGCACAGTTCAGGGATTTAGGCCGGGCAAGTGATAATCAGTAAATAAATCACAGGGATAGATCTAAGGAGGTTACTAGAGCCACCACAAGGGCAATTAGGATGTTTACAAATCAATTGTTTAGTTTATAAACAAAACCCAGAGATAGACTGAAGCAACATTGATCTACTTTGCACTTGCATAGCAAATGTAGTTCGAAGGCTAGCTGGATTGACTTCAGGCTCCGTCTGTAAGTTTATAAAACAAACAAGTATAGAAAAGCAAACAAGCTATTCGCTCCCCAGTGGAGTCGCCATTTTGTTATCGGGAAATCTAGTGTCCATGCAGAGCTGCTAGTCCCACTAAGACTGGTAGCTATCTTAGAAACAAACAAATTAAAACTACTTTCGTTTTCCTTTATGAGAAGTAGATAAGAGAGGAACAAAGGAGACCAACCTTTGTCTTGCGCTTGGTTCCTTGCTTGATTCCTCTCCCTTCTGATATATTTTTGCCACTCGCTTCCTTGTCTACCCAGCTTCAAAGAGCACCTGTGGAATCAAAGCAGCATAACACTATCCAAGAACAAAGATCTACTATCACAAACAATATAGGACCAGATATATATTGACCACACAAATGCATATATCATCAATCACACAAGAATGTGGAGGAAAACTTGAATAGCTTTATTAATATCAAGAATAGCAAAGAGGATTACAACCAATTGTTCTAACCCAGTGTCATCCTCTCAGCAAGAAAGCCCTTCTTCACCTCATGAAAAGCTTAGATCACCCAGCACTATGATGTTACACCAAGAAACCAGCAGCACTTCCTTACAAGATACAAAATTCCAGCCTCTGGATGTCTGGGATGAGGGATTCATATATAGATGTTTGCAGGGAGGTGAGTCAGCTTCTGAGATTTGATTAGTGTCCTCTCTCTGATAGTTCTTGATTCCACTTGGAGATTGATGATCTCTTACTCATCCCTGGGCGAATTCAGAGAGGCAAGTGTCACAGGAGAAGTTTCTGGAAGATTCCATGATCATCCACCTCGCAAATTGACTTTGCCATTTGTCCACTCTCGCCCATCACACCCCATAGAAGGGATTTTCAGTATGCATCGCACCTCCCATGTGCATTTAGGTGGGATGCATCGCACTTTGACCATGGAGCAGGTGAGATGGTCCAGTTTTGACCAGTTCTGAGTAGTTTTTCATGGAGAACTTCTGGGAGATGATGTAATCAGCTGAACTTGTTCATTTAGGGGTTGGAACAACACTTTTAGGGACTTAGGAGTCCTTGGTTTATGGACATGTTTGATTGGGGTTGCAGTGCCAAAAAATGTCTATAACAAGTATATGTGCAACTATCCTAGGAATGTGAACTCCATAGCGCTCAGTATATTTCCCTCCGTAAATATATCCATGTGCATTTCTCCCTCTATTCCTTGAAGTCCTTCCTTTAAGAGATCATCTGCAAGCTGGTTATGATCTCTGCCAGTGTGATTGATTGGAAGGTTCCCGAGCTGTATCCATAGACTTTAAATTCTCCTTAATCAACCAAGAAGAGCTAATTGTTTGATCTGTACCTTGCCATTAACATGATCCATGATTATCTTTGAATCCCCATATATATGGATGTCGGGGATATTGAGAAAACTTGTGAGCCATAAAATGCCCCATAGTGCCATTGCCTTTGCCTTATTATTCGAGCCCATACCAGTATTCCAATGGACTCTGTATTGTAATTCATTTGACATCGCTATCCAGAATCCACATCCACAGACATTGTTTTGAGCCGCTCCATCATAAAAACCAATCAGGTACACCATTTGTCGACAATTTCTCCTTTGTTGTTGTTTTCTAAGCATATTCTCATGTACAGGAAACAATGAATATAAGGATATGATCTTCTCATATACCAGCTTGAAGTCCTCGATAGTGTCCTCAAATAAATGATTATTTCTCCATTTCCAGATAGTCCAGGAAAATAGGAGTGGAATAATCCTCCAAGCAGGCTTCTGTTTACTCCACCACCCCATACAATCTGTAATGTCATGAAATAGTTTATAAGTAAAACCATAATATATTAACAATGAGTGTTTAAATAATGGAAAAAATTTGCCGAGTTTGGCTGGAGAGTTGATTTGCAAGAAGAAATTTGTAGGAGTGTGGATGAAGCAATTTGCAAAGTGCAGTCGTGAATGGCCATTTGTGTTCATGATGAAGACATATTGGATTCCCAAAAAAAACAATTCAAGTAATTGCAAAGTGTGCCTATAAAATCAATTCATTTAAGAAATAACGATAATAATTGAAAAATAAAATAAATATTATTTATATTATTATAGTTTTTTATATAATTATTTGCATGGCATAGTTTTCAATTTTCATGGTTATGGAAATTGTATTTTCACGTGATCGTTGATGTTGGTTTTGAAAATACATGGCCATATATGAAGATGACTCTAAAACCACTATCTTGTATAATTTGAGGGTATCCTACGTTTATTGTTTCATCGTGCCTCATTTCGTCATTGATAGAAATGATTATGCATCTTTCGCTTCTTTCCATTAATAAGTTGTATGACGTACTCGAGCATTTCAGATGGGTTATAGAATAACTAGCGAAAAATTTGCCTCTGTTCCAACTCTGGACATCCAAGCTAAATTTCATTTAGAAAACAAAGCTATGGAATATTTTGAGAATGGATTATCAAATGTCCAAAATTGCAAGTTGAAGATTGTGATTTATTGAGTATCCATATGGATTCAAAATGCTCGTTAGTTGATCCATCGACAATTTTTGTTGGATGAATTCGTAATTCTATATGTAGGCATTGAGCTGTCTTCATTCTTAGGCAAGAAATAATAGTGTCAAATAAGTTAATTTTTCGTCAAATCGCTATTGCTTGAGAAGCATACCCTTCAATTCCAGTTGCAGTTGAAGTGTCTGAGCCACCAACATTTCTACCAGGAGCACCTATAACAGTTTAGAAAATTTACCTACATAAAGGACCTGCTTCCTCTGGATAGTTCCTCTGCACAAGAAATCTCCGCATAATTGTTCAACCACACCCCCCCCCCCCCCCCAGCCTACGTAAAGGACCTGCAACTACGCCAGTTCTAGCATTATTATGCAAAGCAATAACATGATAGTGTCAGTGTCAGAACACCAACCCCCCCACTTATGTAAAGGACCTGAAATCACATCAGTGTCAGAGCACTCACCAACATAATGATCACTCACAAAATTAGTTTTTTGTTTTTATTTTAAAGTGAATTGTCAGGCATTGACAAATACCAAAAATAAAATGCCCTCCGCCAGGGGAATTATGTACCATCAGAGCTCTCTAAGCCAATAAAAAATTAGAAACAAGATTTCCATAAAATTAGAAAATTAATTTTGATTTACAGAAAATAGAAATGTTAGCGTTTTCATGAAACTTTGGTTAAAATTAAAAAAACACAACAAAAAAATGCAAAGTCAATGCGCCTTGACCACGAGGCAAATGCTATAGTCCCTAGCGAGGTAGGGACTAATAAGAGTGATGTATGATGTATATTTATCACAGTAATCTAGAAAGAGTTCAATAATCTTGTTGTATCAAAAAATAAATAATGGAATTATAGTAGATTTAACATTAAAAAAATAGATTTTTAAAAGAATATTAATGCAAATACATTATTCAAATACAAGTAGGGTACTTTTCTATGTCAATGTTTTTTTAGATAAAAAATGTGTGTACATGAATTTTTAATATATGTAAGAAAAAGTAGTAAACACAAAAGTCGCATTTATCAACTTCATTATTCAGAGTAAGGATAAGGTCCATATTTTGGAAATTGCACTATTGTTTTGCCTAGTCTATTATGAGTTTTGAGTCTCCATTATCTTAGAGATGCATTATTCCTCACTTTGTTGCAAAGTTGAACAAAATTAATAATGCATAGAATTGAGCTCAATTGTTAGAGCTTGGCCCCACATTATGCTTTAAAGTAAAATAATGAATAGAATCTAAGTAAATGGTTGCCCCCTAATCCACAAATACTTAGGCCTCCTTCACTTGCACCATTAAAAAAATGCCAAGGTGTCTCTTAGTCAATACTTGGTATTGATAAACATCTATCTAAATTCTCCTTTGGGATATTCTTGTTTTCACCCATAACCAATCTAATCTTGTGAGCTACTAGAGTAGAAGTGGACACCAAATCCTAGAAGGTCATTTGATTTATGTGCCTTCAAACACCATAAATAAAAAGACAAGGAGGTGTCTTAAATATGCAATTAGTGTATCTATTAATCAACCTAAAAGGTAGTCAACCAAATCCAACTTATTCTCTACCGAATTCCTTTTATGGCCTTTAGCCCAAGTTAAAATCCTATTAGCTAAGAAAAACCATTACAACATTTTTTATTTTAATGGGAAAGCCAATTTCCAAAAATATATCCACTAACACACTATTTTTTCCAGCAAGTATTTTTCAATCCTTGCTACATAACTTAATTTTACAATATAATCATTTGAGCCACTATTCTTGAACTATTTGAGAAGGTCTTCTACCTTTACTAGTTCAACGAAAGTATGGTTAGGTAGGCTAGAAAAGAGATTCCACTCTTCTCCCAAGTTTCCTTTTAGGTTTAATTCCCATGCATTCAACCACCCTTGTGATCAAGCATTACCATGTAGTTGAGATGTCTCCCTTAGAGTGAAAATCTTAGCATCGTGCAACCTAAGCAACAAATCCTTGGATAATTTATAATTTTCTTTGGCCTCAATCCCAGGATATTTGCTAATCCAAATATTTCTTACAATTCCAACATTTCAAGTTGATCATTTACCTACTATAGGAAAAGCCATTTCCATAGCTTTACATACTACATAAGACTTTGGGTTAGTTTTCTCTTCTTTACGAACTAGTCTTCTATATTCAACTCTTTTTTAGGTACTTTGATTTCATCATTTTCTCCCAAATACATTCATTTTCAACCACCCTCCAAAGAAATTTGGCTACAAGTCTTGGACTAGAAAGGCAAATATTTTTTAAATCCCATCTCTCAGCTTCCTTAGGTAAGGCTAGTCTTGACCACTTGAATACTTTTTCGGGTGTATTGAAGTCCAAAACTTGATGTGGGCATCAACTTTGGATGAACAGAACGGTGTTGGTAGTTTCTCCCCATAAGAACTTCGGAAGACCTTGATCATGAAGCATAGCCCGGGTGGCTTCAATGATAGTACAATTCTTCCTTTCGGCAACAACATTTTGTTCAAGAGTCTATGCAGCGGTATTCTCCCTCTTAATGCCAGATTCTCTACAATAGTCTTTGAATTCACTAGAATCATATTCGGTCCCATTATCAAACCTCAGAATTTTGATCTTCTTCCTTGTTTGATTCTCGACTAAGGCTTTGAAGGAGAGGAACCATTTGAATACTTTGTTCTTATTCTTTAAGAAATAGATCCATGTCTTACAAGAGAAGTCATCCACAAAAATAACATAATATAAATATCCACCCAAAGATGTCATGAGAAACATACCTGATAGATCAGAATGGACCAATTGAAGAATATCAGTGGTTTGAGTTTCACTTGCAGGGAATGGTCCCCTTGAATGTTTCCCTGCTTCACATCAATGACAAACACCTTCATGATTCAAGTTGAATTCAGGCATCCCTGCGACCATATTCCTCACATCGAGTAAGGCATTGAAATGAAGGCGAGCAAATCTTCAGTGCCATAATTTGGATTGAAGAGAGGTGTCACACATCATTCCTCCCAATGGACTTCCTCCAACCTGACAGAGACCTTCAACCCTGAATCCTAGAGTGAATGCATCTCTTGGATTCCTTTGCCAGAGATGAACCTTCCCATCATTGAATGGCACCTTAAAACCTTTGTCTTCCATCACAGAAATAGAAACCAAGTTATTTTTCAAGTCAAGTACATATAACACTTCTTGTAGGTGAAGGGTTTGACCTTGATTTAAGTGAAGAGTAACGATCCCAATTCCTTGCACGAGATAAGTGGCATTATCCCCAATTATGATCTCCATATTTGTCTTTTTCTCAACCAAGTTTGAGAGAGATTATTTATACCCAATGAAGTGCCTTGAGGCACCACTATCAATCAGCCAATGGTCCAATGTATCCAAAGGAGAGGTGGTGGAGAGAGCAGAAATAAGATAAAATTCATTTTGCTTTACAACATTTGCTTCATCATACCTGGAGTTTATGAACTTCTTGGGAGGATGACCACCTCCATTTCGAGCAGTAGGAGCATTCCTATTCCCTTTGTTATTTAACTTCTTGTTGCTTCGATTTCCATTACCCTTGAATTTGTTGTTGTTATTGTTGTCATCATCTCGTGGAGTATCCTTCTTGTGAGGACACTCTCTAGCGAAGTGGCCAAACCTGTTACAATTGAAACACCTTCCTTTTCTTCCTTCTTTGAATCCTGGATTGAACCCTTGTCCTTGATTCCTTGGACCAACATTGTTCCTTCATCTAGAATGATTGGAGAAGGCAATAGGATTGTTTCCATTTGAGGGATTGTCTCGTTCCATCATCCTTATTTCTTATTGAGTGCATTGGCCAATAGTTCCTCAAATCTCAAAATCATGTCATTGTTGGGAACAGTGGTGTTAAAAACATATCAATCTCTTGTAAGGCCCCTAAGTGCAATAAGAGAGATTTCTCGATCACCAGTGACTTCTCCAATAGATAGGAGATCATTCTTGATCTCAGTGATCCTCATGAAGTAGGATTGGATGGATTATCCTCAATCCATCTTGATGCCTTTCAACTTGTTCTTGAGAAAGAGAATTTGATTTGCATTGTTCAATTTTAACATCCCAACCAACCTTTCATACATCTCCTTAGATGTTTCCAAAGTAGAAACATATGTAACCAAAGGCTTATGAATAGAATCCACAATAATCTTCTTATATTTTACCTCACCTTTCTTGTACTTGGTTTGAACAACAACGGATGCACTTTAAGGAGGTTCGGTTATTCTTCCTTTGACATAATCCATGGTATCATTCTCTTCCAAATTAAAATCCAAATTCATCTTCCATGCATGATATTCGGACTTGTCCTTAAGCTTGTCCTCGAATTTGAAGAAAGATGTAGTCTTCATTGGAACTAGTTCCAAGTCCTTGTCCATCAACTTCCTTTAGTTATTGCTTTGCTTTCACTCTTGCTTGGGCTTTGTCTTCACCTCATCTCTGATACCATGTTAATTTTAGATATCAATGGTATGTTATATGCTTAAGATAATTTACTTCAATGTTCCTTTAGCAGCCCAATGACAAATTCCAATTATATTGAGTAACAATCACATTAACTTATAAACATTGACAATAACTGCAAATATAATATAAAATCATATGCATAAGAAAAGCCAAAACAAGAGGACATAAGATGTGGCGGATGCCAAGGACAACCCCAATGTGGGGAAACCCTTTGATCAGATCTTCTTACTATTCTTTAATAGTTCAATAGAGAGAGAGAGTACAAATACAAGCCCAAAATAGATCTACCAAATAAGCAGTCAAATCAACCCTAACTAGAAAGTCAACGGTGGTCAAAGCTTTCCCAAAACATCCTCCAAACAAAAATCCAATTCGGCCTTTAAATCAGCTCAAATTTTTCGGTCAAACCAAGTCAAAGGAGAGAAAAATTCCTCTGTAATTTTTGCAGTCAAAACAAAAGTCAAACTAAAGTCAAGATTGGTCAAACTATCCCTAAACACCTCGATTTACGTGTCAATAAATGCGGCCTCCTAAAATCAAACTTCTAGCACAAAAATCGAGGTCAAAATTGTTCAAACCACCCAAAGTCAACAGTGGTCAATGCCTTGAAATCTGCGACCTATTTCACCCAAAAACACTCGGCCTCTTGCCACTCGTGCGAAGTAGAGAGAGAGAGGGAGCTGCCACACGTGTGAAGAAGAAGAGATGCCTCTAATGGTGTACAACCCGATTAAGAGAGAGAAGAAGATGTGATGAGATGATGTCCAAATGAGGGAAAGGTCTCTATTATTTATACACTTCTTTGAAGGTAAAGAGACACGTCTATTGGGCTTCATGAGCCTATATTTGACTTGAGCCGACCTTCACAATTTGTCCACAAGAGAAATAAATTCATAATTCCATTTCTTCTTGTCGTAATGAGATGATCTTTATATCAAAATTGTACCTCTCCGAAAGAGGAATCCAATGCAATAATCATCTCCATCTTATGAGCTGTCCTAAGGTGGAATTTGGCCCTAGTTGCCAATTTTAACAAGAGGCCTATGGTAATCTTTTGCATGATCTTCAAAGTGCTATGATGCAAATGGCCAAGTCTTTTATGCTAAAGTTTGCAGACATCGTGGCGTTGCACCTTATCCACCTTTGTGCACTATGCAACACAATCCTTCACATCTAGCTTGTAGAGGTTCTTCACTCGAACCCTGATCTGATTCACTTGTTCCAAGACTATGTGTCTCAGGAATGCATTTCCTTTTCTGAAGATCATATCATAACCACGGTCTTCCAAAACCAAAATTGAGACAAGATTCTTATTTAGACCCGAAACAAACATCACATTCTAGAGCTTGACTCCCTCTGAAAGGTGACTGTACCAATCCCAATCGTGCTATACCTTCCATCATCTCCCATCTCGATGTGCATCTAGAGATCCTTCTCATCTAAATCACTGAAGAAATTTCTATTCCCAGTCATATGGAACAGGGGACTGTTGTCGAGATACCACACACTTCCCATCACTATGTTGGCCATGCATGCAATGAGAGTAAAGTCAAGCTCGAACTGTGAAATCAAATCTTCATCCATTGCTCCTCTTGAGGTATTCTTTCTTTACTTCTTGTGTGGACACTTCATGGCACATTGCCTGAATTCATGACAGTGAAAGCACTTGATTATGGACAAGTCTTTATTCTTTCCCCCTTGAATAGATTTTTCTTTGGATTGGGATTTCTCCCCTTTCCCTTTATTTGCCTTACCAGCCAAGGAACAATTTTCTTCATCCTTTCCCTTTTATGAAGTCTTGTCTCTGGCATTCCGCCTTATTTCCTCCTGTACCAAATCTGAACATAGGCGTTCCCAATTTGGTAGTTTCTCCCTCCCATTCACCAAACCTTGGTAGTTTTTCCAGCTCTTGGGAAGGCCTAGAAGGGCTAGGCTGGCCAAATCATCCTCTATTACAGTAACACCAACTTGACCAAGTTCATCACGACATTGTGTGAGCCTGCTCAGGTACTGTGGAATGGTCTTGTTCTTCTACATCTTGAAATTTCAAGGCTTGTCCTTGAGCACCAACTTCTCGTGGTCACTACTATTCTAGTCATATATGTCAATGCATGCCACATTGCATACAAAGTCGCTTTCCCATGGATATTTGAGAAAATATGGTCTTGTACTCCCTCCGATATGATTATCCTTGCCTTAGCTACACACTTCTTCCATTTTTCTAGATCCCGAGCATCAGATGTTGCTCGTTTCAGAATATCATTATCAATGAATTCCTTCAACCCATTATCTTCCAGCACTGCCTCCATGCAGTCCTTCCAAGAAACATAATTCTAGCTTCCCTCAAGGGAATACTCAAGCTTAGTCCATAGATATTTATCCTTATAGCTATGAAGAATTGATCCTGCAAATCTGATCCTCCTGCAATAACAATTTCGAAGTCTTTGTTCTACAGTGAATCCAACTTTGATACCATGTAGAAATTAATGTGTAGATTCAAAACTGCTCATGAAAATTACTAAATCACAAGACTTGAAGCTACTCTACTGATCTACGAAAGTTAATTCACCTTCTAGCACACAAATCATAAACATGCAAAAGGAAACATCACACATGCATAGATATTTATCTAGGGGAAAGCAACTACTCAAAACCCCTTACTATCTACATTGCATTAATTAGATAATAGAGATGAAATTCATATGCTTTCTCAAGCTTGAGCACACCATGCAAATGTATCATATATCCCTCTGCTTGACTAACACTTAGCTCCTATTTCCTTGTGTTATTCCCTTGGGAATTGGACCCTATTATTTAGGAATATCACTATGGAATTGCACAATTCCCTTAGGTCCTTCCTCTAACTGCATGCACCACTTGTACACATTGGAATAGCTACAAATTATAGTACACTGCCTTGGAATCTCCATCTCAACAGGGCAACTAGAATTCTCTGCATGCAACAATTATTTTAGGCTAATTGTTTAGTTAACTAGTTGATCATTGAGTGTGGTTGAAGTTCCACTTCCATAACTTGACCTCCATTAGTTGTTTTGACAGTTAGAACTAGTTAAGCTGACAATAACTCAAATTAACTAAAATAGATTGTTGCAAATCAACAATCAAACATACTGAACTGAACTCAAGCTTCCCTAACTCGAATTAACTGAGTTAGTTGAGTGGAAAGTGACATGTCACCTTAGTTAATTACCTCCAAGTTTTTTGTTAAGAAATTTTAATTTTCTCTAGTTTGACCAAGGTAAGGTCAAACTAATATTTTCTTGCTGCATTTCAACACTGATAGCGAAGCTAATCAATAATGTTTTTTGGTTTTCAAATTTTTATTCAAGCACTTGATATATGCAGGAAACACGAAACAAGTGAGCATAAATCCTTCAAAGTGAAATGACAAGAACTGAACGCCTAAATAAACTAAACAATTGAATGAAGAAAATTTTGATCTAATTCCAAAGCATAAGAAATTGAAAAATAATGAAATACAACTATATTATCTCTCAAACATCCTCAGGGGGCTCTCCTGGTGAGTACGAGATGTTAAGAACTCATATCACTTGATTTAAATCACTAATCACATTCGAAATTGCAGCATAATAAAGATTGCAAAAAAAAAAAAAAACATTTTTCATCTTCAAATAGAAACAACAATTACAAGTTAAGATTCATCATTGACATATGATCCCTCCTCTCATCAAAGAGATTGCAATTTATAGAGCTTTGAAGCAATTAACAAACTTAAAATTCTATTGCTTGAGTTCTAGTAATGAGATCTCAGTAAATCAGTTTAAAAATAAAATCAAATATATTTTGAAGGATTTTAGGATCAAATATCAACCAATATATAATTAGGATGATCTCCTTGCCATGAATTTTCTAAGGAACAACTCGTGACAATATTTTGGTGACTAGACATTGAGTGGCAAATTAGAAAACCATTTTCTCATGTAATCTGTAAAATATGAATCCAAAGAACCTGAAAAATCTCCCAAATGGTAATGAATTTGAGGAACCTAATTGGGCTCCTTCTGAAGAAAACCATGTTTTCTTTTTTCAAAATTCATTTTTGTTTTGTCATAAAATGTGTTTGAAGTTGATTGGTCAAAATTGTTGCGCATTTCCTTTGATATGATGTTGGAGGTCCACACGTGCGAGCTGGGTGGAAATTTTACCAACAAAAATCCATATTGAAACCTTCATAAACAATTACCATGTGTTGAATTTACTTCAATAGTGGTGCCACTACATTAACCATGGAGATAGATACGAAAATTGACTGGAGTTGCAGAATCTTGAACTGGCCAAACTGTCAACAATGAAACCATGCAAAATTCTTCTTAATTCATTAAAAATAAAGTAAATAATAATAAACCATATAAACATGCATGAAAGAGATTGTTGCGTTTATGAAAAAATATGGTTATGAATTATGACAATGGGTGAGTGGAATGATGCAAAAATGGATGGTTTGATGAACAAAATCATGAAAAATTTGAGGCTCAACATGTGCATTTAGTCAAAATGGTGTTTTCTAGGCTCTCCCATCACTACCATCACTAGGACAAATTTGTGTTCTTCCAACTAGTTGGAAGCTTCCAACAATGGTGGATGGTGTAATACTCCTCACCAACACTTTGACATGCCCAAGCATGCTTTCATGAAAATAGTAGACATGCATGACTCTCCATACGAACTCGGTATGGACAAGATAGGTAAGATATGGGTGGAAGAAACGGACTAGAAGCATTAGTATTTGCAGAACGGAAAAATCGATGGCTACACTAAGCCAGATAATCAAGAAAGATCATCACCCCGTCTGGTTTGTTGATGCATTAATTCTTTCAACCGTGGCATACAACGAGAATCCTTGGTAGGAACTTGAAATGTTGAACACCACATTCGGATTACTAGAAACGACGATCTATAAATTTCTGGAAGAAGACAAGCTATGAAAAGAAGGCTTTGAGATCAGCTAAAAACATGTTCTCTTAGCCGTTAGAAGGCTGGCCAATGGCACGTGGAGATTCATTGATCTGTCGGTGCAATGTTTCGACTTTGGTTATAACGGTGATATGCCACGGTGAGTCGCGTCTACCCGTTGGACTATGGTCTCGAACCATAAATACAATAACCATACACCAACAATATATTACATGTGCCACAGGGATCCATGGGATACAACATATATCCGCCGGTTAGACTATGGTTTTAACCATATTATAAATATGGCACGGATTTGGTATATGTCAACGCCACATGATTTCATATATCCACCGGTGTTAACCATATACTATGTTAACATTTGTTAAAACAAATATATGATATATATGGTGTAGATTTGTTAAATCAAATGGTATATTTGTAATGTTGTTGTAACATAATACAACAAACCCAATCTCGGGAGGTCCGCGGGTTTGACCTCGAGACCTGCCCGTGGACATTAAAATATGCTTTCCATTGCACTAGAGAGCAAAGGAATTCTTAGTTGAATTTCTGAATATAATTTTGTATAGTACCTGTAATATGCCTTTGGAGGCATAACGTCGTCAATATTGGGCCTTTTTGAGATTTGTAAGTTACATTGGAGAGATGAGGCCGAGGCTTATCTTCTGAAAATAGCTATTGATGCCTGCGTGCACAGTCTAGAATGGTGAAATTTGATGTAACGAGACTTTATGATCATTTTCAATACAACATATGTCCATTGGAAGCGGACCCAGAGTTGTAGTCTAGGAGGGACGAACTTCATCATCAAATATTTTGTGTTTGCTGCTTATTACTGTTGTTCATGCTTAATTTCAGATTTCAAAGTTTATATCTAAGGAACTTAAAAATCATTTTTCCTTATTAGTTCACTTAAAAAGCAACCTTAGTTAATAATTGGTGAAATTGAGCAAATAGTCAATTCTGCTATTTTTGGAACAATACTGGGGATCGATTCAGTCCCTTGGTGGTTTTTTCTTGCCCTTAACATCTATTTTTCCTCTTGTTTTGATCTTTATAGTTTCACTCAGTCCTGATCAGACATAGGAAGACTTGTCATTGAGATTGCACTGCATTTTTTGTGTCGAAACTTGAGATTCCCTGATCACCGCACCCTTTGGTCTGGAGATAGTACGTTGTAGTGCCCCTGAGCCTTCCTTGCACCTATGTTGTAGTGCACCCTATCCCTCTCTGTGCCTATGTTGTAGAGCACTGGTGCCCCTTAAGCACTTGCATTGATCCCTGTTTCATGCCAAAATTTGCCTTGTTTTGGTTTTCTCTTTGTCTAGCCTTCTTCTAGCTGCTTTTACTTGTGCCCCTAAGTGTCTTAGTGTTTGTCATAAGCATCCATATAATTTTCTTATGGTTTTGATTTCCTTTTATGAGAATTGTGTTAGATTTTCCTTTGTTCTTGTCATTAGGTCAATAGTGAACTGATTTGTTTAGTCATTGAGTGCTTGAAATAATTGGTGTTTCAACTATCATTCTGAAAAGTTTGCTTTTATCAGTGATTATACATGCATCTTAGTTTTCTCTCATTTTGAAAATTAAGAGGAAATTGAAAAGAAAAATCTCTTTGCGTTGGCATCTAGGGGTTTGTGAGTAAATTTGAATCGGAATGGTTGCATTTTAGGGAATTCCACTTAGTTATTGTTTAGTGCATCTTCTTTGTTTCTTCCCTCCTTTAGATAGTTTCTCATTGAAAGTGAAAGTTTCAATTTCTTCATGCTAGCTTGCATTTTAGGGTATTCAGGTGAAATTCATGGTGAGCCATGAAATTGAAACTTAATCAAAGATAAACTTCAAAATATTTTGAATCAACCTAAGGAGAATTTATAACATTAATGCAAACATTTAGAGGTGTAGGCTAGAGGCATGTCCTGACAGTGTTAAATGTAGTAGATGTCGTTGTTTTCTATATTTGTATCCTGGGGATGATATCTCATTCCACATATGTAAGTGTATCAGATCATACTTAACATACCTTTGGGTATATTGGATGGCACTCCATGCATGAAAAGTATATGGGTACACTCTCATCAAATGGTTATGCATTAGACAACACTATTATGGACTGCACTTCCATGTACCGTCGAGTATATTTTGGAAGCCCATCATAGGTTTCTATCATCACCATAGGGAACTGAGTCAGCCGCCTTATATACCATGATACACCAAACACAACATTCGAGGAGATTTCCTGCACGTATGTTAAGTCCTTGGTTTGCTAAGGTGTATATTGTAGTTCATGGTTGCCTGGTAAACCTGTATGCCTAGTATTACCCTCTTTTTGATTTATTTTTTGTGTTAATTATTAACATTCATTAATCCAACATGAAAGAACACACCCCTCCTCTCCGATGTTCACGTAGAATGCAAAATAAGCCTCCTCTTCCACCAGAGGCCACTCTTGGTTGTCATCATAAGCATAAGAAGACACGAACTACCAAATTAGGAACTTCAAGAACTACTTATGGTCCTCCTCCTGAATCTAATCTACCATAATCATCTTTCCCTTTGAGTACTGAGCTTGAGATTACTTCATGATTTGCTGGAAAATACGACATAGTTGAAAATAAAGCACCTGAGACTTTGTTGCCTGAGGTCATTGAACCTGACTTTGTTGAATCAAAGAATTTATTACCTGAGGCTATTCAACCTAAGGTACCTCAACCATATTCACCGATTACTTCAGGACTTCCCTCTTCTCTTCCTATATCTCAGACACAATCAGAAACCATATATCTTAGACCTGGCAGTGAACCTCTTCCACCTGATCTTGTGAGTATCGAAGAGATCCCATAGGAAGAACCATGCCCTCTACTCCTGTTCATTGGAGTGGACTTCATTTTTATCAAGATCATCCTCTTCCTCCTCTTCAAACTCCAGCATAAACTCTTTTACTTGATTCTTCCCGCTCACTCGTGAGTTTCTCACAACATTCTTCTTTGGGACAGTTAATCTGACTGAATCTGCTATGGTTTCCTAACCTGTATCCATCACTATGGATGAGAAAAATAGTATTGTTTCTTCATCCATGTTTGCAACATTGCCAAAGGCACATTTGTATGGTGGCTCGTCCATCCCACCTAGTTATCAGTCATTATTTGGTACCTTCTCTGGTGTGTCATCTAGTCCATGGACCTCTCCCTTATTACCTATTTATGGAATTCCATCTGACACTTCATTAATGAGAACTATACAACCTTATCCTTCTCCTTCACCTACACTTGCAGCTGAACAACAGGCTGGCCCTTATGTTTGTGGGCTTGTTTACCTTTGAAAGACTAACTACCCTAATGTTGGGTATCCTTCGCAAGGGGGGCAGTTGCCATTATCATCCACTCCTCCTTTAGCAGGGGGAAAACCTGTTGTTAGTATACATCAAATTGCTTCTTAACCTTATCTAAATGCTCCTTATCCTGGAATGGATGCTAATGTTTGGCAACCTACTTTTCCCGTACAACTTGGTTTGATTGTGGATCCATTTTTCAATTTTCAACCTGTTCCATCCACATCTTAAAATCCTACTTATCAATCTGTACCTCTACAAGCTCAAATTCATGTAAGTCAAACTTTATAGGATGTAAATGTGATGCAATCTATTTCATCGATATTTGGTACCCCCAAGGTTCCACTTACTCAGCCTTTACAAGTTACCTTACAGTCTCAACTGCTTGGACAAGGTGTTCCTTAAATTTTGGTAGGACAAATTTTTCTTACAATCTCAACCGCTTGGACAAGGTGTTCCTTAAATTCTGGTAGGAAAAATTGTTCATAGCATGGTGCAACATCCACCGAATCCACCTTATGTTGGGATGATGCAAAATACCATGGGACAACAGTATCAACCTTATCAGGTTATTCGTCAAGTGCCCTATCAGGGCCAACATGTCAAAACTCATCCTCTCCAACATTTTCAAGGTTATACTAGAGTTGGACAACAAGGTTACGCATATGCTAGGTATCAGAATCCTCCTTATTTTGATGCACAGGTTCCTCTTTATCAGAACCCTCCCTATCATGGAGTGAAAATTCCTATTGCTTAGGATATTCCCTCTTATCCAGTTTATCCTCCACCAAATTTTAACAGGCAGTTGTCATTTGTGGCAACTCTCGAATTTCCTGATTTGACTAGACTCACCAACGATCGTATTTCTCATTCGCCTTGGTGGCCGATTAGTTGTACAAACTTTCCTTTTGATATCCCAAAATTCAATGGGAATCCTGGAGAAGACACATCCACACATGTCATAACTTATCATCAGTGGTGTTCATCAAACTCCCTTAATGATGATTTGATTCAATTATGTCTTTTCCAGCTCACTCTTACATGTACAACAACTAAATGTTATATTGAATTACCAAGAGCTTCGTTTAAAAATTTCAGTGCCTTGGATACCAACTTCCTTACACATTTCCAGTTTCCCATCAAATTCGAAACTAGAATGGAACTTCTGACCAACTTCAAACAATCTGATTCCACTGACATCTATGATCATATTCATGAGTGGAGACATCACCATTGGTTGGTTAAGGCATATGTTCTGAATCAACTATTAGTGGAATGGTTTACTAACTCTCTGTTCGCCCCTATAACAAAAGATGTGGCTAAGGGTGGATTTGTAACCGAAGAGCAAGTAATTTCTCATGCCCAGTACTTGGATCTTGTTTATACCCAATTTGACACACGTTACGATAAGATATAAAATTTTCTACAACCTTTGGATACTTTTCCTCAAGCTTCTGGTAAAGAATCTCATGTTGCTGATGGCGTGATTGGTTTTTCCAGTTTGCAGTCAGTGAGTAAACCATTTGGTACTACTATTACTACAACTGCCCAAAGCCTTCTATCCAATCCTCTTGCGACTTCTACTTTCAAGATCAATGTCATTCATTATGATAAAGGTAAATCTCAACAACAACTAAGAAGTAAGAAGAAAGGAAAAAGTAAGAAGAATAAATATTCTCCTCCGTAGGATAAACAAAACAATCAATCTTTTGACGAGAAACATAAACCTCATTACCCATGTTTGATTTGTAATTAGGAACACTTCACTCGTCATTGTTCCCATCGGGCGGAAGTGAACTAATTTCTAAAGTCTTCTACTTCACCCGCCATGTTGACAGATTTGTTTCCAAATCAGGAGACTCATTTGGTTTCTCGGGACCCTACTTCCTCTAACTCGGTTTTGATGCTTTCTTCCACTAAATAAAAAATTGATGTTATGGTTTCTACCCATAATAAATACCATGGTAATGCAAATCCCCCGAACGGTCAGGCTATTGATCAACCTACCAGTTTGGCTGCATCTCCATCGAATCCTACTACTCTTACGATTCCTATGAAATTGACTATTAAGCCTCCAAAGGGCATTATTCATAAGTCTGCTTTTAGCCCTCGCGCAAGAGCTACTCAGAATTACAGCGTAGTTGAAGACTTGGCTCAATCTCCATTAGCTATGTCTACTCTTGATGTGTTGCAGAACTATCCCACCCAGAAAAAGGCTTTGCTTTTTGCGATTGGGTGCATCGATCCTTCAGATTCCAACCTAGTCGTTTTCAATCATGAGAACTATACACCTAGACTTCCAGCTCAATTAGCATTTATGATCCAGGTTGTCATCTGTGGTAAGAACATTCATCATTCTATTGTGGATGAGGGAGCCTCAACCTGCATCATGTCTTTGTCTTGTTGGAAGGCCATTGGTTCTCCTCAATTGAGTTAGCTGCACACTACCTTGAAAATTTTTGACAGAAGAACGTATAAACCTTGTGGTATTTTGAATTCCTTACAAGTAGAATTGGGAGGTAAATCCGTATCCATAGAAGTCAAAGTTATTGACGGACCACTCGATTATAATATTTTATTGGGTCACACCTGGGTTTATGCCATGGCTGTTGTCGTTTTGACTTATTTCTGGATGATCACCTTTGCTCATAAAGGTGACATAGTACCATTGATCAACTTACGTTTTTTTCTAGCACAATGATTAAGTGGTTGCAATGTGGATATGCTACAAGCATAATGGTTAATTGGTTATGGGAGTGGCGCCTCCTACTAGAACAACAATAAAGTGGTTGCAATGTGGATATGGTATAATAATCCATAGTACCCCCTTCATATGACTTCCTAAAGGCATTAAATTTTAATTTTGAAACCTTTTTAAGATTATTGATATTCATATCAACTGTTAAAAAAACATAAAAATATTTCTGATCTTTTCATAAGTTAAAATAAGATAATTAATATTTTATTAAAATTTTAAAATCTAATCAACCAAAAATAATCTTTGTCATCATCATTATTAATAGTTTTATCATTAATAAAAACCCAAAATAATATAAAGTAATATGTACAAGTAAATTTAAATACTACCTTAAAAGCTTTACAAATCCTCTAGTGTTATGGTCAACATTCAAACTCTTTGTATATAAGAATCTTTTTTTTTCTTTCTCTAGAAGACATAGAGTTTGGGGTAAAGTGGCTCACAAAAGGGAAAGTGAAGGACATTGAAGGATAATAAGCATAAATCCTAAAGCTTGGAGAGCCTATCATCATCCCTCACATTCACCAGCTTTTCAATCTAGCTATCAAACATGGTTTCCCTAAATCGCCGACTCAAATCCTTGTTATTCCTATTTTCAAAAGTTGGGATAAAGAAAATCCCCATAATTATAAGATCATTATGATTACCATATTTTAGCCAAGTTATATGGATTTTTTATGGAAAAAGGGATCAATGTAGAGCTAGAAAATTAGGACAAAAGAGCTGAAGGCTAGCACATATTTAGAAATTATCATTCAACTATGGATCACCATGTCATGCTTAGGATCATTGTGGAGGAGTGTTGCAATAATAAAACCAATCTCATGTGTTGTTTCATTGGCTTTAGAAAGTATTGAACACAATATCTAGAACTAACCTTTGTAATATATTTCAATAGTTAAAAGTTCCTTTCAAGTTTAGAACTATTGCGATAAGGTTGTACAAGAACATTATTTCCCAGCTTAGGAACACTTGGGGTTGGGCATAAAATATTGATTATGGTATATGGGTAAGAAAGGTTGTCCCCCTATTCCCTATCCTTTTTTACATATGCATCAACAAGTCAGACAATTATTTGAAAGAAGTAGGTTGTGTTAGCACAATTCTAGCTGGAATAATCATCATCCTTCTTCTTTACATTAATGATATTGTTCTTATGGTTAGGTGTCCACATGATCTCGATGAGAAATTAAAAATGATCAACTATTTATGCTCTCGTATGGGAATTGCTATTAACACTGACAAAACAAAGGTTATGATAATCAAATCCAAGAATACCACTTACACTAGTTTCATGTATGACAAACAAAAATTGGAGGGAAGTGATTGTATACTAAATATCTTGGAATTGATCTCCATTAGAAGCTTACTTGGACTCATAATATTGAAAAAAGGATAAATGAAGGGTGGAAATCTTATCATGACCTTGAAAACAATTCTAAATTAGCAAATCTTTGGTTTTGGGATAAGAAAAAAACTCCTCTTTGATACACTTGTTGGTCATGTTATCTTGTACGGTCATGAAGTTTAGGGATGCAACATATCTAAAGAACCATGGAGAAAGATAGAAAAAACCAAAAACATTTTATAACTTATAATCTTAAAATTAAGGGCAACATGCCCTATCACATCCTTCTCATGAAGCACATCTTCCCACCATTGAGAGCATGGCTATGACTAAGTACCTAATCTACAAGAAAAATAATCATAAACAACATGGAAGACAAGAGTCTTCCTAGGATTGCTTCAAACTCTAGCCAAAACCAGCTATGGCTCAAGCGGGTTTGGCACAAAGATGAAAAGTCTTCACTAAATTATTGGGGAATCAAGGAAGAGGTTTATGGAATAACTATAATATTGAAAATATTATTACAATTTAAATTTAAGGAGAAATTGTGATATTATAAAGAATCATAGGATAAGAGAAAATTAAGATACCATTAGGAGGTGATCAAGCCGAATTTAGAAGATAAAAAATATATCTTTGTTTTAACTAGTATAAAGAAAATATCAATATTGTTAAAATAAAAATGAATTCTCATGAGATCCATAGTGAAATAGGTTCATACAATTTCTCAAACATCATGGGTCGACATAATTTGTCATCTTTACAACCCTTGGAGGGTTGAAGATGTAAATCAATTTCTTTTAAAATATCGTATGTACATCAACATCATTATCATATTAAGATATTATTTTATATATTAATATAGTATTTTAAATTTTTTGGATGTTAAAATAAAAATATTCCATGACGACATCATCAACATCATCATCATCAATAATAACATATTAAGATATTGCTTTACATTAATATTGTATTTTAAAAATTTTGGATGTTTTTATAAAAATCATTTCACATATAAGAGCTTGAGTGAACCTAATGGTTAAAATCATATGTTTCCTTCTAAAATGTTACAAGTTCAAATCTAAGGTGGGGTAGATAATGTACATGTCTATAGACTTTACCAATCAAATTGCTAGATAAAAGTGAATTCTTTATCCCTCAAATCAAAACTCTTCAAAATAGCATAGCCTATAATGAAAAACATACACCGATTTTATGTCACACTTAATTATGAGACACATATATATTCTCCAACATAAATCATCTACCCCAAGAAAACAAAATTAATTTAATAAATAATCTCAAAACTATAAACTAATATCAAAATTTTATGTCACACTTAATTATTAGACACATATATATTCTCCAACATAAATCATCTACCCCAACCAAACAAAATTAATTTAATAAATAATCTCAAAACTATAAACTAATATCAAAATTTTTTGTCACGACACATATATATTCTCCAACCTAAATCATCTACCCCAACCAAACAAAATTAATTTAATAAATAATCTCAAAACTATAAACTAATATCAAAATACTACTTTTACTTTTAGATATAAATTACTAGAAATTTATTTTTTATTAATATTATATTTTTAAAAATTTTAATAATAAAATAAAAAATATTCCATATATGAAAGAGTTTGATTATTATAATAATATATATTTATTAAATAAAACTCCGAATACATAGGAAGAAGGAAAGGGGATTACCCAACCATCCTAATTACCATTATTTTATTTATTTTTCAAGCCATTGAAGCTTACCGTTTTAGAATATATATATTATATATATATACATATTATATATATATCGACATCGACATCGGATATATATATATATATATCCACATCGGGGGGCTGTTGACGAACTTGCCCAATTATAACTTTATGAAAATAGATTCCCCTCATTCGCCTCGTGTACCTTCTCTATTAGTGATTGACAGAGGCCCAACGAGACTTTTTCTACTTTCCTTTTTTGCTCCCTTTTGTCTTTTGGGTAATTATTGGACATTCTTTAAAGCATCCGAGGTTTATGGGTTTGGTAGTGGTATACTTAAATATAATTAATTTTTTTAATATTGAACAACGTTTTTGAAGTATTTTCTACAATAATCATTTTGGTAGTTGATGATAATATTGGGTATATTTTTTATATTATTTTTCACAATAGTGAATTTGATTGTAGATTTTTTTAATTTGTTATTGATAGATTAGATTTTTTGAATTTATTAGTGATAGATTAGATTTTTTGAATTTATTATTGATAGATTAGTATAAATATTAATAATAAGTCATTAAACTAATTATTAGTTTAGTATATGGTCAATATTCATGTGTAATATGGATGACCACTTTACATCTCTGCAATTTTTGTTTTATATTTATTTTAATCCTATTTCCTCGTAACATGTTTTTGGATTGGGATTTAGTGCACTTGAAAAACTTGTTTAGTTAATAAATGTAATTTTAAACATAGCCAATACAATTTTAAAGATAAAGATCATAGATTTGGATTTAGTTTTTTTTTAAGAAATATAATTTGAAAGATAAAAACCATAGATTTGGATATAGTTTTGTTTAGTGTAGTTAAATTTTGTTTGTATAAGTAAAATGGTAGATTTTGAATGAATGATAGATTTCAAATTGGTTCTGTTTTTTTTTGTAAACTTGGTGGTATCTTTCCATTATTTTTCGAAAATAAAGCAGGTTACACCCATATGTCTGAGAGTTAGGTGGCCTCAACTTGCCCAGAGGGAAACCAGATCAGTTGGCCACCTAATCGCAAAATATGCTATCCAAAAGAAAAAATGATAAGTCTAACCAACCACACTATGTAAACCTGAGAGTCTTTGTACTTCCCATTTTATAAATAACTATAAATGTAACTGCTAATAACCCTGAAAATTTGGGACTGTATCATGCAAAATTAAAAGCAAGTTTGCGATGTCGCTACTCATCATCAGCGGAATCCACTGGAGTGGGATCCTTCATAGTGGAACTTGACAGCGCTGTGTGGGTTATGCAAGGGATATGCTGCTCAATTCGGCTAAGTCGACCACTCTGCTGCTGTAATTGAAATTGAAGTTTTTGAATTTTTCTAGTGTAATCTGAGTGACCCTGAGGGGCCATATGCATGTCAAGAGGACACTACTCTAGACTTTTCACCGAAATGCTTTTCATCATCCAGAATAGATGGACTGTCTGCTTGTATTGATATGATCTTCCACGAGTGTGGCCTGTGTCCGGGATCACAATTTTCCACTCATCCATATCAAGTTCAAAATCCTCCCCGGTCTGTCGAATCTCAGCCTCCCAATCTGCAATAAGTTTCTTGACCAGGTTGGAACTGCTAGCATGGTATGCTTGATTCACTTCTTGAATTATACGAGAGGTTGGCTTGTGTCCACGACCTGCCCCAACAACCCCACCAGAAGAGATGGGTTGGCTATTCAGTGACGAAGAGGCCTTCCTCTGCTTTCCCTGACCTCGACCCCCATGAAAATTATTTCCTTTACCGACTGCCCGAGCCATTCTTTTCCTGCTGCCCGACAAAGGCTTCTCTATGTCCAGCTTGGGGTACCGACTGGAACAAGGTCGCAACTTGGGTGTCCGACGCTACCAAGGGTCACGCCAACACTACAAAACTGTTAAATCAAATTCAAACGAAACCAGCCATGTAAGGAACCCACTCCAAATTTTACTGTCAACCGACTGCCAACACATGATAATGGTGCCACTTTTATCACTTGTCTCCCTTTGCCCATTGTAGGGCTTGAATGGACTAGCCATACCATTCAAATTCGGGACCTTTGAATTATCCAGGCATGTCCCATAGTTTATCAAATCCACTAGCCAAACACTATAAAAATAATTAAATAGAAAATCGAGCCAATAACTACACTGAGCCCACAACCCACGAAACCCCTTCCGACGAGACTCCATATAGAGAACCCAGACCACAAAAATCAAAACCCCTTGCCTAGAAGCCAACCTATGGTGACAAGCATTGAGCCATGACCAACTTTGAAACCAATATTGACCCCTAGACAAACAAGAGTGCGCAACCCGATAGACTCTGTCCAATAGGACTAGACTGACCCTGAAACAGTTCACCAGGGCTCTTCTACCTTCGCTCCTACGACAACAAAGGACATATCTGGTGTTACATACAACCAAGGCGTGACTTTGAGCTCACCCAAAGCCTACATACCCTGGAACCAAACCAAATTCTCCACATACCCAAACCCTTTCACGCTCATTCTTACTCGAGCAAGTGGGACCTCTGCATCCAAAACCCTTTACTAACCAGACATTGCAAGAACCCATGCAGGACAACCAAATTCCATATACGATAGACACCAGGACATACAAAACGATGGACTCAACCGCAACCAGGAGTCTAGTGAGGCCATGCCTCTGACAATTCCAATTCCCACCCCGCCAGAACATAGACTGTGCATATCATAGGTCGAAGGTCGAATAGACTGCTCCATACAAATAGAAGGTGCTAAATTAAGACCGCAAACATACCAGTGAGCGCTGCCAAGACCTGGAGAAGATGGTGACCACCAACTGCCTAGAACCACCCGCTCAAACCAAATCCACAGGAACGTAAGGTCGCAAACTAACTTACCCAACAAGCTGGAGGGAATTCTCACTTTTCCAATTGTCCTTATACTGCCGCCACCCTCAAGCTGGGTCATTAAACTTCGCATGCACACCACCACCTCTCCAAGTGTTGCATGCAGAGGGTGGCTAGAGCAATATGCTGGATTCATATTAAATGTTGGGCTAGGACAAGCCCAATGGGGCCAACTCACACCCCAATTGGGGCAAAATTGGTTCTAGTTTTTTATTAAAGGAATCATAATTGGTTAAAATCAAATGTGTATTTTTGTCAATTATAAATTTTTGGTGTATAAGTTTGTTATGTAGTTTACATATATGTTGTTAAAGTTTAAATTTTCCAATATTTAAGTTTTCAACTTTATTAATTGTAACTAAATTTTCATTTGTTGAAAAAATAAAATATCTTTTTTTAAACATTATGTAATGTGCATAGTAAATTATTACAATGAAATGAATTTATATTAAATAATTTAAAATAATATTTATTTTTTCAATATTTTTTTATTATGTAGTAATTTATATAATAATAAATTTATATTAAAATATTTTTTTAAGATTTAAAGATATTTAAGGTGGAGTTTTGAATTGTTTTTTTAAAATAAAGTATTACCATTTTCAAATTCCCGTTTAAAAGTGTTAAATTTTTCAATATTTAAATCTTCAACTTTTATTAATAATAATTAATATTATTCTTTTTAAATATTAGGTAATGTGCATAATGATGATGATTAATGCTTTCTAAGATTAATATAGTTGTCTAAAAAATCTTCGGCAAAATCACATAATCAATCATTTGTCGACGCGTTTCGAACCAACCAGTGTGGTTCATCGTCAGGACAAGTTGACAAACTGATCTGGTTTAGCTTGATTAAATAGAGTGTGCAGAGATTCCAACGGCTATATTGCAACGGCTAATTTTGACCTGAGGATCAAAGTCAAACCCTAGATTTTACTAATAATAGAAGCTAATAATTTATTATTATTAGTTAATAATAAATATTTAATGAAAAACCTAAATTTAATTATTATCTTTAAATTATTTAAATAAATAGTATTAAATTATTATTATTCTTAGAATTTAGTTATAATAGGTAGCTGTATAATTATTTAATAATAATTGTTTAAATCACAAGGTCCAATGGTAAATTATGGTAAACTGAATAATGATAAATTATTATTATTATTATTCCAAAAATTATCTAAATAGAATAAATAGTATTAAAATATAGTTACAATAGGTCACTGTGAATTATTAAAATTAAGGGTCCAAGATCCTCTCCAAAATAAATCATTTTTATTAATTATTTTAATGTGATGGCCCATTCGAAATTAAAATAATAAGTTCATACAATAATTTAAGTTTACTAAATAATCTATATTTACCTAATAATATATATTTCTGATATTAAATACGTATTCTAGTTAAATCATTATTATGTAAATCCATAATCTAAATTAGTAATTTATATCAATATTTATTACTAAATTTTTTATTAATATTAACCCTGTTATTACTTATCAATAAATAGGGAACCAGTCCAAGTAAATAATCTAACAAAAATAAGAGATTAATTAATTTTTTTCAACATATTACTTTTATAATCTAAAACAAGAGAGAGAAAATAATATGTTAATATTTTTTAGTGAAAGCTAAAGTTGTTATAGGAATTAAGGAGGTTGCTTCTCTAAGCAACACCCTATACACATCCCCGCATCCTTGTAAGCCTTCCCATTGAGTCATGTTTCTTCCATACCTCTTGGCAACTACTTCCCCAAATGCAAAGTTGACTTTGGTACCAGGACTCACTAGCCTCCAGTAGCACCTGTATTATGTCTTCACCCAATACCTGCAAATACATCACCAACCTCCAGTTCAGTTTTCAGAACTCAATAATGTTTTGTTTGAATACACCCCAAGAGAGGCATGCAATAACCGC
Organism: Pinus tabuliformis; assembly: GCA_031772625.1. Taxonomy (NCBI): domain Eukaryota; kingdom Viridiplantae; phylum Streptophyta; class Pinopsida; order Pinales; family Pinaceae; genus Pinus; species Pinus tabuliformis. Next base: position 82,937,681 of record CM062807.1, read on the forward strand.
CCAATAGAGAAACATCAATGTTTTTGTTAGACTATAGCTAAGAGACAGTGGCAAACATTGATCACCTAGGAGAGACACATTAATGATAATATGAACCTTTACCTATTGAATGGTTCAATGTCAGTATACATTTCAAAATATATTACTATTTACTGAATTTTTTATTAGTTGTTATTGAACATGTTAAACAATAATCTATTTCTGTGGCAAACATGTGTTGGCTCATCACCAGTTTTTAATCAAAATCATGCTACCTAATAGTCAACCATAATGTTTTTTGGTGGAAAAATTCATAATTAGTTAGCTGACAATTGGTAGCGAGGACATATATTAATAATTCTTTGACAAAATTCATAATTAGTTAGCTGACAATTGGCCACTCCCAATTAGGTCATGTGTTTTCTAATAGAATCTACTCAACCCTATACATGAAACATGATACTACCAAGGTAGCAATGTAACCTATTGCTTTTAAGGTATGTCAAACAATAATCACCAAAAATAAAAATATTAATAAATAATAATCTCTTAACATAAACGCAGGCCTTCTGAAATCGACATTTTGTTCTACTAGAGTTGTAATCTCCATTACTGCCATGGTTGAATTATATTGCACTTCACCTTTGGAATTTTCTAATAGAATTGCAAAGCAAAGCAAGGCCTTGGACTCTGTTATACTTTTGCAAGTCTTTGTGTTGTTCTTGGCAAGATTCCATAGAGCCCTAGCGGCTTCCACCTTCATCGATGCCTTAAGGATTAGATCCTGGCCTTTTGTCTTTTCAGATATAGGCCTGATAATGACGCATTCCCTTCTCTTTGAGTGCAATTTTGGCACTGATATGAGTTCGAGCAAGATGATTATTATCATTGATTACCATACTCACAATTGAATAGATGGCCATGGCCGACTTGGTGGGCAGGGTATAGTCGCTGTAATGGGGAACTGTTCAATATTTTTATTTGGTGGATTTATTTAAAATATAGATTTATTATAATTTTATTGTAAGCTTAAATTAATTTTAATTTTAATTTAGTTTTTAAGTTTCTAGTTTAAATTTTTTTTTTTTTTTTTTTTTTTTTTTTTTTTTTTTTGTGGTTCACGGATACACGTGGTCACTGGGTAGACGTTACGTCCATGGTAAGAACAAGGCAGATCGACCCCGAAGGGGATCAAGCCCCTCGGCCTATATCTAGACCTGACCCCAAGGAATTTCGGGGAGAATTGACCCTGTGACCTCCCAATTGGCGAGGCACTGATTTAACCGGTTGAGCTAACCCTTGGGGCTTTTAGTATTTTGGTTTTGTTCACATTGAGAAATTTTTATATACAAACATTTTGATTTAAACTGTAGGGAAATGAAGATATTTTTAACAAAACTAATGGATATTTAATTTAAGTAAATAATGGGCGATGGTGGAGAGAATAGCTAGGGTTTCAATAAAACCATTCTGACAACCTTGCAGGCATACCAAAGCGCGAAGGGATTGCAACACCTTCTTACGACGAATCTGCTGATAAGGGCCATGAGCGGACTTGCAGAAGGGGGAGAGATCCCCTCCTACCGAAATGTAGCAGTTAGGGAATCCATCCAGCACGACGTAGTTGGAATCAATGGAGGCCGTGGAAAAGGACCCCCGGACTTGGGAGCAAAATGGCAAGTAGTACTAGGAGGGAAATGTCTATCGAGGGCGGCTAAGAAACCAAGATTTGTTGTACCAAATAATAAGCTGGAGGAATATCGAAAATACATGAAGGATCATGCCCTTATATGCAAATTTATCAGGGTGCGGCAAATAGAGAAGGAACTGATCAAATGGATCCAGCAACGATGACAGCCGAAGGGACACATCAATCTCAAGTTGGGGATAAAATGGTTCTTCATAGTGATTTTCGCTAACCTTGAAGACAAGGAGAGGGTTTTTGAGGATGGGCCCTATTTCTTTAACAATGAAGGACTCTTCATAAGACTTTGGGAGGAAAGCTATAACCCAAATCAGGAAAAGATACTTGCAGCCCAAGTATGGGTTTGACTTTTTTCCCAACCAATGGATTTCTGGGATCCATAAATCTTGGAAGGGATTGGTAATTCTATTGGAACCTTTGTCAAAGTTGCAGACTCTACACGAAAAGGCAGGTACACCTCTTATACCAGAATCTGTGTATACATGAATATCATTGAACCGCTTCCAGACTACATAGAACTAGAATACCATGACGAGATCTAGCAACAACCCTTAGACTATGAACACATCCCTTTTAGATGTCGTCACTACCTTGAATATGGCCATTTGTACCGAGCTTGCCCATTAAGCCAGAATGAAAACAACAAGGCAGAGAAAAGAGCAGGGGAAACGATGACAAAAGAAGATGGGGAAGGATTCTAGGAGGTTCACGGGAGGAAAAAAACCAGAAATAGATAGGAAATTAGAGAGTAAGCCAAAGTGAAAAAGAGAAAATAGCCCAGAATCGGTTTGCAGTAGTTCAGAGGAGGAAGTAGGAGAGATAGCCCCTGACCTTACCATGGAGACTGCAATCCTACAAAAAAAGGACCCATAAGGAAATAAATCGAAGAGAAAGGAGGTAACCGAAAGCCCAAAAAAGGAGATTCCTACATAAATGATAGAGCAAAACCCAATGGAGATCGATAACCCAAAGGAGGACCTTAGTGTCGAAGAACAAGTGATGAAGCGCTTATTGCAAGAATGGAGGCACATTGATGAACACTTCATTCCAGAAGTCCAGAAGCAACTTTACAAGGAAACCTTCCAACAACATAAAGCTAAATAGGGTTCAACCATCATAGTCCAACTGGAACATCTAGGTTCCTAAGTCAGCCAAGGGCAAGAACTAGGAACACAAGGAAAAGGAGGAAAGAAGTGGGGAAGAAGAACATTGAATGAATCCATACAGATGGTTGGGGAGCTATTAGTAAATTCTGGAAGGGTAGTTCCGTTGTCAGAGGTATTTCATCAACCCATCAAATTGTTGAAATGATCATTACATCATGGAATATAAGAGGCCTCAATAGCAGAGGCAAACATAGGTACCTGTTGGGGCCATCAACAACCCCCTTCTTATTTAGTGTTATTACTAATACTAAATAAGTGGGGACCCTTAGTCAAAAAATTTAAAAATCAATTAGTGGTTGAATTTCCTTTTTCAATAAAACTTACCTTCACAAACTTAGGAGAATACCCTTGAAAAATCTAAAAAATCTTAAGTTTTATGATAAGGTAGAGTAAAATCACTCCTTAAAGAAATATCGCATCACAAAAAGTATAATGGATACTTCCTTACAAACACAATTCTAAAGTTGCGAGATCGCGATGCGAAACTTCATCGCATCGCATGCATCAAATATCACTTACGCTGAAAAACCTCAAACTGCCGATATGCGATGGCGCATATTGCAAATCGCATTTCGCGGAAAACACATTAACGGATGATTTTCATATGCTACGATCCTGTGATATTTCGATAAAGCGATATTGCGATAAAGTGATATTGTGATGTTGCGATGTTGTGATAAAGTGATAAAGCGATAAAGCGATAGAGCGATATTGTGATGTTGCGATCTACGATATTGCGAAGCAAATCGCAAAATCGCTTCATCGCAAATCTTTCGGGCTCGTTGTTCAAAAAAGTATTTTCCATAAACCGAGACCTAGTTATGCGCTTTAATGCTAATTAATGAGTTAGTTGCCAATCATTAATGAAATAGGGTTTCGTGCTTATCGAAGAGCCATTTCACGTAAGGTAGTATATTTTTTATGTCTTCGGCATTTAAAGCTTTCCTGTCACCTTTTCCTTATCATGATTCTCACCTCATTTGTAAACTACAGGAACAAAGAACAGAGAATTATACAAAGCGGTATTCTAGATACTATGGGAAAGAAAGGCAAAGCTCCGAGTTCTGAAGATCAAGAAATGACGCCCTTGTATACAAACACTGTCTGTAACAGAGTCACTGGTATTACTACTTGGGAAGGCATGTATAGTCTACTTGAGGAAGAGAATCCCAAAATAATGGAGGTTACAGCTACTGCAAGCTCACATGGGTCTTATGAGGCATCCATTACAGAGCTAGCTTGCTCATTCTTACACCGGATAGTGGCAAGGCCCAAAATTCTTCCATACACAGACATGGTTAAATGGGTACTGGACAATGCTGACATCACAAACAGACAATTTAAGACTCAGTGTCAGCAACTTACGGAATCGTTATTTTCACAAAATTTAAGCTTTATATCTGCTAACAAAAAGCGCACAAGAGGCAAAAAATCGCACCAGGGAATCCTGGATCAAGAAACGGAGGCAGTTTCCGATGCGCGATTAGCGCCTAGTGCTAATCACGAATCGCTGAGAAAAACCTCTTGAAAGGGAAAGCCTCTAATTGCTCAGTCACCTGTAAGCCCAGAAATTTGTAAAAAAGCAACGCTAGAGGTAAAAAAGTAAAACTTGAATCCTAAAACCAGTGGTATTTATCAGAAATATCTTCAAAATGGTATGTATATATGCTCAGCAACTACAGAGAGGCTGGAGACAGAAAGCTCGAGAAAAGGCAGAATCGATCAAAAGATTAACTAAGTTTAATTGGCATTCTTACTGGGCACATTTGGTAAAACCACACAGCCAGTGCATGACTCTCAAATGTATCATCAATTCTGCCGAGAAGATGGCGCCAGCTCTTGCTGATGCCGTTTTCGCAGGACAGTTAAAGTCGGAAGTCGGCCAACCGACTCTTCTCAAACAAATGCTGAACGCTTGCGATTTCAAGGAACAGATACAAAAATAGTTAGTTGTTAGTTTTAATTTTAGATTCAATGTTAGTATTAATTTTGTTTTATTTTTTGCCTGAAATGAGGATGGTCATTTAAACCGTATCCTACATTTTTGTAATAAGTTATTTTTAGATTTAGTTAGTAGTATTTAAACCCTTCTCATGCATTTAGAGAAGGGTCCTGAAATTTGTCAAAAACTTGTCCTCAGAACATGCACTTTTGCACCCTCCGAGGAGGTTTTGATGAATGAATGGAAGAGGATTTATTGATATCTGCATTTAATATCTACTACTGATGTTGCACTTCTGTACTCTTAGTGGATGTTGGATTAAGAAGAGATAAATCATTATCGCTTGAAGCTCATGAGTAGAACTAGTTATAAATAGTACTTCTATCTCTTAACTCTTTCTGCCTTTGTGTTAAAGTGATATTTATGTTCAGTTGTTTATATATTGATGCGTGAATTCTTGAGTTACCATTTGGCACTTCTGTACGATGATAACTATTTATTTATGCTTAATGTATGAGTAGCTTATTATGCGATATGTTTTTCACAACTGTTTCGTCTAACTTTTTATACGAAGAGGTTTATCTCTATTGAATTCTCTTCTCATAACAGCTGAATGATCTTTATTACCAATTGTTATTTGAAATCATTTTAGATCGCATAACGGAAATATTACACCCTGGGTTAGTGTAGAGTTAGATATTTATGTTTATTAGAATACAATTACATATCATTAGATTAGAGTTAAAGTAAAAGCATTTCACTTAGGAACTTTTAGAAAGGAAATATCAAATCTCAACACACACACACACATAAATTGGGAAACTGGTCCCATATCCCCAGTCGGACCCACTATACCAAACGAAAAAGGAGCTGCTAACCAGGGTCCGGACCGGGTGGGTATTCCCCTTGTTGTAGACCTGATCTTCGGGGCTTCAACATATTTGGCGCTAGAAGGAGGGCCCCGAACTGTGAATGGAAAGTAAGTATAAATCTAAATACCATTCTGAGAGTAAATTTCCCTCACCATCGCCCCCGACTTCTTCATCGCACTTAGAATCTTTAAATCTAGAGCCAGAAGTCGAAAGAACAACAGCCGCTGCTACAAACCCTGACATTTCAGAACAATCTACTATTGAACCTCCTGAAATTGAATCTTTGATCCATAAACTTCAGTGATTTTCTATATCACCTCAAATATCTGATAAATCTCAAGGCAATGTGACTTCGCAATATAACCCTGCTCATCCTCTTACTAGATTAAAGAGCGAAAAGTTTGGTGTTCAGCCAACTGAGTTACCTCTACCTACAAGAAAGAGAGCAAGGAAATCACCTAAAGGGCCTGATAGCGAGACTCTTTCATCATCATCATCCATCTCCACCTCTCCACTGTGAAGTCAACCATCCACTCCTCCACTTCAGATTATTGTCCCCCAGTCCACAGGAACTTCCACACCTTTTTCTCAATCATCTGGAGTCATAATATCCTCATCTTCTCAATCGCAAGGATCATCTTCTGCACTTTCCTCTGTTAGTAGTTCAACGATGGCCCAATCTCCATGGAATAACCTAGGGGCAATCTTAATGCCTGTGTCCTTGAGACAGTTACCAGCCCATCCTGAAAAATGGTTGCCTAAGTTTAATCCTGAAGTAGGCATGCTAGCGGAAGAACATATAAATAACTTTATGTTATCCATAAATCTCAATGGAGTTACCAATGAAGATGATTTCGTCCGACTTTTCCCTTATACTCTGCAAGGAGCAGCCGGATCATGGTATTTCTCATTACCGTCTGGATCTATCACTAGTTGGGATATCTTCCAAGAACAATTCCTGACTAAGTTCGGTGATGACAAGTCTACGACGACACTAATCAACGACCTGTCTAACCTTAGAACCGAGTCAAGAGAACCTATCAAAGATTTTAATTCACGTTTCAATAAACTGTTAAATAAAATTCCTACTGCTTCCAAGCCTAGCGAAGAAGTGCGAAGTGAGTGGTACATCTCTGCTTTACCATCAAACATAGCAATCTTCGTTGATAGGGCTAACAAAACAACTTTAGCCGACAATATGAAAGAAGCAATATCAGTAGAGAAACGTATCATAGCTCTAGAAAAGAAAAATGCGATAGAAGAATGAAAATCCAAGAAGGTTACTTTCAAGGAAGACCCTAAGAAAAAACAATCGAAAGATCCGTTCGATTTAGAAGGATTGCAAAAAGTTTTGAAAACCATGTCTAACGAGATGGTTGACATTAAGAAACAAGTGGCAGAAACTTCTTCTAAAAATCCGTACAAGCCTTATAGAAGAAACCCTTCAACCGATTCAAAGCCGCCAAATGCTATCACAAGTGCTGAATCAGAAGAAGAAGAAGAGGAAATTGTTACCGAAGAACATACCGATGAAGAAGAAGTTGTAGAGGTACAAGGTATGTGGGACTTCATCCTCCCAGATGAAGAGGATCAAGAGGCATCCCCGGTTAGTACTTGAAGTAGAAATCAACTTGATCCTCCTCAACCTACTCCTAAGCCAAAGAGCGCAAGCTTAATGACTAAGGATAAAGTCGCAGCCAAGAAAACGACACCTAAAGCGACTCAAACTAGCCCAGTCCAAATAGATTTATCAAATCCATAAAAAACGATGATCGTTTCGGATGAAATGGAGTATAATATCATAGAAGACATGAAAAAGACTAGGGCTAACATCACTTTTTACGAATTGAGCAACTTAAAACACCAACAAAAGGTACTTTTGAAAGAATTACATGCTGTACCAGTTGCACCTTTGCCCACTGCTGTAATCTCTCAAGCTTCCCATGAAATGGGAAGACCTCCAACTAACGTGATTAATAAAGTTGATCCAAACGACATCGCTTTAATTGGAGGAAGGTCAAGATCTCATACTCCCCCATTTCTTCTTACTTATGAAATTTTCAATAAAAATTTGCATAATTGCTTAGTGGATTTTGGAGCTTCATCTAATATTCTACCAAAATCAATATGTGAAAAGTTGAACGTTCAATCGCAAAAATATGCTGTACGCATAGTTCAGCTAGATCAATCGCAAGTTGAAGTGATCGGCGAATTAAATCAGGTTACCATAAGGTTGTCATCCAATCCAAAGGTATGTCAAGTTATCGACATTTTAGTTGCTGATATTCCAGAATTTTATGGCTTAATTCTTAGCAGAGATTGGTCAGAAAAACTTCATGGATACTTTGCAACTGATTGGTCACACATGTGGCTCCCTTACAACGGTAAACCAAATTAGATAAAAGTTGATCGAGAAAGACATCAGAAATACATAGTAACAGAATTGGAAAGAGAGAATGAACCAGTAACATACAACAATAACATCATTGACAACTACTCAGTAGATTCTTTCTTAGGAAATTTTAATGCTCATACTTCACCTTACTTAGAACATTCTGTTTTACCTCAAGTAGAAAATTTCTCTCAAACAGATAGTTCTAAATGTATTAATTTTATAGATAGTCATGTAAATAAATCTTTATTTTGGAAGTCATTTTTTGATGGTTCTAAGTCTAACGAAGGAGCAGGAGCAAGATGTGTGTTAATCAGTCCAGAGGGAAACAAAACTATGCTAACTTGTAGACTCGAATCCGATTGCACCAATAATACCGCAGAATATGAGGCTTTAGTCCAAGGATTATACAAAGCAATTAGATTAGACATCAAATATCTTCAAGTTTTCGGAGATTATGAAATTGTAATCAGACAGGTACGCAATACTATACATTGTTTATCAGGTCATTTAAAGCATTACCAATCTTTAGTTCAAGATATAACTAAACACTTTATAGCATTTAATATTTCATCAATTCCCAGACTCCAGAATGCTAGTGCAGACCTCCTAGCTAACGTAGCTTCCAAGCTCATTCCTTTAGAAGACTATAGCCCTGATCGAATTTCAATTGAATTAATCTTTAGACCCTCAATTCCTGATAACATTACCAATTGGAGGATTTTTAACGATGATCCTGATATTGTGAGCTTTCTCACATCTGAAGGATCTTATACTAATCAGATAATTGATGAGGAACAACATGACAGAAAATTGCAACAAGATAGCACTAATAATGCTATGCCAAAATCAGTAGTCAAGTTAGAAGACCTTTATGATTTGAAAGATCGATTCAAAAGATCTACCAATTCAAAACTGCAAAGTTCAACTTTGAACTATGAATTAGTAAATCTAGGAACTGATGCCAAACCACAGAATATCAACCTAGGCCTTGGCCTAGCTCCTGAAGAAAAATTAGCGTATATTCGTCTCTTGAGACAATACAAAAGTGTCTTTGCTTGGAACTACGATGAACTCAAAACTTATGACACTTCTATCATCCAACATACTATCCCAATGCTAAACGATGAAAAACCTGTCCAACAAAAGCTGAGAAAGATCCATCCCAATCTAGAAAACCAGATCAAATCTGAACTCAATAAGTTATTGAAAGCCAAAATCATTTTTCCCGTTCGACATTCCAAATGGGTTTCCAATATGGTTCCCGTTAGAAAGAAAAACGGAGACATTAGAATTTTCATCGACTTTCGAAAACTTAAAAAAGCTTGTCAAAAGGATAATTTTCCTTTACCTCCCATGGAGAAAATACTGCAGGCAGTCGCTGGATCAGAATTAATGTCCTTCTTGGATGGATTCTCAGGATACAACCAAGTGTTGGTTCATCCTGATGATCAATTAAAAACCACATTCAGAACCAAATGGGGCACTTACGCATATCAAAAGATGCCCTTTGGTCTGATCAACGCTGGTGCCACATTTCAGCGAGCCATGGACATCGCATTCAAGGGATTAGTTAACAAATCAGTGGTAATCTACTTGGATGATATAACTGTATATTCCAAGAAACGAGGCAATCATCTTAGAGATTTAAAACAAATCTTCCAATGTTGTCAAAGGTATCGAATTTCACTTAACCCGAAAAAATCCTTTTTCGCATTAAGGGAAGGAAAACTTCTTGGATTCATAGTGTCAAAATCTGGAATTCATATTGATCCTAACAGAATCAAGGAGATTTCCGAAATACCCCTACCTCACAACAAGAAAGCTTTGCAATATTTCCTTGGCCAGATTAATTTTGTAAAGAGATTTGTTCTAGAATTTTCAAGAATTGTGTCTCCTTTACAAGCAATGATTAAAAAGAACTCAAACTTCAAATGGGGCCAAGACGAATATGAGGCCTTCAATCTAATCAAACAAGTAATTGTTAACGCTCCATCTTTAGCAACTCCAAATTTTTCTGATCCTTTTATTTTATATACATTTGCCTCTGATAGATCATATGTTGCGATACTCACTCAAGCAAATCAAGACAAGGCAGAAGCTCCAATTGCTTTTTTCAGTTCAAATTTACAGGGTGCTAAGTTAAATTATTCAGATGTAGAGAAATAAGCTTATGCTATTTTCAAAGAAATTAAATATTTCAGACCCTTTCTACTTAAGACCCATACAAAAATCATAGTACCGTTTCCAGCGGTAAGAAATCTCTTAGTACAGAAAGATATGGGTGAGAAAAGAGCCAATTGGGTTACTGACTTACAGGAATATGACGTAGATATCAAACCAGCAAGTATTGTAAAAGGTCAAGGCTTTTGCAAAATGTTGGTTGGAGCATCGCTTATTTCCAAAATGCCATCTATAGAGATACAAATGTATGAGGTAAGCCTAAACGATGTTGAATCATTATACGCTGATATCATATTTTATCTAAAGAATGGATATGCTCCTTCAAACCTCGATCATACCAAGAAAAGAGCTCTAAGGTTGAAGGCTAAACAATATCAGCTCGTGAACGATGTTCTTTTTAGAATAAATTATGATTCTGTTCTCCTTAGATGTCTTGAGAAATCTGAAGCTGAAAAAGTCTTGCAGGAACTCCACGATGGGCCAGCAGGTGGACACTATGCTGGAGACGCTACTGCACATAAAATCTTATGCGCAGGCTATTACTAGCCCACATTATTCAAAGACTCACATAACTACGCAAGGAAATGTCAAGTTTGTCAAACCGCTGCTGGGAGACAAAAGAAACCATCATTGCCACTGCAACCGGTCAACATTGAGCAGCCTTTTGATCAATGGGGATTGGACATAATAGGTGAGATCGTTCCTCACTCCTCTAAATAGCATAGATATATCCTTACAGCAATAGATTACTTTACTAAATGGGTAGAACCAGTCCCTCTCAAGACGGCTAATGCCGAACACATCATCGAATTCATAGATCAGTTCATAATCACCAGGTTTGGGTTGCCTTCTGCTTTAATGTTTGATAATGCATCATATTTTTCTAGTAATGCGATGACTGAATTTACACTCAAAAGGGGTTTCAAGCTTAAATACTCTGCCAATTATTACCTACAAGGGAATGGGTTAGCTGAATCTTCAAATAAAAACTTAATCAGAATCATTAAGCAAACCATTGATCAAAATCACAAAAATTGGCACAAGTCCTTAATATATGCTTTATGGGTAGATCGAATAACGCAGAAAGCCTCCATCGGCACTTCTCCCTTTAATTTAGTTTATGGGAAAGAAGTAGTTCTTCCAACTCATTTAGCAATTCCCTCTTTGGCCTTAGTTCAATATATTGATGAAGCACCAACTTCTTCCTTACAACTAAGGCAACTGGAAATAATTAAGTTAGAAGAGAAACGAGAACAGGCCAAAATAATGCATGCTCATCATCAAGCATTAGTAAAAGCTTCTTTTGATTCAAACATAATATCCAGAAAGGACTTTCAGATGGGAGATCTAGTTCTAAAATGGGACAAGGCTCATGAGGAAAAAGGGAAACATACAAAATTTCAACGAATGTGGCTTGGCCCTTTTCAAATCGCAGAAGTCATAGGTCCGTCTACTTTTATGTTACAGGATTTAACGGGAAAAAGAGAATCTTTATCTGTTAACGGACAGATCCTCAAAAATATTTTCCATAGGAGATCATTCTTCTATCTTGTAGAATAGTTTTCTTATTTTTTATTTCATAATAAAACCAGTTGTAAATGGTTACATTCGGAATTCACGAAAAAGACACAAATTCTCTGTTAGATTTTGTTTTTTCACTTGTATAAATAGAATTCTTTTAGAAAATTGATCGTTATCACTGAAAGATACAATTAAAGGCTCTAGGCCTAGAAATGATACTAGTTTCAACCTTGTAAATTTTGATGAAAAGCGACCTTTAGTGAGAAATTGTTTTATATCAGTCTAATGAAAGGTATCAATAACAAAACGAAGATTCTCTGTAGAAAAGCTCTTTCCAAAAACTCTACCATTGTCGTCCAGAGCTATCTTAAGGAAACAATGACTTCCTCCCCACCTAGGAAATTACAACGTTCAAGGAATAATCCAATGATACACTTTAACTTAAAGAGTAAGAGGTCTCATCACGAGCCGACTTATCATGATCATAGATATTATAGCTTGCTGACTTTGCCAATACTGCATACCACAACAGGGCAATGACTCAAAGATTGTTGCAATCAAAAGACAAGGGGTCTCATCACGAGCCAGCTTGTTCAGCAAAGTTATAAATCAAGTGAATGACACTGTCATAAATTGGCCACCAAACCAAGACATTGTTCTTTAAGGGTAAAAAAGAAAAATGAAACTAATAAGTGTGAATATGGATTTCCCTTTGAAAATTGTATATTTCTCTAAGTGGGATACAAGATCATTGCTGGGTAACAGGTAACCCTGTGGAGGCTATAAACGCCTGCTAGCAGCAGAGGCTCTACCTACGACAAATGAGCATATTTAAAACTGATTTACAGAGAAGGCTTTGTTTTTATTTTTATAAACCAAGTAGTGACTGATGTAGATACAAGGAATAGCTTGAGGGAGTAAATAATCAAAATTAAAAATAGAAGAAACGAAATATCATTGATAGGTTGAAGCATAATGTACTTTGTCTTTTTATAATAAAGTTTGATTTTCTCGAAAATTTTCTGTTTTGGAAGTTTAGAAAATTCAAAAGAAAAGCAGAGATAACTGATTCTTCCAAGTGAATCGCCAATTGTTGTGGCCATCAACAACCCCCTTCTTATTTAGTGTTATTACTAATACTAAATAAGTGGGGACCCTTAGTAAAAAAATTTAAAAATCAATTAGTGCTTGAATTTCCTTTTTCAATAAAACTTACCTTCATAAACTTAGGAGAATACCCTTGAAAAATCTAAAAAAGCTTAAGTTTTATGATAAGGTAGAGTAAAATCACTCGTTAAAGAAATATCGCTTCACAAAAAGTATAATGGATACTTCCTTACAAACACAATTCTAAAGTTGCGAGATTGCGATGCGAAACTTCATCGCATCACATGCATCAAATATCACTTACGATGAAAAACCTCAAACCTCCGATATGCGATGGCGCATATCGCAAATCGCATTTTGCAGAAAACACATTAACGGATAATTGTCATATGCTACGATCCTGTGATATTGCGATAAAGCGATATTACAATATTGTGATATTGCGATAAAGCGATATTGTGATGTTGCGATAAAGCGATAGAGCGATATTGCGATGTTGCAATCTGCGATATTGCGAAGCAAATCGCAAAATTGCTTCATCGCAAATCTTTCGGGCTTTCAAAAAAGTATTTTCCATAAACCGAGACCTGGTTATGCGCTTTAATGCTAATTAATGAGTTAGTTTCCAATCATTAATGAAATAGGGTTTCGTGCTTATCGAAGAGCCATTTCACGTAAGGTGGTACATTTTTTATGTCTTCAGCATTTAAAGCTTTCCCGTCACCTTTTCCTTATCATGATTCTCACCTCATTTGTAAATTTCAGGAACAAAGAACAGAGAATTATACAAAGCGGTATTTTGGATACTATGGGAAAGAAAGGCAAAGCTCCGAGTTCTGAAGATCAAGAAATGATGCCCTTGTATACAGACACTGCCTGTAACAGAGACGCTGGTATTACTACTTGGGAAGGCATGTATAGTCTACTTGAGGAAGAGAATCCCAAAATAATGGGGGTTACAGCTACTGCAGGCTCACATGGGTCTTCTGAGGCGTCCATTACAGAGCTAGCTTGCTCATTCTTACACCGGATAGCGGCGAGGCCCAAAATTCTTCCATACACAGACATGGTTAAATGGGTACTGGACAGCGCTGACATCACAAACAGACAATTTAAGACTCAGTGTCAACAACTTACGGAATCGTTATTTTCACAAAATTTAAACTTTATATCTGCTAACAAAAAGCACGCAAGAGGAAAAAAATTGCACCAGGGAAGCCCGGATCAAGAAACGGAGGGAGTTTTCGACCTCTTGAAAGGGAAAGCCTCTAATTGCTCAGTCACCTGTAAGCCCAGAAATTTGTAAGAAAGCAACGCTAGAGGTAAAAAATTAAAACTTGAATCCTAAAACCAGTGGCATTTATCAGAAATATCTTCAAAATGGTATGTATATATGCTCAGCAACTGCAGACAGGTTGGAGACAGAAAGCTCGAGAAAAGGCAGAATCGATCAAAAGATTAACTAAGTTGAATTGGGATTCTTACTGGGCACATTTGGTAAAACCACACAGCCAGTGCATGACTCTCAAATGTATCATCAATTCTGCCGAGAAGATGGCGCCAGCTCTTGCTGATGCCATTTTCGCAGGACAGTTAAAGTCGGAAGTTGGCGAGCCGACTTTTCTCAAACAAATGCTGAACGCTTGCGATTTCAAGGAACATATACAGAAATAGTTAGTTGTTAGTTTTAATTTTAGATTCAATGTTAGTATTAATTTTGCTTTATTTTTTGCCTGAAATGAGGACGGTCATTTAAATCGTATCCTACATTTTTGTAATAAGTTATTTTTAGATTTAGTTAGTAGTATTTAATCCTGAAGTAGGCATGCTAGCGGAAGAACATATAAATAACTTTATGTTATCCATAAATCTCAATGGAGTTACCAACGAAGATTCTTTCGTCCGAATTTTCCCTTATACTCTGCAAGGAGTAGTCGGATCATGGTATTTCTCATTACCGTCTGGATCTATCACTAGTTGGGATATCTTCCAAGAACAATTCCTGACTAAGTTCGGTGATGACAAGTCTACGACGACACTAATCAACGACCTGTCTAACCTTAGAACCGAGTCAAAAGAACCTATCAAATATTTTAATTCACGTTTCAATAAACTGTTAAATAAAATTCCTACTGCTTCCAAGCCTAGCAAAGAAGTGCGAAGTGAGTGGTACATATCTGCTTTACCGTCGAACATAGCAATCTTCGTTGATAGGGCTAACAAAACAACTTTATCCGACAATATGAAAGAAGCAATAGCAGTAGAGAAACGTATCATAGCTCTAGAAAAGAAAAATGCGATAGAAGAATGAAAATCCAAGAAGGTTACTTTCAAGGAAGACCCTAAGAAAAAACAATCGAAAGATCCGTTTGATTTAGAAGGATTGCAAAAACTTTTGAAAACCATGTCTAACGTAATGGTTGACATTAAGAAACAAGTGGCAGAAACTTCTTCTAAAAATCCATACAAGCCTTATAGAAGAAACCCTTCAACCGATTCAAAGCCGCCAAATGCTATCACAAGTGCTGAATCAGAAGAAGAAGAAGAGGAAATTGTTACCGAAGAACATACCGATGAAGAAGAAGTTGTAGAGGTACAAGGTATGTGGGACTTCATCCTCCCAGATGAAGAGGATCAAGAGGCATCCCCTGTTAGTACTTGAAGTAGAAATCAACTTGATCCTCCTAAACCTACTCCTAAGCCAAAGAGCGCAAGCTTAATGACTAAGGATAAAGTCGCAGCCAAGAAAACGACACCTAAAGCGACTCAAACCAGCCCAATCCAAATAGATTTATCAACTCCATCAAAAACGCTGATCGTTTTGGATGAAATGGAGTATAATATCATAGAAGACGTGAAAAATACTAGGGCTAACATCACTTTTTACGAATTGAGCAACTTAAAACACAAGCAAAAGCTACTTTTGAAAGAATTACATGCTGTACCAGTTGCACCTTTGCCCGCTGCTGTAATCTCTCAAGCTTCCCATGAAATGGGAAGACCTCCAACTAACGTGATTAATAAAGTTGATCCGAACGACATCGCTTTAATTGGAGGAAGGTCGAGATCTCATACTCCCCCATTTCTTCTTACTTATGAAACTTTCAATAAAAATTTGCATAATTGCTTAGTGGATTTTGGAGCTTCATCTAATATTCTACCAAAATCAATATGTGAAAAGTTGAACGTTCAATCGCAAAAATCTGCTGTACGCATAGTTCAGCTAGATCGATCGCAAGTTGAAGTGATCGGCGAATTAAATAAGGTTACCATAAGGCTGTCATCCAATCCAAAGGTATGTCAAGTTATCGACATTTTAGTTGCTGATATTCTAGAATTTTATGGCTTAATTCTTAGCAGAGATTGGTTAGAAAAACTTCATGGATACTTTGCAACTGACTGGTCACACATGTGGCTCCGATACAACGGTAAACCAAATCAGATAAAAGTTGAGCGAGAAAGACATCAGAAATACATAGTAACGGAATTGGAAAGAGAGAATGAACCAGTAACATACAACAATAACATCATTGACAACTACTCAGTAGATTCTTTCTTAGGAAATTTTAATGCTCGTACTTCACCTTACTTAGAACATTCTGTTTTATCTCAAGTAGAAAATTTCTCTCAAACAGATAGTTCTAAATGTATTAATTTTATAGATAGTCATGTAAATAAATCTTTATTTTGGAAGTTATTTTTTGATGGTTCTAAGTCTAACGAAGGAGCAGGAGCAAGATGTGTGTTAATCAGTCCAGAGGGAAACAAAACTATTCTAACTTGTAGACTCGAATTCGATTGCACCAATAATACCGCAGAATATGAGGCTTTAGTCCAAGGATTATACAAAGTAATTAGATTAGACATCAAATATCTTCAAGTTTTCGGAGATTCTGAAATTGTTATCAGACAGGTACGCAATACTATACATTGTATATCAGGTCATTTAAAGCATTACCAATCTTTAGTTCAAGATATAACTAAACACTTTATAGCATTTAATATTTCATCAATTCCCAGACTCCAGAATGCTAGTGCAGACCTCCTAGCTAACATAGCTTCCAAGCTCATTCCTTTAGAAGACTATAGCCCTGGTCGATTTTCAATCGAATTAATCTTTAGACCCTCAATTCCTGATAACATTACCAATTAGAGGATTTTTAACGATGATCCTGATATTGTGAGCTTTATCACATCTGAAGGATCTTATACTAATCAGATAATTGATGAGGACCAACATGACAGAAAATTGCAACAAGATAGCACTAATAATGCTATGCCAAAATCAGTAGTCAAGTTAGAAGACCTTTATGATTTGAAAGATCGATTCAAAAGATCTACCAATTCAAAACTGCAAAGTTCAACTTTGAACTATGAATTAGTAAATCTAGGAACTGATGCCAAACCACAGAATATCAACCTAGGCCTTGGCCTAGCTCCTGAAGAAAAATTAGCGTATATTCGTCTCTTGAGACAATACAAAAGTGTCTTTGCTTGGAACTACGATGAACTCAAAACTTATGACACTTCTATCATCCAACATACTATCCAAATGCTAAACGATGAAAAACCTGTCAAACAAAAGCTGAGAAAGATCCATACCAATCTAGAAAACCAGATCAAATCTGAACTCAATAAGTTATTGAAAGCCAAAATCATTTTTCCCGTTCGACATTCCAAATGGGTTTCCAATATGGTTCCCGTTAGAAAGAAAAACGGAGACATTAGAATTTGCATTGACTTTCGAAAACTTAAAAAAGCCTGTCAAAAGGATAATTTTCCTTTACCTCCCATGGAGAAAATACTGCAGGCAGTCACTATATTAGAATTAATGTCCTTCTTGGATGGATTCTCAGGATACAACCAAGTGTTGGTTCATCCTGATGATCAATTAAAAACCACATTCAGAACCAAATGGGGCACTTACGCATATCAAAAGATGCCCTTTGGTCTGATCAACGCTGGTGCCACATTTCAGCGAGCCATGGACATGGAATTCAAGGGATTAGTTAACAAATCAGTGGTAATCTACTTGGATGATATAACTGTATATTCCAAGAAACGAGGCAATCATCTTAGAGATTTAAAACAAATCTTCCAATGTTGTCAAAGGTATGGAATTTCACTTAACCCGAAAAAATCCTTTTTCGCATTAAGGGAAGGAAAACTTCTTGGATTCATAGTGTTAAAATCTGGAATTCATATTGATCCTAACAAAATCAAGGAGATTTCCGAAATACCCCTACCTCACAACAAGAAAGCTATGCAATCTTTCCTTGGCCAGATTAATTTTGTAAAGAGATTTGTTCTAGATTTTTCAAGAATTGTGTCTCCTTTACAAGCAATGATTAAAAAGAACTCAAACTTCAAATGGGGCCAAGACGAATATGAGGCGTTCAGTCTAATCAAACAAGTAATTGTTAACACTCCATCTTTAGCAACTCCAAATTTTTCTGATCCTTTTATTTTATATACATTTGCCTCTGATAGATCATATGCTGCGATACTCACTCAAGCAAATCAAGACAAGGCAGAAGCTCCAATTGCTTTTTTCAGTTCAAATTTACAGGGTGCTAAGTTAAATTATTCAGATGTAGAGAAATAAGCTTATGCTATTTTCAAAGCAATTAAATATTTCAGACCCTTTCTACTTAAGACCCATACAAAAATCATAGTACCGTTTCCAGCAGTAAGAAATCTCTTAGTACAGAAAGATGTGGGTGAGAAAAGAGCCAATTGGGTTACTGACTTACAGGAATATGACTTAGAAATCAAACCAACAAGTATTGTAAAAGGTCGAGGCTTTTGCAAAATGTTGGTTGGAGCATCGCTTATTTCCAAAATGCCATCTACAGAGATACAAATGTATGAGGTAAGCCTAAACGATGTTGAATCATTATACGCTGATATCATATTTTATCTAAAGAATGGATATGCTCCTTCAAACCTCTATCATACCAAGAAAAGAGCTCTAAGGTTGAAGGCTAAACAATATCAGCTCGTGAACGATGTTCTTTTTAGAATAAATTATGATTCTATTCTCCTTAGATGTCTTGAGAAATCTGAAGCTGAAAAAGTCTTGCAGGAACTCCACGATGGGCTAGCAGGTGGACACTATGCTAGAGACGCTACTGCACATAAAATCTTATGCGCAGGCTATTACTAGCCCACATTATTCAAAGACTCACATAACTACGCAAGGAAATGTCAAGTTTGTCAAACCGCTGCTGGGAGACAAAAGAAACCATCATTGCCACTGCAACCGGTCAACATTGAGCAGCCTTTTGATCAATGGGGATTGGACATAATAGGTGAGATCGTTCCTCACTCCTCTAAATAGCATAGATATATCCTTACATCAATAGATTACTTTACTAAATGGGTAGAACCAGTCCCTCTCAAGACGGCTAATGCCGAACACATCATCGAATTCATAGATCAGTTCATAATCACCAGGTTTGGGTTGCCTTCTGCTTTAATGTTTGATAATGCATCATATTTTTCTAGTAATGCGATGACTGAATTTGCACTCAAAAGGGGTTTCAAGCTTAAATACTCTGCCAATTATTACCCACAAGGGAATGGGTTAGCTGAATCTACAAATAAAAACTTAATCAAAATCATTAAGCGAACCATTGATCAAAATCACAAAAATTGGCACAAGTCCTTAATATATGCTTTATGGGCAAATCGAATAACGCAGAAAGCCTCCATCGACACTTCTCCCTTTAATTTAGTTTATGGGAAAGAAGTAGTTCTTCCAACTCATTCAGCAATTCCCTCTTTGGCCTTAGTTCAATATATTGATGAAGCACCAACTTCTTCCTTACAACTAAGGCAACTGGAAATAATTAAGTTAGAAGAGAAACAAGAATAGGCCAAAATAATGCATGCTCATCATCAAGCATTAGTAAAAGCTTCTTTTGATTCAAACATAATATCCAGAAAGGACTTTCAGATGGGAGATCTAGTTCTAAAATGGGACAAGGCTCATGAGGAAAAAGGAAACATACAAAATTTCAACGAATGTGGCTTGGCCCTTTTCAAATCGCAGAAGTCATAGGTCCGTCTACTTTTATGTTACAGGATTTAACAGGAAAAAGAGAATCTTTACCTGTTAACGGACAGATCCTCAAAAAATATTTTCCATAGGAGATCATTCTTCTATCTTGTAGATTAGTTTTTTTATTTTTTATTTTCATAATAAAACCAGTTATAAATGGTTACATTCGGAATTCACGAAAAAGACACAAATTCTCTGTTAGATTTTGTTTTTTCACTTGTATAAATAGAATTCTTTTAGAAAATTGATCATTATCACTGAAAGATACAATTAAAGGCTCTAGGCCTAGAAATGATACTAGTTTCAACCTTGT
Organism: Pinus tabuliformis; assembly: GCA_031772625.1. Lineage (NCBI taxonomy): Eukaryota > Viridiplantae > Streptophyta > Pinopsida > Pinales > Pinaceae > Pinus > Pinus tabuliformis. The sequence goes on from CM062807.1 coordinate 82,957,925, forward strand.
AAATTTTGATGAAAAGCGACCTTTAGTGAGAAATTGTTTTATATCAGTCTAATGAAAGGTATCAATAACAAAACGAAGATTCTCTGTAGAAAAGCTCTTTCCAAAAACTCTACCATTGTGGTCCAGAGCTATCATAAGGAAACAATGCCTTCCTCCCCTCCTAGGAAATTACAACGTTCAAGGAATAATCCAATGATACACTTTAACTTAAAGAGTAAGAGGTCTCATCACAAGCCGAATTATCATGATCATAGATATTATAGCTTGCTGACTTTGCCAATACTGCATACCACAACAGGGCAATGAATCAAAGATTGTTGCAATCAAAAGACAAGGGGTCTCATCACGAGCCAGCTTGTTCAACAAAGTTATAAATCAAGTGAATTACATTGTCATAAATTGGCCACCAAACCAAGACATTGTTCTTTAAGGGTAGAAAGGAAAAATGAAATCAATAAGTGTGAATATGGATTTCTATTTGAAAATTGTATATTTCTCTAAGTGGGATACAAGATCATTGCTGGGTAACAGGTAACCCTGTGGAGGCTATAAACGCCTAGCAGAGGCTCTACCTACGACAAATGAGCATATTTAAAACTGATTTACAAAGAAGGTTTTGTTTTTATTTTTATAAACCAAGTAGTGACTGATGTAGATACAAGGAATAGCTTGAGGGAGTAAATAATCAAAATTAAAAATAGAAGAAACGAAATATCATTGATAGGTAAAAGCATAATGTACTTTGTCTTTTTATAATAAAGTTTGATTTTCTCGAAAATTTTCTGTTTTGGAAGTTTAGAAAATTCAAAAGAAAAGCAGAGATAACTGATTCTTCCAAGTGAATCGCCAATTGTTGTGGCCATCAACAACCCCCTTCTTATTTAGTGTTATTACTAATACTAAATAAGTGGGGACCTTTACAAAAAAAATTTAAAAATCAATTAGTGCTTGAATTTCCTTTTTCAATAAAACTTACCTTCATAAACTTAGGAGAATACCCTTGAAAAATCTAAAAAAGATTAAGTTTTATGATAAGGTAGAGTAAAATCACTCGTTAAAGAAATATCGCTTCGCAAAAAGTATAATGGATACTTCTTTACAAACACAATTCTAAAGTTGCGAGATTGTGATGCAAAACTTCATCGCATCACATGCATCAAATATCACTTACGCTGAAAAACCTCAAACCTTCGATATGCGATGGCGCATATCGCAAATCGCATTTTGCGGAAAACACATTAACGGATGATTTTCATATGCTATGATCCTGTGATATTGCGATAAAGCGATATTACGATATTGTGATATTGCGATAAAGCGATATTGTGATGTTGCGATAAGGTGATAAAGCGATAGAGTGATATTGTGATGTTGCAATCTGCGATATTGCAAAGCAAATCGCAAAATCGCTTCATCGCAAATCTTTCGGGCTCGTTGTTCAAAAAAGTATTTTCCATAAACCGAGACCTGGTTATGCGCTTTAATGCTAATTAATGAGTTAGTTTCCAATCATTAATGAAATAGGGTTTCGTGCTTATTGAAGAGCCATTTCACGTAAGGTGGTACATTTTTTATGTCTTCGACATTTAAAGCTTTCCCGTCACCTTTTCCTTATCATGATTCTCACCTCATTTGTAAACTACAGGAACAAAGAACAGAGAATTATACAAAGCGGTATTCCGGATACTCTGGGAAAGAAAGGCAAAGCTCCGAGTTCTGAAGATCAAGAAATGATGCCCTTGTATACAGACACTGCCTGTAACAGAGACGCTGGTATTACTACTTGGGAAGGCATGTATAGTCTACATGAGGAAGAGAATCCCAAAATAATGGAGGTTACAGCTACTGCAGGCTCACATGGGTCTTCTGAGGTGTCCATTACAGAGCTAGCTTGCTCATTCTTACACCGGATAGCGGCGAGGCCCAAAATTCTTCCATACACAGACATGGTCAAATGGGTATTGGACAGCGCTGACATCACAAACCGACAATTTAAGACTCAGTGTCAGCAACTTTTAAAGCCCAATACCAAGTTATGGCTCAATATGCAAATGGTAACACGGGGGGGTTAGCAATCCCATGGAACCCCGAAGAGGTTTGGTTTGAGGACTGGATCATCCTCCCAAGAATACAATCAGGCAAATTCCAAAATATCGAATCCAAAGAATGGGTGCTGCTTACAGGGGTTTACGGACCTCACACCCCGGGGGAAAGAGGAGCATTCCTCCACAATCTTGTAATAATGAGGAAGCTATACCCGGAAGACCTATGGGTAGTAGGAGGAGATTTCAACATGATTAACTCTCTAGCTGAGAAGAGGGGAGGAATGAGACAAATGGACACTGATATGGAAGCCTTTGGAGACCTTATTACAGAACATCACTTAGTGGACCTTCCAACAATTAATGGAGTCCATACCTGGAATAATAGAAGGGGAGGAAAGCATTAAATTTCTTCACGCCTGGACATATGTCTAATCTCAGAACAAGCCATAAGCAGAGATATCTTCATGGAAGCCTCAATCCTCCCATGCATGGGCTATGACCACTCGCTGATAAGATTGGAGGTATATTTGAAAGCGCGTCCCAAGAACCGACCGTTCAGATTTTAATCCTTCTTGTTAAGAGATCCAGGGTTCCTAAAAAGAATAGAGGAATGGTGGAGAACGAGTGAGGAGAAAGGGCAGAAATGCATGCATACTTTCCAACTTAAACTTAAGGAATTAAAAAAGAAAATCAGGAAATGGAATAAAGAAGAATTTGGACATATTATGAATGTTCAACACCAGATCAATAAACGTATGATGGAGATGCAACAACAAATCATATAGGAAGGGAGAACATAAATTATTATAAAGGAAGAAGGATTGCTAATAAACCAGCTGGAGGAAAGAAGAAATCAAGAAGAGATTCTCTGGAGACAGAAATCAAGGGTAAACTAGCTGCGGGAAGGCGAACGCAACACTCGATTTTTCCATAAAGCCATGGTTCAACACAGGACGAATAACATAATTTACTCTTTGAAAGATGAGGAGGGGAATCACAGAGTGTGACATGAATAAAAGGTGGAGCTCCTTGTGAACCATTTCAAAAACCTCCTCACAGAACCATAGGAGGACAGAATGGTAGCCATACAAAGAATCATGCAGAATATCCCTCAACTGGTAACCCAGGATCAAAATCTAGCCCTGATGAGAGCTTTCACATTGGAAGAGGTGAAAGAGATTGTCAATGGCATGCAAGAAAATAAGGCCCTAGGCCCGGATGGGTTCACAGCGAAATTCTTTCAAGCCACCTGGAAATTCATGGGAGAAGACATCCTAGAGGTGGTAGAGGAATCACGTCGAAATCAAAACATATGCCCCAGCTTGAACTCTTCTTTTATTGCTCTTATTCCCAAAACTTCGAAATATGAAGATTCACAAGGGTTCCAACCTATGTCTCTGTGTAATGTAATTTACAAAACCATTGCTATTCCCATTGTAAAACGCCTAAAACCCCTCCTATCTAATCTCATTTCCTCGGAGCAAACAAGATTTGTAGAAGGCAGACAAATCCTGGACAGGTTCATAACTTCTCAAGAAATAGTGCACTCTCTAAAGTCGAGAAAGATTCTAGGAATGATGATTAAGTTGGACCTATCTAAGGCTTACGATCGACTAAGTTGGGACTACCTGAATGGAATCCTTAAAGCCTATGGATTTTATCAAAGATGTATAAACTGGATTTATGCCATGATTTCCTCTCCTATTATCTCCATACTGCTAAATGGGACTCCCACCCCCACTTTCAACCCAACCCCTGGCTTAAGACAGGGATACCCAATATCTCCCTTTCTCTTCATTCTTGTTGTGGAAGGGCTGGGTCATTATATCAAAAAAGAAGTATGAGATTCTAGGATTAGGGGCCTGAGGATCTGGGGCAATGACCTAGCCATTACTCACCAACAAATCATGGATGATATCATGCTATTATGCCAAGTATCCCTAAGAGAGGCTCGAATAATAAAAGAGATACTTAGCACCTTCATTGAGGCCTCTAGGATGAAGATGAACAACGAAAAATATTGTATTTTATTTTTTAATACTCAAGGGAATGTTAGGACCTACCTTGCGAGGATCCTAGGGTTTGGAACGGGGAATCTCCCATCCAAGTACCTAGGAATTCCCCTATCTGAGAATTCCCTAAAGACTTCCTGTTGGCAGCTGATCCTCCAAAACCTCCAAAGAATGGTAAGCAGATGGGCTTTTAGATTCCTCAACTTAGCAGGCAGGACAATTCTTCTTAAATTAGTGCTTCAATCGATACCCATTTATCAACTATCTGGTGTGGCAGCCCCTAAAGGGGCGTGTTCCAAAATGGTGGACATTTTAAAAAAATTCTATGGGAAGGGGCTCAACAGGTCAGAAAATGGGCTTTGATATCCTGGCAAGGCTTGGTGAAGAATAAAATGGAAGGAGGGTTAGGCCTCAGAGACCCTTATACTCTAAATCAAGTAATGGGCACAAAATTATGGTGGAGATGGATAGGAGGTGGGAGGGATCTTTGGAATAAAATATGGACAAGAAAATACAACATGTCAGAGAGAACTGAGGATATTCTACGATATATAGACCCTCCCAAAGGATCGACAATGTGGAATCTGGCAGCCCAAAATAGGAACCTCATCAACCAACATGCTTTCTGGGAAATTCGCAATGGTAAGACAACAAGATTTTGGCATGAATCTTGGCAAAAAAGAGAACGACCAATAGAAAGGAAAGACCGCAGGGACATATATATATTTATATACACCAGAGATAAGAATATACACTTGGTAGAGCAGTTCTGGAAACAAGAACAAGGAGCGAGAGGCTGGAGACGATGGAAAAATAAGGATGATTAGTGCCAGGCCATTGAGACTGAACAATGGAAAGAGATAGACAAAGAACTAAGATTGAGGAAATTAACAGTTCAAAATGACCCTACTATCTTGAGATGGGGACATACTACAAAAGGAACCTTCACCATAAAAGAAGCATACGACCTTCACGCAGGACAAGCCCAGGACAGAAAAAGCATCATATGGAAAAAAATATGGAAGGGAGGATGGTGGCCAAAGGTAACCCACTTCCTCTGGTTGGTTTGTAAAGGACAGATCCTAACATGGGAAGAACTATAGAAAAGGGGTTTTCAAGGACCCTCCTTCTGATGCCTTTGTCATAAGCACAAGGAAGATCTAGATCATATGCTCAACACATGCCAATTTGCAGAACAAAAATGGAGGCGAATGCAAGGAGTTTTTGAAAGAATGGATTGAGACCCCCACAGTACCAAGGGAATAATCCTCCAATGGAGAAACCATATCTTCTCCAGCCCAGCGTTAAATCGAGCTTGGGGACTGGCCTTAGGGTTAAATTTATGGGCCATTTGGAAAGAGAAGGATCATAGGATCTTTAAGAATCAATACGCAACTCAAGAACACGTCTGGGAAGGAATCATCTAGAACACCAAGGAAACATTTTAGCAGAACAATGGCACCAAGAAGATTGGTAGGTACCCCCCTCAGGAAGTTAGAATTCTGCAAAAGATTAACTTATCTCAGAAAATGATAGCCCCCACTACTTGGAAAAAAATCTGGGTAGGAATGATATCCCTGACACATTTTACCACCCCGGGGGAGGGATTCATAAAACTTAATTTTGATGGGGCTTCAAAAGGTAATCCAGGACTGGTAGGCCTAGGTTGCCTCTTCCGGGATGCCCAGGCCAACACTCGACTAATATATGCTGACTGTTGTGGGATAACAAGTAACAATGAAGCATAATTTGTTGCAACCAGACAAGGACTTCAAATAGCAGTTCGAATGGGGTACCAGAACCTTGTGGTGGAAGGTAACTCAATTCTGGCCACAAACACTTTGACAAAACTGAATAATGGAACCAAATGGGACAAGATCAACCAAAGTTGGAGGACAACTAGACTTATCCAAGAGATTGGTGAACTAATACAAAAGTTTGATTACATTACGGTTAGACATGTCACGAGACAAGGGAATAAAGGGGAAGAATTCCTAGCCAACTGGGGATGCAATCATCAAAATGGCCCGATGGAAAAACTTTGGCTAGTACAACCCTGGGATGATAGATATAGAACCCTGGCGGAAATCCTCAAACAAGATCATAGGCAAAGCCAGCAACACGGCCTCACAGAAGACCAACACCCTAATTGGGGTGCGAGCTGGTGGTTGGGACAACAGACGAGGATTAATGAAGAGTACCCTTGAGTACTGTACCACCGCTCCCCACATGCTTGAGGCAATGGGTGCGGTGGCCCTTGGCATGATTGCGTGCAAGGGAGGTGGGAAAGGTGGCAGCAAAGGTGGTGAAGGAGCAAGTCATAATGAAGGAAAGGGTAGACATGTGGATGTTGTTGTTGTGTTTGTGTGTTGATGGGGGAGCTGGAGCTTTGGAAGGGTTGGGCGACACCATTCTCAACGTCAAGCTCGTAGACGGCCATCATATTTCCATGGGTATATTTTCCAGCTCATCTCTTCCATTGAAATGTTGATCTGGTTGGGTTTCTACTGGTGGGAGTGGGGAAGTTGAGAATTGCTGGTGGAATTGGGGGTGGAGCCTGGTTGTATTGACTTGGTTCTGTGTCTGTGTTTTATCACTGTCGGGTATTCCTTCAATCTCCCACTGTTTTGAACTTATGTTGTCTCACATGGGGATCTTGGGAATTTTGGGTCGAGGGCTGAGCAAGGATACCGGTAGGGGTCATACGGGTAGAGGTTGCAAGTCAGGTGCTAAGGGGAGCGGGTGCTAGTTAAGATGTTGCTTAGGAGCGGTCCCCTGTTGCCGATGCCAATGCAAATGCTGGGAAATAGATAGAAAATATTGCAGAGAGGGAATTGCTAGAACCCTTGGGTGGGAAGATGGGCAAGAAAATGGAAAAATCTATGTGCTTGCATCTAGGGCAGAGGGAAAAGGGCCTGCAAATCATGGCTATCATAATGCTGGTAAGCGACACAACTCACTAGCTTGGTCTTGGCGAGGGGAAGCTAACCTGGCCACGATTGCAGGGAGATGGGTGTGGCGACGAGGGCACATACCTGGTGGCTGGAGGTTGGCCCCTCCTAGGGAATGAACCTCTGACCATGAAGGGCCTGGTACCGATACCAAAGGGAAAGGGGAGGAGAAAGGTAGGGCGGTTAGCATTGGTAATTCAACTCAGGGATGGGAGCACTGCCATATCATATTGAATTATTTTTTGTTAATGAATTGCTACTCTGAATAGGACTTGGGCATATCGACCATGGAGCGACCTATGAAAAGTTGTGGCTATGAAAGATGGGCCCAGGTGCCCAGAAATGAAAAGGAACCGAGCATGTCTGAGCCTCGTAGGGGTAGAAAATCGATGGAAAATCTTATCAGGGAAGCTGTCGAGGCATATTGAGAGGGTGCCGATGAAGGCATTCATAAAATATTAGAGGAATGGGAAGAGGAGGTTAAGCAGGGCAGCGAGACAGAGGAGGACATGGACTATTGAAGGACCCTAGTCCCGAACTCGGATACCACTAGAGGTAGGATAACACAATTTAAGCAGACCTTATACCTTTATTGGTTGATGGAAAGGCTTTGGGGCAAGGTAATGGAGCAAATCTCGGTGGGAATGGCTATGTCTGTCCAAGGTATGTCGAGCTACAAACAAGAATTCCAAAAAGTTTAGTTCCAACTCCACAAGCAGGATATCAGGCTGGGCAGAACTAAGAGACACATCCCATGTATCTTGGAACTGTCTGAGATGCCTGGATCGAATGTCAAAGACCCTACGCCAGTAGAATTAGCCTCAGAGGAAAAGAATGAATAGATAATATCATTTTTTAATTTTGTTTCTCATGCGAATAACTTTTACTTTTCATTATGCAAGAATATGTATAGGTAGAAATCTAGAGTATGGTCATGAAACAGAGACATATATAGCTTGGATAGAAAGACTGAAACTTTTCTGTTTTTGGATGGCATACAATGCGGATAGGTGGCCAACAGACTTGGTTTCCCAATGGGAAAGTTGAGGCCACCTAGCCAATCTATGTGGTGTAAATTTGCTTATAAATGAATGGAAAAGAGAGGACTTGCCAAGCTTAATAATATTTTTTTAAGTAAATATTTAGTATATTTTTATTTTCATTTTGTTATTGTGTATAGACTTCAATATTTAATTATTATTTCTTTTTCAAATAATAGTAAAATTTGATTTATTAAATTATAAAAAGAATAATTTTTTAAAAAGTTGATAGTTATGGTTAACCATAAAGAAATAGATATTATTATTGATTTTCATTTTAAAATGTTTTTATGATGTTTTTAACAACAATATTGTTTACATGTTCATTTATAAGGAATTTAGAAAATGGAGGAAAATAGACACGAATGGGAGGTAATTATCAAAGGCACCAAGCAAGTGTTGACTTGTCTTGTTGGTGGTTGTGTGGGGATCTTGAGTCGATCTAAACTATCTTGCCTTAATCACCATCACACTATCATGAAAAATCTCCCACCAATTCCTCCACGTCAAAGAGGTCGAGTAAGAGATGCAAATGCTAAATGGGTTGTCAAATAAAAAAGTGCAGTTAAAATGAAAAATGCAAACATACAATATGATTTAGATGCAAGGCTATGTCGTGCACAACAACAAGCATATAAAATATTTGTCAATGAAGAAATTCTTTCAGCTGTAAGTATTTATTTGCATATGTTTTTTTAATAATATGAATTTATTGTTGTGGACTAAATTCATTGAAACTTGTTTTCACAATCAATTGCTACATTTGATAAGCTCAATGATACTTCAAAAATTGTGAAAAAATTCATTGTTGGGATCAGAGTCTACCTAGTAGGCGTATGGACACAATGAATCACATAGATATTGCTTTAAAAGGGAAAGTAAGGACTAAGGTTCCTGATGATGTAGGGGAAGAAGGATTAGATGGGCACACCCATATATTAAACTTTGATGAAACTGATAATAAATGACAACGCAGTTGAGTCCATTTTTTGCATGTGTTAATTTTATAGACATTTTAACATTAAATGATATTTATATTTATTATAATTGTATACTAATTTCCCATTGTTATTGATATGGATAGCCTAATCAACGAAATTCCCTAACTTCAAGCTACCAACCATTACGGCGCTCACCTAGATTTCAAGGGGTTATTGGGCGAGTAAGTTTTTAATCCATATAACCTATTCCACAAAAAAAAACAAATATATAAATCATTATGTTTTACAATAATGATGGGATGAGAAATGGATGTTCTATATTCTATATTGTTATCCTATATATATATATATATATATATATATATATATATTTTTTTTTTTTTTTTTTTTCTTATTTATGGTGCAGGTGTTTCCTTTGGAATTAGTGCAATCAATGAAAACCCCAGAAGATGGTCAAAGCCTTAAGAAGAATGGAAATGAAATGGTTCAAATGCTATAACCATCTTCACATCTAATGTCATAATGCAAAGTAAATTTATATTCATTTATACTCTTATACTCTTATCATATTTTTACATTTAATTCTATTTGAGTCACATACTTATATCTATGTATAATCTAATGTTCAGAGTAATGAATATACATCTCCTAAAACATCTTTGCACATAGATATTTCTTTAAAAGGGAAAGTAAGGACTGATGTTCCTGATGATGTAGGGGAAGAAGGATTAGATGGGCACACCCATATATTAAACTTTGATGAAACTAATAATAACAATGACAACATAGTTGAGTCCTTTTTTTGCATGTATTAATTTTCTAGACATTTTAACATTAAATGATATTTATATTCATTATAGTTATATACTAATTTCCCATTGTTATTGATATGCATAGCCTAATCAATAAAATTCCCTAACTTCAAGCTACCAACCATTACGACACTCACCTAGATTTCAAGGGGTTATTGGACCAGTAAGTTTTTAATCCATGTAACCTATTCCACAAAAACATTAATATATAAATCATTATGTTTTACAATAATGATGGGATGAGAAATGGGTGTTCTGTATTCTATATTGTTATCCTTGATTTGTTTTGATATATATATATATATATATATATATATATATATATAGTTTCTTATTTATGGTGCATGTGTTCCCTTTGGAACTAGTGCAATCAATGTAAACCCCAGAACATGGTCAAAGCCTTAAGAAGAATGAAAATTAAATGGTTCAAATACTACAACCATATTCACATCCAATGTCATAATGCAAAGTAAGTTTATATTCATTTATACTCTTATAATTTTATCATATTTTTACATTTAATTCTATTCGAGTCACATACTTATATCTATGTATAATCTAATGTTCAAAGTAATGAATATACATCTCCTAAAACATCTTTGCACATGTATGATGGTGGACATGATAGTCAACAAAAATCACATTCTCCTCAACCATTGCGACATTCATCTCGACTTCAAGATAATTTAAGAGAGGTAAGTTATATACCATATATCTTAGCTCATAATAACATTGACATAATTTTTTATAATTTGAAACTACATAGCTAGTTAATGCATTGTCTTTTCATATTCGTTACATGGTCCCCATATTTTCATTATATCTATTTGGATTTTGATATTTATTAATAATGTTCTAATTTTGCATAAAAAAAGAAGATAAATGTTGATGCTATGGGTAAAAGGACCAAAATCACGCCAAAGGACTTGAAAGCACGGGGGTTCAGGTCATGCAAACAATACATAGAGCATATATGCTCAACTAGCATTGCTCTCACTAAACCCACTAGGTTTGCTACTTTGAAGTCTAAACATTCCAGCAAGTTTAAATAACTTGGGCTACAATATTAGAACTTTAGTCATTGTTTTGTCTATAAAGGGGCTATAAGGATAGTTTCAATAAATTAACTTTTATTTATTTATTTTTAAATGTTTTGAATACCAATACTTTTGGCACCTAAAACATGAAAGATACATTTTGTTTAATGGGAACTAGTTTTATTTAGATATATAAAGTATGAAATTTTGTTTGAGGAATATTACATGTGCTCCCTCCAACTAGTCATATATCTTTATCGTTTTTTAACATCAAAAGTTTTGACAAACACTTGCTAAATTTGATGTTGGTTTGAATATGATTAATGTGTTTAAAAGTGAAATTTGGTTTATAACAAATATTGTTTAAAATGGTATCAATCTTTAGAATATTATATATAGCTTAGTCACATGTTTTGTTGGTATTTCTCTACACTATGGATGGGTAGAAATCTATGATATTCAAGATAGAATATGAGTCATTGAAGATCTAGAGATAAAAATTCAAAAAAAATTATGACTTTTATTTATGAAATATTATATACAATATAGGAATTTAAAGATTTGTATTTTGTTTGAATGCATTTCTTTACATAAAAAGTGTTAATAATTGTTCAATTAAATTTTTATGTTGATAGATGAAAATGTTTTTATCTTTAGATTATAAAATTTTCTTATAATTATGATTATAAAGAAAAAAATGTATCCCTTTTTTTATTGATTTGAATGTAAGCTTTATATAAAAGAAATGATTGTCATTGTTTTCAAAAGTGTTATAAATAAAATGAATTATCATCTTTAAAAATTTCATATGGATTGAGTTTCACCTTAAACCTTCTATTAAATAGAGTTTTTTATTGTTTTCATGTTTATATTAAGTTTTTTATTATGTTATTTTATTTCAATGTATAAGCATGAATTATTTTAAAACAATTTTGGTAGTTTATCTTTACCACTCCAACTAAATACAACCAAGTAAACCTGCCTTGTTTTTTACTATAAATACTTAAATATTAAACCATATTCAAAATTGATAAATAAATATGAATACATAAATGTATAATATTACTATAAATTTATTCGGGGAGGCTGGAGTGGGAGGGGTAATTATCAACCTTGAAGAAAAAACAAAAGTAAAGTATGCTTGGGGTCTTGGCACTATGAAAAATAATCAAGCGGAAGCCCTTTCCCTTTGGCAAGGTATGAAAATAAGTTTGGCTAATGGTATCAAAATTTTGTCTATAGTTGGCGACTCCATGATGATTATCCAAAAATGTGTAAAGCTCCTCGAGAACGCTAATCTCCTCGATGATGAAACCTCCTCAATCATGGTAATAATTATTTATTTGTTAAAAAAAATTGATAAGGTTTATTTGTTCCACGTGTTGCATGCCAATAACCATATGGCAGATGGTCAGGCCAACGTGGGGGTGTTATTAGAACAAGGTTGATTATGTATAAATCAAAACAATTCCTCATGTCAGATCCCCTGATTAGTTGCATCAGGCCGACACTGTACTGCGGAGGTACGGGTCGTTAGAGTATTACGATGGTAGTTAAGAAGGTTAGCTCCCCGAGGTCCCATCACAGTGCCTTGGAAGCAGGGATGGTAGGTTGTGAGTTAAGGCACAAGTGTGGTTCCATTGGAATGAATATCATGTACAAGGACATGTGGGCGTCGAGGTTTTGGTTTCTCTCTAGAATATGTAATATACCTATTCCTCCCAGGGAAGAAGGTACCATCACATTACGATCCTCGTTATTTTTGGCAGTGGGAAATATGAAGGAATTGACATTGACAAGAATCTGAATCATTTTGCATTTATGAAATATCATGCTATTATATATTGCAGCTGGCTTCGGTTAGTTAATCAAAAGATTGCTATTGTTCATAGTCGTATTGCTGCAAAGATGGCCTGCACGCGTAATGGTAGTGGGGGAGGTTCAAGGTATGGTAGCTTGGGGTATGGCCATGGTTCAGGGCCTGGAAGCGTTGAGAACCTGGTGGAGAGCTCCTGTAAACAAGTAGTAAAGCATATCGTCAAGGAAATTAATGAAAACACGACTATTATTTATGCCCAATTATTTGGAATGGGCAAATATATGGAATTACTGTAGAAAACTATGGAATGCCTGTGCATAGATGTGCTAAGTGTTCAGCAGAAGATCGACAACATCGAAATTAAGGTGGAAACTGCAAATGTTTCCGGGGTTGGGGATGCTATGACCATCAACGCTGCTAGTGCCGAGATTGCTGTTGCTATGCGGGTTTTGGATGAAGAAGAGGATGTCGTGAAGGAATTGACCACTTATGTGGATGATCCCGTGGGTGAAGAAGCTGAGCCTGGTAGCAGCTGAAAGAATTTGTATTTTTTTATATATGCTATGTCGATGTACAAAATATAGTGATGTTTTCTGGAGAGTCTACATTTATAGTTTTACTATAAGAATATATGTAAATAATATTGGTAGCAAGAAGGTCCCTATCTAATGTAAACTGATGAAAATTACAGAAAGAACATTCTTGAATTTGTATGGGACCTGTGATGCAGGAGCATTCAGCCCAAGGAAAATCATTGTAAATAGTAGACATAGGGGGTCATGCAGTTTAGGAAATAGTTTTCCTAAGTATCAAGTTAATGCAATATTTAGGCCTTTAAGTGTGATTTAATTAGATAATGGGAGAATATGTAAATGCTCTCAAAACAAATAAATGAGAACATGAGTGGTGAATAAATGACAAAGAGTTAGAAGTCAAATCCAACTCTTAGACATTGCCATGATTCAAGGAACAAGAGAGAGCTTTTAGGAATTAATTAGAGTAGAAGTGGACCATTGAGTTGATAAGGGGACTTTTTTGTTTTAAAATAGAGAAAACTATGGAGTGGATAAAGTCTGCCACATATGTATGCATGTAGCAAGCTTTAGTGCTTTTGTTAGAGGATTGATCAAGTCCTTCATAGTAATCCAATCCAAAGTTCCATATAAAGATATGTAAGCCTACGGGCAGAAGGAGGAGGCCACAAATGTTGAGAATCAGGCTTGTGCGAGACCGAAGAGTCTTGAATGCTTTGTGACAGGGGGTTGCAGGCAGAGTTCTGCAGAACACGCAGAGGGAGGAAATGATATAGAGGATCACGATGGATCATGGAATCCATTAGAGCTCTGCAAGAAGAACAGAGGTCAAGGGAGAGTATAGAGTTAAGCTCAGAAGAGATAGCGCGTAGTGGAAGAAGAAGGTCCAGAACCCTTTGAAGAAACCAGGGTCACAGGGAAAAACCACTGAAACAACGAAAAATTTCTAAGTAAAAGGAATTGCGAAGAAGTGTAAAGTGATGCACAACAGCCATTAGATCTCATAAATCAACAACTGAGATCAAATTGCAGCGGCGGTATCCCTTTTTAAGTCGTTGGAACGAACCTTTGAGTTGAGCGATTGTGATAATGCGATAGATCCTAGACCATCGGATCGAAAGTCCAGATTGACGGCCCAGATCTAATCGCTAATCGCATATCGACGCTTTGAAGCAGTCAAGGGTCAGTGTGATAGAATGCCGATAGGCTGATCGGCGATGCGCCGATAGCCGTTGGATTGGCAACGAGATGGATGGTGGAGATTGAATCGGAGGTTGGCAATCAGAGCAGCGGAAGAATTGATATGGAGGAGCGAACGCGATGAAATTATGAATGCAAATATATAGAATTTGAAGTCCGGGTATATGTGTTCGGAGCGGAGTTTAATGTATTCCTTCACATTTGTATTAAGTTTTGTGCTGAAGGTTTTAACGCCAATTGAAGTGATTTAAACATTTCGATAGGTGAATATCACAGTCGGAGAAGAGGGGATGTATATATGTATGTATAAATCCCGATGGGAGCGATAGTCAATTGCAATGAAAGTATCCTCGGGTAATGCGCAGAGGCCATACCAAGGGAGGAAAATGTGTTTTGGGAGTATTTTCCTTTGTAAATGGATTTTCCCTTTGTAATGGGTTATAAAGTGAAAGAGCACCGATGGGAGGTTTTAGGCGGGTGATTGAGTTCCTATGCACAGGAACTGATAAATGGGCCGTACCCAGTGATGGTTGAAGTTTTGACAGCTTAGAAAGTTGGAAAGCCTAGGACTAAAGTGTTTATGCATACTGTGGGTATATGTTGGGTAACATGGCATGGTGTTTGGCTAAGTATGGGTATATGCTGGGGATCCCTGCACCAATTTGGCCCTTTTCCAACCTATATAATGAAAATGCTACCCGTTTCTTAAAAAAAAAAATTACTATAAATTTATAAATTTTATATAATGGTAACTATTTTTAAAACATTAAAGAATGACACAATTACTTCCCTATTATCAATATTTTTATTAATATAAAGTAATTGTATGCATAGTTAATATTTTATTATTTATTATCAATATATTATCAAATATAAATAAATTTTTACCATAGTGTTACTATATAAAGTAATCATATGAATGGTGATTAAATTTATATAAATTCATTCTACTTATGTATTTTTTATGGGGGAAATATCTCCCAAATCCATTCAAAAGAACAAGAAATATTCATCATATAAATTCTTAATAAGAAAAAACTATATGAAAGGAATTTCCCCATTCACCATATAGCTATAACAAACCACTTATATAAGACTTTACCTATTCTCAAAAAATCATAGTAGATCAAATAACAAACCATAGTGAACCATAGTAGTGCATATATTACTATTTGACAACAATGTTGACATTGAAAGTCGAACAAGAATGAAATTTCAAAAAAAAATCATTCCGTTTCATTAGAAATTTGTTTAAAAAAAAGAAAACATTTAACTTAGTAAAATTGGTTGTAGGCCTTGAAGCTATTCTCTCCTAAGTTTTCGGCCTACTTCCCTATCACAAACATCTACACATTGTCAAATGGTTGACTCGACCATCTATAAAATCTAGAGAGTCTAATAAAAACTTGTGGGGTGGAGATTCATTTCTAATCACAAACATCTACACATTATCAAATGGTTGACTCGACCATCTATAAAATCTAGAGAGTCTCATAAAAATTTGTGGGGTGGAGATTCATTTCTAATTAAATTTTAAAAGAGTCATAAAAAAAATTGTGGTGTCAAGATTCATTTCGAATTAAACTTTAAAAATAGAACGATTGTCTATACTCAATTTTCAAAGTTTTTATTAGATTATATTTTAAAATTTCTTCCAAATTTAAAATAAAAAATATTATAAAACTATATTTTCCCCATCTTTTTAACCTTTTAATAATTTAATTTGTAAAGTTTTAATTTTAATTTATATAGATTTCTATAGAATTATTATATATAATAATTATTTTCATTTATTCAATATTATACATCTAAAATTTGTAATAAAACTTATATATAAATATAAAATAAAAATTATGCAATCAAACTTATATAATTAATATAATTTATATACAACTTACAATTAAATCAAACTTATATAATGTTTAAGATATGTTATTAATTTGAATTCAAATATTATTTATAACTATTATATAAAATATGTTATTAATTTGATTTCAAATATTATATATAACCAAAATGGTATGTACTCTAAATACAATATGCTTTTATATCTTTTAAATAATATATAATATTAATCTATATTTTTTATCTTTTAAATAATATATAATATTAATATCAATATGTACTCTAAATACAATATGCTTTTATATCTTTTAAATAATATATAATATTAATCTATATTTTTGTATCTTTTAAATAATATATAATATTAATATCAATATAAATAGTACTATCCATATTATTTATTAGAATGAATATTCCAAAAATATGTATGTTAGATTATTTATTGATTTCAATACAAATATTATATGTTGTTAATGTTCAATTTAAAGATGAAATGGAGAAATTTTATGTAACTTATGCTTTAAAGTTTTTTACATTTTTCTCAATTTGTGTTTAAAAACATTTTAACTATTTATTCATTATAATGATTGTGGAATTTTAATTAAACTTTGTGCATATTTAAATGAAAGTCTCATATATAAACATGGTTTTTATTTTTGAAATATTGTATATAATATATGTATTTAAAGATGTATATTTTTTTTGATGCATTTGTTTGATATAAAAGGTATTAATAGTTGTTAATTTAAATCTAAATGTTAATACATGAAAACAATTTTTATCTCTAGAATATAAAATATTCTTATAATATTGATCATTTATATTATTTACTTTTGGTTTAAAATCAAAGTTTCAAAGTTTTACACATCTCATCCATGGTTGATTGTAACATCAATTACATTTTAGATATTGTATAATCTCTATGTTGAGTGGTGAAGGAGTTACACATCTTCTTTCTACTAAAAAGTAGAAGTAGCACATATGGATGAAATTATTTTTTTTAGTGCCAATTACACATGATCTATCTAATTATGTTATCTCCCATGGACATTGAAGTGTTTTGTTTATAGCTGATATTGAAATGGTTTTTTTTTATTAATATTTATGTTCGACCCTCAAAAATTTTATGTTCAATATTGAATAATTTCCATTATTACATTTTTTATGTATTTGTGTATTTTATTTATCTTAATGTAATGTTGCATGGCGAACACAGTAATTAATATTATTAATATCAATACTAAATAATATTTTTATTATAATTTTATATTTAGCTACTATATAAAATAAATATATAAAATAATCACGTTAATGTATAGGTAAAATAGATTCTATTTATATTGATCTTTTAGGGCGGAGTGGGGAAATATCTTCCATATCTATTGAAAAGAACTAAAAAGAACTAGTAATTTTCATCATATAATTGTTTAATAATAAAAATTTACATGAACTGAATTTCCTATTCACCTTAAATAGATAACAAACCATCTATATAGTACTTCACCTATTCGCAAGAAAACATAGTAAACCAAAGAACAAACCATATTAAACCATAGTGGTGCATATATTACCATTTGACATCATTGTTGACATTAAAAGTACACCAATATTTAGTATAAGAACTGAACTTTAAAACTAAGCTTCCTCTAAGAATAGTTCATTACATTTCATTGGAAAATAGTTTATTACATTTCATTGGAAATTATGTTTCAAAAATAAAGACACTAATACTTTGTAAAATGGCTCATATGCCTTTGAAGTTATCCTCTTCTAAGTTTATTCCCGCTTTCCTATCACAAACATCAACCTTGGTGTATCTTCATTGTCCAGAACTACATGCCAATAAAAACATTAACAAAGAAAAATATTTAGCATTGTTAAAAAAAATCTGAATATTACTAAGAAAGAATTAATTCCCACATATTATGAGTATAAGATCTGTCAAATCCATATATGAATTTAAGATATGTTATTAATTTGAATTCGAATATTATAGAAAATGATAACAAAAGGAGTAACATTTTTCCCCAACTAACATTATGTAAGTGTGTTTAGAGGAACGTGACACTTGTCCATGATTATTTTATCCCTGCACTAAAATTATTAACTTTGATATTAAATTTACCTTTCCTCAAACTTCACATGTTCAAATCTAGAATCAATGGGCTTTTCGGCATGTTTGTGCCAATTTCTTGAATTGCTACTTTATTTTATTGAGATTTTATCAGAAACCATTAAAAAAAATAAAGTTAGAGTTGATTGCATGACATAGTTGTTGAGTCACGAATTGGGTATGTAGTTACTATTAATCTCATCATCCTTTTCCTTTATTCTTATCTTTTCTATATTGTAATGAGTTAATATATTGAGGAATTATGGTAAGAAATGAAGGAATTATTTGCAGTTACGATTTAGCTAACTTTTACCCTTCTTTATGCAAGAAAACAACAAAAGGGACAATTGTTGTTCCCTAACGAAGGAACAACAAAAACCAACAAGCAAAGGAAGGAACGCGGCGGTTGCGGACAAGGCTAAAGGCAAATCAGGAGGATCAACATGAGAAAGGAAAGGATGTCAGAAGTTAGAAATCGGTTGCGAATCCCTCAGGATTGGGAGATCCCGAAGGATCGCATTTACCATTTATCTTTTACCCTTTCTGATTATAAAAGGAGACGATTGTAAGAAGAAAGGGGGAGTCTCTGTTATTATTGAAATTGTGATTTTAATTACAAACTCTCGCTATTGGGAGAACACGGTTATATTGTAATGCTACTTACATTCGATGATTAATACATAATTGAAGTTGCTGTTCCCTCGCATTATCTGAAGTAGCTCAGCAGTGTTCACTTGCGGCTAAGGGCCCGGCCTCTGGTGGATTTAACTGCTTTCTTTGTGTCATACATTTCCAATTCTTGCAAGTGTGATTGGTTTGATAATTTTCCTGCTTTTTGTGATTTTATCTCCTTCGCTATTTATTTCCTGTATTAACAGTATATCTCTACTTTATATGATTTACGACATTGTCGTTTGATTCAGTTTCTCTTCATTACAAATTAAGTTACTTAGATAAGTATTTGGATTGATTTAATCAACTGTAAAGAGTTTAATTATCGCTACTGGACTCTCAGATTGATATAACTGCTATTAGGATTATTTAATGAAGATTGAGTTTGATTTAGATTAAAATCCGTTAAGAAGAGATGAGTTATTGCTATTGTACTCTCAATTGATGATGCTGTTACTTGAATTGCTGTAAGATTTGATTTCGATAGAGGATTGAGTTTTGATATTTCCTTTCATAATTGCAATTATAATTTGTTAGATGCATCCGTTTACTCTTGTATTAAAAGATCTATATTGCAATTTAGGAAACATTACTCTAGGAATTAATAGCAGCCACATATTGTGTACACACTTGAAATAAGAGGACTTGCCCGGGTTGATGATTAATGTGGGATGATTAGGAGTTTTAAAAGGCACCTTTTATCAACCAACATTTTGGCGCCGTTGTAGGGGAGAGTGTAACCATTTACAAAGAGTGATTATATTTGATAATTGCCGTTGAGGAAGAATTGGGTATTGAAAATGGAAGGTAAGAACCTACGTAACAAGCAAGTAAAGTGTTTGCTCCTCTGCCCGCTTTTTAGCACAATTACAGAAAACTAAAGTAGGTAGTTGATGCTTGTCTGTTGAGAGAGATCTGGGTATTAACAATGGAAGGTAAGAACCTGCGTAAGGAGCAAGTAAAATTCCTGCTCCTTCACCCGCTTTCCAGCAGATTTGTTAGGAACTTAGGGTAGAGATAAACATTTGAATTGTTTGCATGAATGACTAAGAAGAAAAGACCAGAAAACAATCCAATTCCACTACCCAAACCTGAAAAATCTAAGGGACCGATGACCCTTGGACGATCAACTTTCATAGACGATATCTTAAAGAACGCTGAATCTCAGCCATTAGTAGGTCCCCGAACCGTTGCTTCCAGACAACCTACTGTCTCCCTTCGGGTCATAGGCTCACCATATGTAGCCTATGTTGATGTCCACAGTAAAACGGAAGGAATTGAGAAAAGTTTTCAAGAAATTGAAAATTCGCGCCCAATTCCCTCACAAGAAGGGAATTCTTGTAACATTCATGAAGGAGGAGAAACAGGGGAAACAGAGGAATCAAGATCCCCTCAGGTAGTAATTGAGCAAAGGACACCCAATATCCCAGACTGAGGGAGTGCTGTTAAGATCATTTCCACCCATTTTAGACATCCTAGGGATAACTCTCTAGTTCTAGAAATCCCGGAAGGGTACTGGCATATATTTGATCAAATGGCCAACAATCCACAAGCACCACAAACCTCTACATTACAGTATCCCATCGTTGACACAGCTGTCAACGCACCCATGAAAGCTATCCCTCTACAACATATTCCTACCTTTCATGGACTCACATCAGAGGATCCAGATGCATTTCTGTTTGAATTTGATGTATAATGTTGGGGTTATGATTACACCACCGAACCCCAGAAACTAAAGCTGTTTCCCTCTACATTAAAAGGAGTAGCCCTCTGTTGGTTTATGGGACTACGTGGGGTAACCATAAATGATTGGGATAAAATGAAAACCACTTTCCTTAAAAAATATCAGGACTATTGTAGATCTAGGGAACTAAAAGATGAAATATTCCAAATGGTAGCAAGACCAAGCAAAATGTTGGAAGAATATGTGGAGCGTTTTCAGTATAACCTCAAAAGGTCTCCCTACGCAACTTTGCCTTTGCCTGATAATGTGCTAAAAACTACACTGATTAAGGGAATGAAAGACCAATGGATAGAGACATTAAATATTATGGGTAAAGGTGATATATATCAAGAAGACTATGCTAACATTGTTAATTTGTGTATCAGGTGCTCAAGAGGCAGTACGAGATTGAAACCAGTAGAACGTGATATAACCACTAGGGACAACAAAATCTCTGGCGGAAGCATTACTCGTGCAGAAATCGGCAACCTACTGGAGGATTTTAAAACAACTATCTTGGGAACTCTGATGACGCAATTAGACATCATGCAAGCCAAGCAGAAGTAGGCTGAAGCAGAACAGAGCCTGGTGATCTTTTTCCCTTGATGCAGGAAGAAGCATAGTCATAAAGAATGCTCACTGGATATGGTACAAACATGTGCCATATGCACTAAATATCATGCCACAGAAAGCTTCCCATCACTCCCAGGGTTAAAAGCAGTCTTTAAGGAGGCAGAGGAAGAAACAGAACCAGTCTACCTACTAAATCAGCGTCGCCAATGGCAAGCATGACAAACAGGTATGCCTACTGACCCATCTTCTTTCTTTTAGCCCTCGTAATATAATGCTCAACAATACACAAGAGCTACATGGCAAAAACAACCACCTTTTCCTAATTGGTCACAACAACCATTCTCTATGCCACCTTGGTCCAATCAATCAAATCAAAATAATAGTTGGCCAAATTCCCCTTACTTCCCACCATTTTGACAGAACAATACATATCCATCCCAATGGCCACCCTCTACTTCACAGAACCAAAAATGGTAGTCAAGCTGGCAAAGACCTATAAACCAGCTAGTAGGAACAATCCCCCTGTCTCAACCTACACTACCAGCACCTTACACATTGCAGCAAAACCCTCAACCCAATCTACGACCACAGCTCCCAGCCCTGCACAACCCAAATCCCAACAATAGACCCGTCCAATCCGTGCAAATTATTAAAGGACCAGAGCTAGAAATTGAGTTGAGGGAGTGTAATGAACTCCAATTAAGGTATGGATAGATAATTGAGTCAAAGGCGGACAAAAACATACAAATAGAAGATCTAGTGCCATACTCCCCTGCTTACCCTGTTTCATGGCCTCATGAAAAGCAAGTAATTCGTATGCAGAGCAGTTAAAGAGTAGGCTGGAGAAGGAACGTCATAAAGTGGTCTACAACCATGGTTCTGGGTCAAGAGCTCAAAGATGAGCCCTGTTTGTCCTTCAGGCAATTCGTATATAGCCCGATAACCTTCAGTAGGATACCAAATGATGGGGCTACGAAATCGACATCCTAACCAATAAAGTCCTTCTCTCAAAATTAGATTGCTATACATGACAAAACGGTCTGTAGCTAGTTTAAAATTTCTGTAATTAAATGGCTTTCTATCCTAGACACTAATAGTGGAGACTGTCCACCTGAGCTTGGATGTAGCCAAAGAACTTTCTTGAATGGAGAGGAAGTATTCTACTCCCTTCTGTACAATCTCCTTCTGAATAGGTCCTAAAATTTAAATCACCCCTTCCCTTGTCATCAGACTCTTATGGTTGGAAAGCATTTGCAAAGGGTGCTTGGGTTCAGCTCTTACCCAAAGATCCAATCCATGCTCTTGTCATTGGAATTTTTTATGGACCTTGAACCATTTCAGTTGATTGACTGCAAATGAGATAAAGTCTTGGAATTGAATATCTCCCACAAAAGGGTTGGGGTTCTTTTCCACCTCTTCCTCTAATACAAAATTGTTTAGGTAAAATTCACAAAGCAACATTTGAACTTTTACCCCATGCTGTTTGCAACAATTTATAAAATATTCAATTGTTTTTAATTCGATTGGTTTTCCAGCTCTCACGGCTTTAATTTTCAAGAGCAAGTATTGTTCTAACAAAAACAAGGCATAATTATTGGCAGGGGATCTACATGCCAAGACATCTGTATGTAGTGAGTAGATAGTGTCTGTTTGGCTTATGACCCTTTCTAATCTTAGCTCAATTTTCTCAAATTTCTCTTCTGCTTTTCGGTATCTGTCGAAGGTCTCGCTCTCTGATGTATTCATGTCTCGAAGCTGCCTCTGCAATTCTTGGTATTTTTGCTGGGAAACAGTTTCTTGTTCAAGCCGTTCTAAGGCGAGCCGAGCCTGTGCTAATTCTTCTTGAAGATTCACTATAATGGGGTCATTGCGTGTCATGACATCTTTGGCTTGAATGGTTGTCTGAGTAATTCTGGTATGAGAAGGGGTGCCTTCTATCTGTGTTTCTTTATTGTCGAAGGTCCAAGCCTCCGTCTGAGTAGCCATGCTGTAGGAGGGTACATCCTCCGTTTGAGTAGTTATGTTGTAAGAGGGTACAACCTCTGTTTGGGTAGCTACTTATATTAGAATGGTGTGTTGTTCCTTCTGAGTGATAACAGGTTGAGTGGGTATGGGCTTAGTTTGAGTCCCTGTAGTCCTCCCTTCATATGAATCTATCTATACAACCGCATTTGTTATCTCGGGGTTTTGGCCGAGACCTTTCCCGCTGTAATTTCCTTTATCTTTCCTCTGAGCCTTTTTATCGTTTTGCAAAGCCTTTGCTGTTCCTTCCTAAGTTTTTTTAATTTGGCTCTGTACTTTTTCGGCAGAGCAACCGTTCTGTTGACAGTCTCATTCATAGTTTCTGCTTCTAAAGAGCCTGGTTTCTCATCCTGGCTTTGTTCTAAAAGGATCGTGTCTCTAGATTGGATATTGGTTTCTCGAATTATTTCGGCTTCTTCCTCTTGGCCTATGTTTTCTGTGCTTAGGCCTACCTGGCTGGTTTCTACTGGAGGCATGTTACTAAATTGGTTTCCTTCTTCTTGAATGGCCTTTGCATCTATTTCTGCTTCATGGCTTGCATCTTTTGAGGGAGATAGAATTCTGGCATTGCTAGAATTCTCAAGAGATTGGGTTGCTCCCAAATTAAGATTGAGCAGGCTTTCAGGCTATATGTATTCGGTCATGTTGGCCAGGACCTGGGCCAATTCAAAATCGTCCAATAAGTCACCTTGGGGACTCGTGCTTGGTGTTGAGGGAAGTCTTGATTCATTTCTTTGCTCATCTCCAGAATGTCTTGTTTCTTCCTCATGGTCTAATTCAGGGTTATCCTGCCCTTCTATCTGCAAGTGTTGTTCACTTCCTGGGTTGGATAATTCTATAGGTTGACTAATACTGCCTTGAGGATTTTTGGCCGCTCCTACTTTTGACCTTAGCCTTGTGGATTGTCTGCGCTTTTGAGGTATGTTCCTTGCAAGGGTAGTCCTCTTCCTTTTCGGAACAGGGTTTGGTGCAGGTAGAGCTAAACCTCCTTCAAGAGCAAATATTAGTTCCTCCCAGCTTGATTGTTGTTGGGCGAGGTTATAACTAACTATTAGCCTGATCAAACAGTGGTGGCTTACTACGGTTTCTATGTGTTGGGACCGTCTTAGCCTCTCGACGGTGTCATGCAGTAAAAAATTCAATAATGCAGGTAAATTTACAGAGCACTTTTGTTTTAGAACTGCTAAGAGTTTGAGTTGACGCGACCTTACCATGTCTTTGTGCCCGTCGCATGTGATGTAATTTTGGACGATTCTTGCTAATTCTCCCCATGGTTCTCCAAGCGAAGATGGCTAAATGCCTTTGCCTTTTTTGATCAGATCCTATCCTCTGTCCTTCAAGGCTTCGATAGCATCATGCAACTTCAATCGTTTGTTAGCCCATACGGGTCCTTCGGCTGGCAACTTGGATACTTCTGCTATCACAGCGTCTGATGCTATGATTTGCCTGCCTCTTACCATGGATTGTCCATTATGTAGATTTCATAGGAATTCAATGGCAATTTCCTCGTTGGGTGGCTGAAATCTCGTAAAGTATGCTATCCACCCGGCTCGAGCTAAAATTTCTCTAGCTGCATCAGAAACAGCCAGTATTAGCGGTTCTCTGCGCATTGTTCTTCCTCCCATACTGCCTGAATTCTACAAACGATTAGTGTAGCAGAGATAACACAACATCAAACAGAGTTGAGTGATGGAATAACAAATGGTTGTAACGGCTATCTTGGGTGATACTTTATAAGCATAAATGCCATTATGATGCCACATGCTCTGTGATCATGGGATGTCATATTGTCCTGCAAAATTAAATAAAAAGATGACACGCATGCATAAGTACATTGGAGCTCCTCGCCCCCCCTTTGAAATAATAGGTCGCCTACGACCGAATGAGTGAAGGGATAACGCACTGGCGGCGAAGTACAGGGGTGCTGAAAGTGGCAAGGTACACATATTAATGAAAGAATCATAAAGGATATCAGAGTGATGAAATCAATGCATATAATGAGAATTATCAATAATTGATAAGATGCCATGAGGTGATACGAGAAGAAAAAAAGACAACTTACGCAGGGAATAATACTTTACCGCCGTTATTCCACTTAAAACTATTGTGATTGATTTTTAAAAGATATCGCATGCATAAAGGTTCAATGTAAGTTAGGAATATAATCTCTCTGTAGTAAAGATAAAACATAAGAAGAGGGCATTATAATAACTATTGATGTATAAAATACAACTTCAATACCACCAACAGAGCTTCTGATGCCTGCAGGCGTCTATAGCCTTGACAGAGTTGCTTTCTAACCCTTTGGAACCATGGTCCTCTATGTATAATTGGGGAAGTGCATTATGATATCCAGAATAGAGACCAATGTGTTGGCATGGTAACCAAATGAACACATTTCCATTCACTAGGAAGTAGCGAAAAGTGGTCAGGTCGGCTCGTAATGAGACCTCCTATTCCAAGGACTTTATTTCTTGATGCATCCATTGGATCATATCCCTGGTGTGGTGGCCATAGTGGGAATGCCACTTTGCTACTTCCTTATGATCATGGTAGGTTGGTTCGTGATGAGACCCCCTATCCTCCATCTGTGGAAAAAAATCATACAATTGTTAGTGAATATATATATATATATATATGTTTCTAATTTTTTTTTTTTTGAACAACACTTCCTATTTATATATAGAGGGTGGCTCAGCACTCCTTAAGAGTAGGGATGGCGGAAGAAGTTTTAACATATCAATAGAGAAGAAAAAATTATGCCCTTAACCTTATTAATGATAATGAACAGAGAGAGTTATAGGGGCTAGGGGAGAACCAACATGGTACAGATAATCAATCAATTTGATTTATAGTGGAAATGAGGACAGTGAAGTGATATAGATGGTTGTGTCCTTTCTTTTTCAATCAATACAAAGCAATCTTTGTTAAACATGATAATATTCAAGATATTTGCCTATTCTAGTAAATTCCATATTTGTTATCCTTACATATGTATTTGTATACTTATGGCGTAGAGAGGATCATAGAGAGTGAGTAGGGATGGTCATGCAAAGGAAAGAAAGGGTGTTCTTCAAAAAAAATACTCACAAAGTGCTATTTACTAAAGGAAGCAACAAAAGAAAACTTCACACAAAAAGTGATATTCCTTATTGGGAACAACAAGGAAAGACACACAAAAAGGGTGTTGTTCCTTAGAGGGAACAACATCTGTTCCCTGTAAGGAACAACAAATAAAAAAAATACATGCAGATGGTGTTGTTCCCTATAGGGAACATCAACTGTTCCTTGTAGGGAACATCAACTGTTCCTTGTAGGGAACAACAAAAAGATGTATACACAAAAGTGTTGTTCCTTAGAGGGAACAACAGCTGTTCCCTGTAAGGAACAACAAAGGTAATGCACACGAAAATTGTTGTTCCCAATAGGGAACAATAGAGCAAAATTCACACGAAAATTGCTGTTCCTTGTATGCTACGCTAGCTGTTCCTTGTAGGGAACAGTAGCTGTTCCCTATAGGGAACAACAAAACGAAATATAGACAAAAATTTTTGTTCCTTGTAAGGAACAACAGCTGTTCCCTGTAGGGAACAACAACTGTTCCCTGTATGGAACAATAAAGCAAAATGCACGCAGAAATTGTTGTTCCCTAGAGGGAACAATAGCTGTTCCCTAGAGGGAACAACAGCTGTTCCCTGGAGGGAACAACAGCTGTTCCCTGTAGAGAACAGCAAGGGAAAATACACATGAAGATTGCTATCCCCTGTAGGGAACAACAAAGGAAAAATAGAGGAAAAAAACTAATATACAATCCATTATCCAAGCAAATCCAATCTAAAAAAAAGGGAAATTTATGTACAAGTTTAAAAAAAAAGTAAATTCTTCACTGGACTGGTGCTGTGGGAGGGTTGTCCTCCTCAGCAAGAATTTGTATTGTGGAATCTTCCCGTAGCTGCTGGAAAAAGGATTCCCTTGTAAGCGGTTTGTGATACAGGCATACTCGATGTCCATTTGCTTTAAAAGAGTAGCCAGAGCCATCAATGGTGGCTAATGTAAGGGTGCCATTATCATGCACCTTTTGTATCTCGTATGGGCCTAACCATCTGGTCTAGAGTTTTCCTGGGAAATCCTGGAACCTAGAATCATACAGAAGTGCCCAATCACCTTCATGGAAGATCTTCTTGATGAGGGCATCATGCCATTTCGCTCTTTATTGTTGGATCAGTGCAGTATGCTGAAGATCTAATTGCCGGATTTCATCTAATTCATTGATTTGATGTAGCCTATTAATCTGTGCTTCATTCAGATCCAAGCCTACTTCTTGAGCTATCCTCAATGTCTGAAGATAGGTTCTTTGCCAAACACTAGCTGATATGGGGAATATCTTGTGGTATTTCTCCATGTCGTGCGATATGCCCACAGGGCTTCTGGCAATCAGGTAGCCCCGTCACATCTATGCGATGCGACTGTCTTTGTCAGTATAGCCTCGATTACTTTATTGGTATTTTCTACCTGGCCGTTTGCTTGCAGGTGGTATGGAGATGTGATTCTGTGCATGATATGATGATTTTTTAATGTAGCAGAAATATTATGGCCTACAAATTGTGGCCCTCCATCCATGATTATTTCTCTAGGCAAGCCATACCGCATGAAGATTTGGAAAAGAAAGTGGATTACTGAGTCCTCCGTTGCCCGTGGTAATGCTTCTGCCTCCACCCATTTCATCACTTATTTTGTTGCAACCAGTATATATGTCTTTTGATTAGATGATGGGTTTATTGGGCCAATAAAATCTAATGCACAGTGTTCAAAAGGTTCAATGACTAACTATGGATGCAGGGGAATCTCGTCAGACTGTCCAAGGTGGCCCATTCTTTGGCAGCTATTGCATGCCTGGACAAACTTCTTGGCGTCCTTAAAAATGGTGGGCCAATAATAGCCCATCTGTAAGACTTTGTGACCAGTCCTGCAGTCTGCAAAATGCCCACCGCAAGGTCCATCATGGCAAGCTTTTAGGATGTCAAAGATTTCATCTTCCCTGACACACCTTCGGATATGCATATTGGCTCCTATGTGAAAGAGGTATCCTCCGATCCAGGAGAACCGAGTGCTGCGTTGTACTATTTGTTTTCTTTCATTGGGTGTCAGATGCTTGGGTAATTTTCCGACTTCTAAGTAGTTTGCAACATCTGCGTACCACGGTGTTTTCACGATTACATCAAATAAGTGCTCATCAGGGAATTGGTCCTCTACTGTTGCCGAGTCGTTTGTCTTTGGTATACGTGAGAGGAAGTCTGCCACCAGATTTTCCTTTCCTGGTCGATCCTTGATTGTTATGTCGAATTCCTGCAAAAGGATCAACCATCGTGTCACTCTTCCATTCGTAACAGGTTTATTAGCTAAATATTTAATAGCAGAGTGATCAGTATACAAAACCACATGGTATCCTGTTATATAATGTCTGAATTTGTTAATAGCATAGATTACAACCAAAAATTCTTTTTCGGTCACAGTGTAATTAAACTCAGCAGGAGATAAATTTTTGCTGATGTAGTATATCATATAAGGCTTTTTCTCTTCCTCCTGTACGAGAACTGCTCCAATGGCTGTATCTGATGCATTGGATGAGATCTGAAATGGAAAATCCCAGTTTGGGTCCCATAATACCGGGGCTGTTGATACTAGCCGTTTTAAATATTCAAAAGCAATGTCACATTTGTTAGTCCATATGAAATCGATATTTCTTGTTAATGCATATAATGGTGTAGCAATTTGGTAGAAATTATTTATAAATCTTCTATAGTATCCAGAAAATCCCAAAAAACTACATACCTCAGTTTATGTGTAGGGGGTAGGTATCAAGAGGATTATCTGATTTTTTGCTTGATCTACTCGAATTCCAGCTGCTGAGATGTAGTGACGCAAGATGAGGCCCTCGGTCATCATCATGTGGCATTTCTCATGGCTTAAGTAGAGCCTGGTAGCAATGCACCTTTGCAGAACTTTATCTAGCTTTTGTAGTGCGGGCTCGAAGTCATCTCCATAGGGTGTAAATTCATCCATGTACACCCCGAGCCCCTCATTTATTAAGTCTGAAAAAATGCTGAGTATGGCCCTCTGGAATGTGGCAGGTGCGTTGCACAGTCCAAAAGGTAAGACCCTGTAAGCAAATGTCCCCTAGGGGCATGTGAAGGTAGTCTTATCCTGGTCTTCAGGGGCGATTTGGATTTGGTTGTAGCCATTGAAGCTGTCTGGGAAAGAGAAGAAATTTTTACCTGCCAATGTGTCCAAGACCTGGTTGATGAACGAGAGGGGGAAGTGATCTTTTTGGGTTGATTTATTAAACTCTCTATAATCAACACATATATGCCACTTCCCATTCTTTTTAGGCACCACAACTAATGGAGAAACCCATTTTCTATCAGATATAGGATAGATGAAATTTACATCGAACAGTTTTTGCAGTTCATCTCTAACAACATCTTTAAGGTGAGGGTTTAACCTTCGTTGAGGTTGTCGAATGGGCCTTGCATCTTTCTCTATATAGATGTGGTGCATGCATAATTGGGGATCAATCCCTTTCATATTTGGGTAATCCCAAGCGAAAGCCTCTTTATATTTTCTAAGGAGTTGAACAAGCCTCTGCTCCTGGTCATTAGTGAGGTTTTTGTTGATGTTTAGGACTTTCCCTGGCTCAATTTCAATGGTTTTGCTGTTATAAATAGTTGTTGTTGGTATTGTCTGGTCATTAATATCTTTTAAGGGATCTTCTTCCATTTCGTTATCCAGGGTTGCTTCGATCATGTGACATTTTAGATTGGATACGACATCTGGTTGGTTAATGTAAGTGTTAATGATGTCATCTTCTGTTTGATCCTTAAATTCGAGAGCATCTTCTACAGTTAGCGGTGATCGAATGTTTTCAGTTAAATATGATACAGGTTGTTTTCTAGTTTTTATTATTGTTAGGCTTGGCTGAGCTGGAGGATATAAAGCTAGATTCTTCACATTACTTCCTCTTGCTATCGTCATGCTGCCTGTTCGACAGCTTATGTAAGCATCTGCGGTTGCTAGCCAAGGTCTTCCTAGAATTAGGGGATGTCCATCTAGTGGTTTCTAGGATTGATAATCAGGAAATCTGCTGGGTATTCCCAAGAATATACAGACACCATTACATCATGTAATGTCCCTTTTGGTTTGAAAATCAATCGGTCAGTAAGTTCCAGTAGGATCGTAGTTGGATCCAAGGCTGTAATGCCAAGATTTTGACAGGTTGTTGTTGTAAGAATACTAATGGCTGCTCCTAAATCAACTAATGCATTGGGGAAGGAAGATCCATTTATTTGTACTGTGACTATAGGGTTTCCTGGGTCCTCATATTTCACCGGTGTTTCTCTGCCTGATAATAAATCAGACAAAGTTCCAACTACGTGGACAATTGGGGTTGTTTTATTTTCCTCTTAGGATTTTTAGTACACAATTCCTTAATAGTTTTTACATAAATTGGAATGTCAAGAATAGCCTGGAGGAGGGGTATTTTTACACAAATATTTTTAATTCTCCCAGAAGATCGAAATTAGGATATTCTATTGGGCGGGGTATAATCAATCTCTCTTGGGAATGGTGGAGAGAAGGTAATCGTTTGATCGTGGCTTTTCTGTTTAACTGTATTCTCCATTTGAGGTGTTTGTTCTACAGGTAATAGATCTTCTATTTGGATGTTTTTATCTGCCTCTGACTCAATTATCCGTCCAGACCTTAATTGGAGTTCATTACACTCCCTCAACTCAGTTTCTAGCTCCGGTCCTTCAATAATTTGTACGGATTGGATGGGTCTATTGTTGGGATTTGGGTTGGGTTGGGCTGGGAGTTGTGGTCGTAGATTGGGTTGAGGCTTCTGCTGCAATGTGTAAGGTGCTGGTAGTGTAGGTTGAGACAGGGGGATTGTTCCTTCTCGCTGGTTTGTAGGTATTTGCCAGCTTGACTGCCACTTCTGGTTCTGTGAAGTGGAGGGTGGCCATTGGGATGAATATGTATTGTTCTGCCAAAATGGTGGGAAGTAAGGGGAATTTGGCCAACTATTATTTTGATTTGATTGATTTGAACAAGGTGGCATAGAGAATGGTTATTGTGACCAATTAGGAAAAGGTGGCCGGTTCTGCCACATAGCTCCTGTGTATTGTTGAGCATTATATTGTGAGGGCTGAAAGAAAGAAGATGGGTCAGTAGGCATACCTGTTTGTTGTGCTTGCCATTGGCGATGCTGATTTAGCAGGTAGACTGGTTCTGTTTCTTCCTCTGCCTCCTTAAAGACTGCTTTTAACCCTGGGAGCAATGGGAAACTTTCTGTGGCATGATCTTTAGTGCATATGGCACAGGTCTGTACCATATCTAGCGGGCATTCTTTATGACTATGCTTCTTCCTGCATCTAGGGAAAAAGATCACCAGGTTCTGTTATGCTTCAGCCTACTTCTGCTTGGCTTGCATGATGTCTAATTGCGTCGTCAAAGTTCCCAAGATATCTGTTTTGAAATCCTCCAGCAGGTTGCCGATTTCTGCACAAGTAATGCTTCCACCAGAGATTTTACTGTCCCTGGTGGTTATATCACGTTCTATTGGTTTCAATCTTGTACTGCCTCTTGAGCACCTAATACACAAATTAATAATTTTAGCATAGTCTTCTTGATATATATCACCTTTACCCATAATATTTAATGTCTCTATCCATTGTTCTTTCATTCCCTTAATCAGTGTAGTTTTTAGCACATTATCAGGCAAAGGTAGAGTTGAGTAGGGAGACCTTTGGAGGTTATACTGAAAACGCTCCACGTATTCTTCCAATGTTTCGCTCGGTCTTGCTACCATTTGGAATATTTCGTCCTTTAGTTCCCTAGATCTACAATAGTCCTGATATTTTTTAAGGAAAGCGATTTTCATTTGATCCCAATCACTTATGGTTCCCCCACCTAGTCCCATAAACCAACGCAGGGCTGCTCCTTTTAATGTAGAGGGAAACAACTTTAGTTTTTGGGGGTCGGTGGTGTAATCATAACCTCGACATAATACATCAAATTCAAATAGAAATGCATCTGGATCCTCTAATGTGAGTCCATGAAAGGTGGGAATATTTTGTAGAGGGATAGCTTTCATGGGTGCGTTGACAGCTATGTCAACGATGGGATACTGTAATGTAGAGGTTTGGGGTACTTGTGGATTATTGGCCATTTGATCAAATATATACCAGTACCCTTCCGAGATTTCTGGAACTAGAGAGTTATCCCTAGGATGTCTAGAAGGGGTGGAAATGATCTTAACAACACTCCCTCGGTCTGGGATACTGGGTGTCCTTTTCTCAATTACTACCTCAGGGGATCTTGGCTCCTCTGTTTCCCTTGTTTCTCCTCCTCCTTCACGAATGTTACAAAAATTCCATTCTTGTGAGGGAATTGGGCGCAAATTTTCAATTTCTTGAAAACTCTGCTCAGTTCCTTCCATTTTACTGTGGACCTTAGCGTAGGCTACAGATGGTGAGCCTGTGGACCGATGGGAGACAGTAGGTTGTCTAGAAGAAACGGTTCAGGGGCCTACTGATGGCTGAGATTCAGATTTATTTAAGATATCATCTATGAAAGTTGATCGTCCAAGGGTCACCGGTCCCTTAGATTTTTCAGGTTTGGGTAGTGTAATTGGATTGTTTTCGGGTCTTTTCTTCTTAGTCATTCATGCACACAATTC
Organism: Pinus tabuliformis; assembly: GCA_031772625.1. NCBI lineage: Eukaryota > Viridiplantae > Streptophyta > Pinopsida > Pinales > Pinaceae > Pinus > Pinus tabuliformis. The sequence continues at coordinate 82,991,002 of CM062807.1, forward strand.
AAATGTTTATCTCTACCCTACGTTCCTAACAAATCTGTTGGAAAGTGGGCGGGGGAGCAGGCATTTTACTTGCTCCTTATGTAGGTTCTTACCTTCCATTTTTAATACCCAGATCTCTCTCAACAGAAAAGCATGAAATACCTACTTTAGTTTTCTGTAATTGTGCTAAAAAGCGGGCGGAGGAGAAAGCACTTTACTTGCTCATTACGTAGGTTCTTACCTTCCATTTTCAATACCCAATTCTTCCTCAGCAACAATTATTAGATATACATCACTCTTTGTAAATGAATACGCTCTCCTCGGCAACGATTCCAAAATGTTGGTTGATAAAAGGTGCCTTTTAAAACTCCTAATTATCCCACATTAATCATCAACCTGGGAAAGTCCTCTTATTTCAAGAGTGTACACAATATGTGGCTGCTATTAATTCAGAGAGTAATGTTTCCTAAATTGCAGTATAGATCTTTTAATACAAGAGTAAACGGATGCATCTAATAAATTCTAATTGCAATTATGAAAGGAAATATCAAAACTCAATCCTCTATCAAAATCAAATCTTACAACAATTCAAGTAACAACATCATCAGTTGAGAGTACAGTAGCAATAACTCATCTCGTCTTAACTGATTTTAATCTAAATGAAACTCAATCTTCATTAAATAATCCTAATAGCAATGATATCAATATGAGAGTCCAATAGCGATAATCAAACTCTTTACAATTGATTAAATCAATCCAAATACTTATCTAAGTAACTTAATCTGTAATGAAGAGAAACTGAATCAAACGACAATGCTGTAAATCATATAAAGCAGAGATATACTGTTAATACAGGAAATAAATAGCAAAGGAGATAAAATCACAGAAAGGAGGAAAATTATGAAACCAATCACACTTGCAAGAATTGGAAATGTATGACACAAAGAAAGCAGTTAAATCCACCATAGGCCGGGCCCTTAGCCGCCACCGAACACTGCTGAGCTACTTCAGATAATGTGAGGGATCAACAACTTCAATTATGTATTAATCATCGAATGTAAGTAGCATTACGATATAACCGTGTTCTCCCAACAACAAGAGTCTGTAATTAAAATTACAATTTCAATAATAACATAGATTCCCCCTTTCTTCTTAGAATCGTCTCCTTTTATAATCAAAAAGGGTAAAAGATAAATGGTAAATGCGATCCCTCAGGATCTCTTGATCCTGAGGGATTCGCAACCGATTTCTAACTTCAGACATCCTTTCCTTTCTCGCGCTGATCCTCCTAATTCGCCTTTAGCCTTGTCTGCAACCGCCGCGTTCCTTCCTTTGCTTGTTGGTTTTTGTTGTTCCTTCGTTAGGGAACAACAATTGTCCCTTTTGTTGTTTTCCTACATAAAGAAGGGTAAAAGTTAGCTAAATCGTAACTGCAAATAATTCCTTCATTTCTTACCATAATTCCTCAATATATTAATGCATTACGATATAGAAAAGATAAGAATAAAGGAAAAGGATGATGAGATTAATAGTAACTACATACCCATTTCGTGACTCAACAATAGTGCACTAAATATTTAATTAGATAAGAATTCATTTAATTATATAAATAAACAAAAATAATTTATAAATGTGTACCTATTGAACCCTTGACAATATCATCAAAAAATAATTGTCGAACATGCCTTTGTTCATTCTGAGATGTAGATCCCTCAATATTTCTATGTTCTTTTGAAGAAAGTACTTTCATTTGCTTGTCCATGCTCTTCCTTGACTTTGAGCGAACTTGCCAACCTTTTCAAATTGTGTTTTTTCCTTCCTTGAATTTCTTTCATGACCACGTCGTATCTTTTTACTTTGTGGGCTCAAAAAACTATGTTTTCTCTTAGTCATAATTCTTGATGGAGACATCATAATGGAAAAAAAATTATTTGTCTCTTCACTAAATGTGCTACACATCTCATCAATGCCATTATCAATTTCTTCTAAATTCTCTAATTTTGTAGGCAATTTTTTTAATATATCCATTAGCTCTTTGTTGATTGATGCACACACAAATTTTGATCTATCAATCTCATATATTGAATTGTTCAATGGTGTAGTTGCAAAATCAATAGTTTATGATAAAATAGGCACATGGTGAATGTTTGATTGGTCTTCGAGCAACAGTCTCATTTTACCTGCTTGATTTAAATCAACTAAAAATATACGACTTTTAGCAATTGGACTAGAAAAATTTGGCAACATGTTAAAGGCCAAGCCGTGTTCACTGGCCCACATTTGAACTTTGAAGATATGCTTACAAACATTTTCATTCAATGCCCAATCACAACTACAAAAATTAAACTCAGACCCTATGCATATGACATTATACCAGGGCTGAGGAGTATCCTTATTTTGGCCACGAACCATAAATTCATTTATACTCTTAGGGTCATGCAGACAATCTTCATCTCATATCTAAATTTCTCTAGACTTCGAGAGTCTCTTGTTTCTTACACTTTGTAGGCCTTATAACTCCTGCTTATTTTAAACGTTGGTTGTGAATATAATATAGTTCAAATTTTTTCAACAACACAAATATTAGCCAATCCACACGTTCGTGGCAGATTTTATTTGCCTCATATAAGTACATATATTTTAGATGCATATGGTAGGACTCAATTGCATTGTTCGTGTCTTGATTAGAATGTGGAAACTTCCGATAAGCTTTTGCCCACATATCTGGAAAAGGTAATGACTAAAAATTATTATCAACTAAAAGATAATGACTAAAAACATTCAATTACAGAGTAATAGTCATGATATGATGTTGCATAACACTTACATATTTTATCATTAGATAGCCAAGTGGTGTCAAAATATTTCAAAAAATGTTCCTCTTCACTAAATTTAGAAAATATTCCTGCAACAACTTTTCGTACTGACTCATCATCCTTGCATGAGTGCATGATTTTCCCTAAAGCACATAAAATGCAGACTTTGTTTTCTTTTCCTTTAACTTTGTTTCCAACATTTTTCACCCATGCTCGATGGACGTGCCATACACATAATAGGATGGAGGAATTAGTTAAACACCTGAATGGTACAACATTAGAATAGAGTAAATTATGAATGAAATATATTTTTCATGTTTCTTTTGTAAAAACAAATATGGTACCTTAATGCTCGAATCTCAGCAGCAACATCATCTGCAGTAAATGCATTTACATTCCAATCGGAGGCTCTTTCATTCCCATTGCAAATAAAGCTACCGACCATTTTTTAATATCATTTGTTGTATTGCGTGAAGAAATCACCCAAGCCACTGGGACACCATTACGATGTTTGTCGAATACCATTAAGGTATAAAGTTGATACTACATTCAAAACACATTATTATAAGTATTATGTTCAACAAAAAAGACTTCTTTTTTATCACTATAGGAATCAAAATATTGATAATACACACCCCATACATATTTGTACTAAATGTAGAATCCATTGACATAACATTCTTGTGTGAATGTGTCACCATCATGGAACACATCCAATGTGTTTGTATGCCTATAATAAATGGTATGTTTTGCACAATATCTTGTTTTTGATAGAAAAAGAAACTATCTGGAAATTGATTGTACCAACATTCGATAGTTGTTGGATCATTGTCATCCTTCATATATTATTTTTGTCTAATATTGTTTTAAATATTAGAAATATCCATCCTTGTCATTAAAGTGTCTCGACCCACCTGTGTAAATAACTCGGCAGATTGGTTCTCCACATCAGACATTAATTTGTCCCAAACCATTATGACATTAAAACCATCTTCAACCATAATTTTCACACTAGCTTGTAAATCAAAGGATATATGTGGCACATACTTGAACATTTGAGGTCTTCCCACTGCACTCTTTCCATGATAGAAAGCACTAGATTTATCAAAATGTCTACACTTAGTGTATGTTATAATAGCATCATTTGGACGCACATAAAGATGATGCATGATGAAGTGACATCTACAACCAACTTTTATGCTTTGGCGTGGACTGTGTTTTTGTTGTTGTTGATCCTTTTGGATTCTTTGTATTTTCATCACATCTTTATCTACATGTCGACTCGGGACCATATGCACACCAATAACTAAATAAGAACAATGATAAGAAATTAGAAAACATGTCTACACATTTTGACTTCATTTGAACTTGAATTAGATGTATCTAATTAATTGAACAAATAAAGACTCACATGGTATATTTGATATATGTGTTAATGCGAGCACATATAACATCCTCCACTTTTTTAGATCGGTTTTTACTAACAACAAATTTAATGGGAGTATCTTCATCAAATTTCTCTCCATTTAAAAAATCTTCCAGTCAACTATAAGGAATAATAGCTATTTGATCCCCTTCAATTTCGTTCCATGTTAGATCTTTAACATAAAATTCTATCATATCTTCTGGGTTTTTAGTGTCCAACTCCATAATTTCATCCCACTTTACCATTTATAGAGTACCTATATAAATATGAAGTATTAGGAGAACAACAAATATGCTAATAAGATTTTATAAATATTTTCCTATATGTGCTTCCTCATTTACAAGTGTGGCTTCTAGATATGCATGTTGATATATCTTTGCGCAATTACAAAAGTCATACATATAGAAAAGTCGAAAGCGCATTTATAAAATTTAATTTCTCTATATCTATTTGTGTATCTATATGCGTATACAAAAGCACTTACATATACAAATGGATTCTTGCATTGAAAATAATTTATTTTGAGAGAGTTTCTTTATGGAATAAAGGAAAATATGAGAAAAGGAAGGTGAAAGGTTAGATTGCATGAGGAGGAAATTGAAGGAAAAATAGAGGAAAATGAAGAAAATAGAGGCCTCAATGATAAAAAGGACTCTGAGGATCAGTTCACAACCTTTTGTCAGTTTAGTTTTGGAGCTCTCTATCTATTCTCTCATTATACTCTTGCACACCTAGAGTTTTCTTGGAGCACTCTTGGAGCTTCTTGACATACTTTGGATTTGGAGAAAGAAGAAAAAGGAAGGAAGGAAAGTGCAAGGGAACAGGTGGATTAGCAGCTATAGTTGGATTTTTTTTCATGTAACAGGTTGCATATATGATTTTATTAATGCATGGTAGATGCATGTGGTTTCTTGGTTATGATCTATCATTGACATGCAGGATTTCCTAGATAGATAGTGGTTTTAGCCTTGCCTTTCCATTTCGTGGATAACCATGGTGTTGTGGGATTTCCCATTTGTTATTTCATATTAGTGCTAAGGTTCCTTATGGTTTTGGGTTGAGTTACTAGTTAAATGTGTGAGGAGTGGATACACATATTGTACCATAGGATGAATAGGGAAAACAATGCCCTTAATAAGTATGTGCGTACCAAAAACATTACCCCCATTCGAAATTGTCTGGGGGTTAGAACTAAGCAAAGGGTTCCAACCAAATGGATTTTTGAAGGTAGTCGAATTAATAACACCTGAAGGGTTGTTTGCCAAAGGTCGAGGAGTCGCTATGACAGGAGTAGGGGTAGGAAAATGTTGAACACCACCCATAATAGGTGTAGTTGGGATTCCTAGACTAGGCATAGTTTGAATAGTAGGACAACCAACCAACAATGTTCAACTAGTTGCAACTGGGGTAGGTAGTGATGAAGCAAAGGTGTCCACAAAATACCATGACTCATAATGCATCAATGGATGGTGATGTTATAGATAGTGACCAAGATCTGGAAAGCAACTACAAATGGAATTTTTGGTGTAGAATTATCAAAATTGAAAGCCATCAAATGTGAATCGGAAGGGTCTATTGCAATTAATGTGGAAATAATGTTGGGTTGTGTTATATTCTTTCCACGACTACCCAATGTGGTGGGGGGGGGATAGCTGTCCCTGTACGTTGCGCTAGGGGGGAAGTAGGGGGTATGTTACTTGGTTGACAGATCACCTTCATCAGTGTTGGAGGATAAGACTCCACAAGATGTATGGAGTGGTAAGAAACCTTCTCTTTCACATCTAAGGGTATTTGGATGTGATGCATATGTACATGTTCCAAAGGAGAAAAGAACAAAGTTGGATAGTAAACCTGAAAGGTGCATCTTTATTGAGTATAAGGAGGGTTTAAAAGGTTATAAGATTTGGAACCCAGAAACAAGAAATGTTGTGTACAACCGAGATGTGGTGTTTAGAGAGGTGAAATATGTTATTAAACAAGAATTCCTACCAAAAGAACCTGAGAAGATACAGTTTGAGCTAAAGGAGGAAGAATTAGACTCTACAGCAGAAGAGGAATCCGAAGATGAAGAGCCACAAAATCTGGCTGTGAGAAGATCAGTTCGAGAAAGAAGGTAGCCAACAAGGTATAGTCCATCTACTTTCTGTTCAAAGTTCACTTTATCTATTTTTGATGATGATCCCAGAACTGTGGGGCAAGCAATAGATTTAGAGGATGGAAAACTATGGAAAGAGGCCGTGGTTGATGAAATGACATCTTTGCACAAAAATGAGGCTTGGGATCTGGTGGAGTTGTCAGCTGGAAGGAAACCCATTGGTAGCAAATGGGTGTTCAAGAAGATGATGAATGTAGAAGGAAAGGCGAAGAAATACAAAGCTCAACTGGCAACAAAAGGTCATTCTGAGGTGACAGGAATTGATTTTGGTGATATTTTTTCTCTTGTTGCAAAGGTAGCTTCTATTACATTACTTTATCTATTGCTACTACTTTTGATTTTGAGGTAGAGTAGATGGATGTGAAGACAACATTTCTTGACGGGGATCTGGAAGAAGATATCTACATGAAGCAACTTGAAGGATTTGCGGTGAAGGGTAAGAAATAACTGGTATGCAAGTTAAAAAAGTCTATGTATGGGTTAAAACAGTCGCCGAGGATGTGTTATCAGAAATCTAATACATCTATACGGGGACTTGGCTTCACCAGAAGCAAAGAAGATCAGTGTGTGTATTTTAAATTAATTGCTGACCATGTTATTTATCTGGTCTTGTATCTAGATGATATTTTGCTGGTTGGAAATGACAAAGAAATTATCCAGGATTTGAAGACCCAATTGTCCTCGAAATTCAACATGAAAGATCTTGGTGCTGCAAACTATATTTTGGGCATGGAAATTAAAAGAGATTGGGAAAAGAGGAAGCTCTGGTTAAACCAGAGGAAGTATGTCAAGACAATACTACAGAGGTTTGAACAGTGTCCCAAGACATAAGAAGAGGAAGAGGACATGTCCTGTGTTCCATATGCAAGTGCAGTCGGTAGCCTAATGTATAAAATGGTCTATACTAGACTAGACATTGCACTTGCATTGGGAGTATTGATTAGGTTTATGTCAAAACTAGGGAAGGAGCATTGGACAACAGTGAAGTGGGTTTTCAGGTATTTGCATGGCACTAGTGATTATGGTTTGTGCTACCAAGGAAGACAAGGATTGGATAGAGTTTTGGATATTCATGGCTTTGTTGATGCAGATTGGGCTGGAGATCTAGATCAGAGAATATCTACAAGTGGGTATGTGTTTAACCTATTCGAAGGTGCAGTCAGTTGGATGAGTAAGTGACAATTTGTAGTGGCACTTTCAACTTCAGAGGCAGAATACATGGCAACCACTCATGCAAGAAAGGAAGCAGTTTGGTTGGAGAGATTGTGTTCAACTATGGGGTTAGTATAACGGGTTATAAGGATACACTGTGACAACGAAAGTGAAATTTTCTTGGTAAAGAACCCTGCTTATCATTCAAAGACAAATCACATTGATTTTCAGTATCACTTTGTAAAAGATATGGTTGAGGACAAAAATGTGTTGCTGGTAAAGGTGGACACTTTGGAGAATACTATAGATTCATTAACAAAGTCTGTGAGCACTAAGAAGTTCTCTTGGTGTTGAGAAACAATGGGTGTTGTAGGGCTGGATCAATGACTAAGCTCTCATGTGGAAAGAAAACAAAAAGTGGGAGAATGTTGGGTTGTGTTATATTTTTTCCATGACTACCCCATGTGCAGGGGCGATAGCCCCCCTGCTCGGGGTCTGAGGCAGCCCTCCGAGAAACTTTTTGGACCCTATATTAGGTGGACAGACCTACCTATCGTTTTGTGCATGGATTTCACACATGGTTTTGTGCATGGATTTTGCACATGGTTTTGGGCATGATGGTTTTCAGTCCATGGTATTTTGTAGATCTGGTCAAGGTAACTACGGCTATGTTCTAATCCAGGGTTAATAGATGCTTCGCTATGTATATATATGTATTGTAACATTGAAAGGAACATAATGAAAAATCAATCTGGTAGTCCCGGTTTTGGGATCCAGGGGAAAATCTTTGTGTATATCTGTTTTATGTTTTAGGCACTCGCCATTGTTTATTTTCTATTTTTAGAATTCGTATGCAGGTAATTTGTGTACGGGTTTAAAACCTACAAATAAGGGATTTCATTATCTTATATGTGTGTAGCATGTGTTTATTTGAAGTGGGTGAGGAGTTCCAGGCCTGAATGTGAGGAATGTTGTAGCTAGGGAACTAAAGCTTCCATGTGATGCAAAAGGTTGTTTAATATACCATTTCATTGTTGGCCCAATAAGGGTGAATTAAGACAGTCATAATCGAATAGTATCATCAGTGATACTATTGGATAAAAACCAGAGGTGAGAAGTCATGACATGGTTTCCTGGGTCTTCTCCCTACTTCCCTTAGAATTTTGGAATTCCCGAAGGGAGATTGGTGGGAATGGTGTTGGGTTTTGTTATATTCTTTCCATGACTAACCCACGTAGTTAACTGGGGGGTTAGAGGGGGGGCGGAGTCCCCCCTTCATTGCACCAATTGCATAGCGGGGGGGTCACAGGGGGTTTGAGGGGTGCAGGTAACCCCCCTCTATGGGGTCTGGGGTAACGCCCTAGAAAATTTTGTTTTTGGACCCTATATTAGGTTGGGCGGACCTACCTATGGTTTTGGATGTGATGGTTTTCGGTCCATGGTTTTGGATGCGATGGTTTTCTGTCCATGGTATTGGATGCTTCGGCATGTATAAATATGTATTGTAACATTGAAAGGAACATAATGAAAAATCAAGCTGGTAGTCCCGATTTTGGGATCCAGGGGAAAATCTCTGTGTATATGTGTTTTATGTGTTATGCTCTCGCATTGTTTATTTTCTGTGTTTTAGAATTCGTATGCAGGTAATTTATGTACAGGGTTAAAACCTACATTTGGTATCAGAGCTGTTTTGGCTTCAAGGGGATGCCTTTGTTGCTGAGGGGTTTCGCTCGAGCCTGTGGTAGACCCTGTTCAGTGGGAGATCTGTGGGATCAATTCTGGTGGTGAAAGAAGATGGTGAGCAGTGGAAAGATAGAGATCGAGAAATTTAATGGTCAGATTTTTGAGTTGTGGAAACTCAAGATGGAGGATCTGTTGGTGGATAAAGATCAGTGGATCGCGGTAGATCCGGGTACTAAACCAGCGAGAGTGTTCGATGAAGAATGGAAAAAGTTGGATCGAAAGGCAAAGAGCACAATTGTGTGTCTCAGATTCAGTATTGCTGAATGTATTAGGGGAAGCTACAGAGAAGACTTTGTGGGACAAGTTAGGGACTTTGTACCAATCTAAGTCTCTGGTGAATAAATTGTTCCTGTGGAAAAAGTTGTATAACCTGAGGATGAAAGGTGGAGAATCGGTGACAAAGCATCTAAACGCATTTAATATTGTGGTAAGTTAGTTATTATCTATTGATATTAAAATTTCAGATGAAGATAAGTGCATCAGTTTGTTGTGTTCTCTACTAGATTTGTGGGATAGTCTGGTTATTGCAATAGGTAGCAATACAACTGCCTTGCAGTTTAATGAAATAGTCTCATCCTTGCTGACGGAGGAGATGAGACGGAGAAATATGGAGAGCTAGAATGGTGATGCCTTGTCTGTACGAGGACGGTCCCAGAACAGAAACAAAAATAAGTCATCAAGTGGGAGATATAAATCTAGAGGGAGATATAAATCTCCAGGAAAACCTGTATAGTTGGTGTGCTGGAAATGCGAAAAGTAAGGGCACTACAAAAGGGACTGTAAATCTAAAGCTCATGATAAAGGAAAGGGATCTGATGGTGCTCCTTCTACAGAGGCGAAAACCACCTCAGATGAAGGTGGGGATGTGTACTTGGCTTCTTCAAGTACACATGTAGATCATGAGGCATGGTTGATTGACTCCAGTGCATCCTTTCACTTCACTCCCCATAGAGAGTGGTTTTGCGAGTATGAGAAATACGATGGTGGTGATGTCTTCTTAGGGGATGATAGGAAGGCTAGAATCGTTGGTCGTGGAAAATTAAAGTTGAAGTTGCAAGGTGGAACGGTTAGAACACTTCTGGGTGTTCTGCATATTCATGCATTGGCCAGAAATCTAATTTCTGTAAGCAAGCTGGATGATGTAGGTGTAAAAACAGTGTTCGAGAAGGATACATGCAAGATGGTTTGGGGAGCACTAGTATTGATGCGTGGAGTTCGGATTGGAACTCTGTACAAGCTGCAAGGTAGCACTGTTGTTGATGGGTGCAACAGTTCGGTGGTTCCTGAAAGTGGAGCAGGAAATCTAGTGGTCTCTGGAGAGAAGACCATGCTGTGGCATCAAAGGCTTGGACATATTGGAGAGAAGGGCCTTCGAATACTTCATGGTAAAGGTATGGTAGAAGGTATGAGTAATAGCTCTCTGGATTTTGATTTCAGTGAAAATTGTGTATATGGGAAGTAGAATCGGGTGATTTTCCCCTCTAGTGGTAAGAGGGCAAAACATATATTAGAGCTTGTGCACAGTGATGTGTTTGGACCTGTGAAGGTTCCATCACCGGATAAGTCTATGTACTATGTATCATTTATAGATGACTTCTCAAGGAATACATTGATATATTTCCTTAAGAAGAAATCTGAAGTCTTTGACAGGTTTAAAGAATTTAAGGCTCTGGTGGAAAACCAGACAGAGAAGAAGATAAAGGTGCTGAGTATAGATAACGGTGCAGAGTTTTGCAGTAAGGAATTTGAAGAATTCTGTAAGAAGTGTGGTATAGCACGATAGAAGACTACTCCATATACACCTCAGCAAAATGGAATTACAGAAAGAATGAACAAGACGTTGATGGAAAGGGCAAGAAGCATGCTTAGTTGTGCCAGGTTAGGACATGAATTATGGGCAGAGGTAGTGGACACAACATGTTACCTAGTCAACAGATCACCTTCATCAGCGTTGGAGGATAAGACTCCACAAGAGGTATGGACTAGTAAGAAACCCTCTCTTTCACATCTAAGGGTATTTGGATGTGATGCATATGTACATGTTCTAAAGGAGAAACGAACCAAGTTGGATAGTAAATCTGAAAAGTGCATCTTTATTGTGTATAAGGATGGTTTAAAGGGTTATAAACTTTGGAACCCAGTAGCAAGGAAGGTTGTGTACAGCCGATATGTGGTGCTCAGAGAGGTAAAAGATGTTATTAAACATGAAGTCCAACCAAAGGAACTTAAGAAGATAGAGTTTGAGCTTAAGGAGGAAGAATCAGACTCTACAACAGAGGAGGAATCAGAAGATGAAGAGCCACAAACTCCATGTGTGAGAAGATCAGTCCGAGAAAGAAGGCAACCAAAAAGGGATACTCCATCTTCTTTCTATTCAAGTTTTGCTTTATCTGTTACTGTTGATGATCCCAGAACTGTGAAGGAAGTAGTAGATTTAGAGGATGGAAAACTCTGGAAAGAGGCCATGGTTGATGAAATGGCATCTTTGCACAAAAATGAGGCTTGGGATCTGGTGGAGTTGCCGGCTGGAAGGAAACCCGTTGGCAGCAAATGGGTGTTCAAGAAGAAGACAAATGCAGAAGGAAAGGTGGAGAATACAAAGCTCGGTTGGTAGCAAAGGTTATTCCCAGGTACCGGGAATTGATTTTGGTGATATTTTTTCTCCTGTTGCCAAGGTAGCTTCGATTAGATTACTTTTATTTGTTGCTGCGACTTTTGATTTTGAGGTAGAACAAATGGATGTGAAGACAACATTTCTTCATGGGGATCTGGAAGAGGAAATCTACATGAAGCAACTTGAAGGCTTTGCGTTGAAGGGTAAGAAAGAACTGGTATGCAAGTTAAATAAGTCTCTGTATGGGTTAAAACAGTCACTAAGGATGTGGTATTTGAAATTTGGTTAATTTATACGGGGACTTGGCTTCACGAGAAGGAAAGCAGATCACTGTGTGTATTTTGAATTAATTGGCGACCGTGTTATTTATCTCATATTGTATGTGGATGATATGTTGCTGGTTGGAAATGACAAAGAAATTATCCAGGATTTGAAGACCCAATTGTCCTCCAAATTCAACATGAAATATCTTGGTGTTGAAAACTATATTTTGGGCATGGAAATTAAAAGAGATCAGGCAAAGAGGAAGCTTTGGTTAAATCAAAGGAAGTATGTCGAGACAATACTACAGAGGTTTAATATGCAGGATAGTAAAACGATGAAGGTTCCTATTCCTAGAGGTGTGAAGTTATCTATTGAACAGTGTCCCAAGACATAAGAAGAGGAAGAGGACATGTCCCATGTTCCATATGCAAGTGCAGTCAATAGCCTGATGTATGCAATGGTCTGTACTAGACTAGACATTGCACATGCAGTGGGAGTATTGAGCAGGTTTATGTCAAAACCAGGGAAGGAGCACTAGACAACAATGAAGCAAGTTTTCAGGTATTTGTGTGGCACTAGTGATTATGGTTTGTGCTACCAAGGAAGACCAGGATGGGACAGAGTGTTGGATATTCGTGGCTTTGTTGATGTAGACTGGGATGGAGATCTGGATCAGAGAAGATCTACAAATGGGTATGTGTTTAACCTATTTGGAGGTGCAGTTAGTGTGATGAGTAAGAAACAATCTGTGGTGGCATTATCAACTACAGAGGCATAATACATGGCAGCCACTCATGCAAGCAAGGAAGCAGTTTGGTTGCAGAGATTGTGTTCACATATGGGGTTAGTACAGGGAGCTATAAGGATAGAATGTGATAGCCAAAGTGCAATTTTCTTGGCAAAAACCCTGCATATCATTCAAAGACAAAGCACATTGATGTTCAGTATCACTTTGTGAGGGATATGAGAGAAGACAAAAAGGTGTTGCTAGTAAAGGTGGACACTTTGAAGAGTACTGCAGATGCATTGACAAAATCTGTGAGCTCTGGTAAGTTCTCTTGGTGTATAGAAACAATGGACATTGCAGGGTTGGATAAATGAATAAGCTCTCTTGTGGCCCCTTGTGGAAAGAAAACAACAAGTGGGAGAATGTTGGGTTGTGTTATATTCTTTCCACGACTAGCCCACGTAGTTAACCGGGGGGTTAGAGGGGGGGCGGAGCCCCCATTTGTTGCGTCGATTCCGTAGTGGGGGGGTCATAGGAGGTTTGAGGGGTGCAGGTAACCCCCCTCTATGGGGTCTGGGGAAGCGCCCAAGGAATTTTTTTTTGGACCCTATATTAGGTTGGGCGGACCTACCTATGGTTTTGGACGCGATGGTTTTTGGTCCATGGTATTGGATGCTTCAGCATGTATAAATATGTATTGTAACATTGAAAGGAACATAATGAAAAATCAAGTTGGTAGTCCCAGTTTTGGGATCCAGGGGAAAATATCTGTGTATATGTGTTTTATGTGTTATGCTCTTGCATTGTTTATTTTCTGTGTTTTAGAATCCGTATGCAGGTAATTTCTGTATAGGGTTAAAACCTACACATGGATAGTCAATTCTAGTCATGCGCAATTGGGTCATTGGTTAGCTTGCTTAAATCATGAAGCTTTAAAGAAGCTAAAAATGGGACGAGGAGGATTTCCAAGCAAAGAATGAGTGATAAAGGAAGATACTATAACAATAGTTGTATGGTATCTTCTGCGCCTAAATGGTGAGAGACATGACACTCCTATTATTGGAGGGAGATTTAGAAAATTTCTAGATCGACGGGGAGCCATGGGGTCCCCTATGGTGTCGAATAGAGTGTGTGCTACTTTGTGTGATTGAGGGAAGGAGATGATTCTCAAAGAAAATATATCACATACATAAAACAAAGTGAAAATAAAATGATTACTTTCCCTTTAACTTTAGACTATGTGATCAATTAAACAAAAAATGGTTTTCATTTGTTTTTGCGTATGAACAAAGATCCTATGAAGACCTATTTGTCCTTGCCACTCTCAAAGTAACTAGGCCTTGCGAAGATATCTTTTGATGGGTATTGGGACAACGTCCTGAAAGAACTCACAACACCTTCGTGTAGCCGAAGAATCGACCAAGGTTACAGATGAGTCTTTGGTGTTTCCCGCACCTCCACCTATAGGGATGGATGCCCTAGATTTTGGCCATTAAAGTACCTTCATCCCACGTGAGCATTCAAGTCTTTAGATTATTGGTAGTCAGTTACCAGTACCGAGCACTAGATGGGTTGAGTAGCCCCAAATAGTACCGCACACACTGGACCTAAGACGAACCTCATCTGAATCGGGTCTCTGACATGCTCAGGTATTCTTTCTATGGGATTATTGAAGGATTTTAAGCTCCCTAAAAATTCAACTAATATGTTTCAAAGATGTAAAATGACCATGGTAGCTTATGGGATACCTACCCCTAATGGTCCTAACCTAAACTATAAATTCTTCAGTGGCCCCTGTGGGGAATTTAGTTGGTTAAAGTTATGTTAGCTTTTAAGGGTCTTACTTTTCTTTAGGGTGTGAGATGTAGGCTAAAATAAAATAAGTATCAAAAGCTCCAGAAACTGGATGCCTTCTAATACAAAGCTTATAGAAGCTTAGTGTGTGATGTTTAACTGTGTGCAAGTGATCAAGTGAGCATGCAAAGTGTGAAAAGATGTGGATATTCGGTGATCCGTTACAATATCCTCTTAATAACCCTAGATTTAAATTGTTCCTTGCATGAAAAAGAAATGATGTGCAAATAATGGGCCACTTACCCTTTCTCCTAATACACTATGTGTGACTAAAGGGAGGTGGAAAACACAAGTGTGTTAAGAAGGCTCTCATATGCTAGCCCAAGTTCACCTACAAGACGCAAGGGAAACAGAGATTATTTGCTTTCTATAGTGACACTTGGCCCTAGTCCCAAAACTAATGAAATGAATAAATGTTTTCAGTAGTAATAATATTTGTGGATGATAGACCACTTAATCCTTTACTAATTCAGCTATGTGATTTGTAAAAACTAGCAAAATAGTTTGAAAAAATGTGTGGAATTTGGTCACTTACTTTTCCCCCTAATTAAGCTATGTGAGAATTTGCAAATAAAAATAAAAATAAAAATAATATAATTACCCTACTAATTGTGATTAGTAGAGTAATAAAGTATTCTAAATTGACTGGAAAAAAATTGCAGAGGTGAAGACAATTCACTAAACGCTGCCAATGTCTTCAGCTGGAAAATATTCACTTGTGCATTTTGTTAGATGACTTTGCGTGTCTTTTGGATTGTACAAATATGTGTATGATTTTATGGTGTTAACATACATAGGATGACTTTTGTATATGCACACCTTTTGTATATCCATGCATATATGGAAGCGTGCATATACGGAATATGCACATATCTTTCTTATATGGACAACTTCAATATATGTGAATATATTTTGTATATGCACATATATTATATATATGATGTGCATATCTTTTGTATATGTGCAACTTTCGTATATGCACATACACATAAGTTGTGCATATATATAAGTTGTGCGCATATAACAATATCCAGATATGCACAAATTTCGTATATGCACAACTTCTAGATATGCCCATCTGCTGTATATGTGCATCTATTATAAATGCGCAACTTCCAAATATGCACATATATGGAAGAAATGAACATATATTGAATAAGTGCATATATGGAAGATATATGCATATACGAAAGATATACATCTTCTGTATCACATATCTTCCATATATGTGCAACTTTCATATATGTTCATATTTTTTGTATATGTGCAACTTTCATATATGTGCATATACAGAAGTTGTGCGCATATATGAAAGTTGCGGATATACAGAAGCTACGTATATACGAAGGTTGAAGTTGTGCACAATTTATGTATATACGTAGCTTTCGTATATGCACATATATGAAAGTTGCACGTGTACAATAGATGCACATATACAAACGTTGCACATATATGGAAGATATGCATATACATAATTTATGGACAACTTCAACGACTGTTTATATGCAACTTCCATATATACACAATTTTTGTATCCGTGCAATTTCTATATATATGCAAATTTTGTATATGTGCATATCCATTTATACATATATGGAAGAAATGCGCATATACAAAAGATACATATATACAAAAGTTGCGCATATATAGAGGCTGAATTTTTGCACAATTTTCGGATATGCGCAACTTCTGTATGTGCGTGTATCTTCCATATATCCACGCATATATGGAAGTGTGCATATGCATAATAGGGATTATGCGCATATCTTCAATATATGGACAACTTCAATATATATGAATATATTTTGTATATGCACATATCTTCTATATATGTGTATATCTTCCGTATATGTGAAACTTTGGTATATGCACATACACATAAGTTGTGCGTATGCAAAATTTGTGTGCAAATTTTGTAACATGCATATATGACAGTCTCCAGATATGCACAACTTCCGTATATGTACATCTCTTCTGGATATACACATCTACTGTATATGCACAACTTCCAAATATGAACATATATGGAAGAAATGGACATACATAAGATATACACATATAACTTTTGTATATGTGTATATCCATTTGCGCATATATGGAAGATATGCACATATATAGAAGATGCATTTATACAGAAGTTGTGTCTATATAAACACTGTTTTTTTGCACAATTTTTGTATATGCGAAACTTCTCTATATGTGCAACTTTTGTATATACGCATAACCTCCATGTATGTGCAACTTCAATATATGTAACTTCCATATATGCGCAACTTTTGTATATGCGCATATCTTTTGTATATGTGTAACTTTCTTATATGTGCATATCTTCCGTATATGCACATCTTTTATATATGTGTATCTATTATATATGCACAATTTGCATATATGCACATGTACATAAGGTATGTGCATATATAAAAAATGTGCTTATACAAATGATCTGTGCATATACAGAATACATGCGCATATACGAAAGATGTTCACATACGAAAATCCCACAACTTATATATATCTGTATTGCACATCTTCTGTATATGCATAATTTTCATATATATTGGTATACAGAAGTTGCACACATATGGAAGACGTACGCATATATGGAAATTGTGTATATATGGAGGTTGAAGTTGTGTACAGATATGTGCATATACGAAAGTTTCACATATACAAAATATATGCGCATCTACGAAAGTTGTGCATATGTGGAAGATATGCTTGTAATGGGAAGTGTGTATATATGGAAGTCGCACAACTTTTATATATGTGCATCTTTTGTATCACATATCTTCCATATATGCACAACTTCTATATATGCGCATATCTTCTGTATATGTGCAACTTCCATATATGCATATGGAAGTTTCACATACAAAAGTTGTGCATACATGGAAATTGCGCATATATAAAAGTTGTGCATATGAACATTGTGCATACACAAAAATTGTGCATATATGAAAGTTGTTTATATAGAAGTTGTGCATATACAGAAATTGCGCATATATGGAAGATATGTTCATATACGAAAAATATGCGTATATACGAAAGTTGTCTATATACATAAAGTATACTTGAACATCATGTATGAAATTAATTGAATCACATATCCTTCTCTACTCTTTGAGCACTAAGTCGCTTTCAGTGCTACTTTGAGCATTAAGTCGCTTTCAGTGCTAGGGGCATTACTAAGAACATATGGTAAGAGAGGCCTATCCGACATTACCACGGTAAGGATATATTAAAAGGGCATTATCCGAACATACGGTAAGGATAATATTAAAAGGGCATTACCCAAACGTATGGTAAGAATAATATTAAAAACACTATTACTTCCAAATTTAAGGATAAGTTGTGGGATGATAAGGTGTTAGAGGGAAAAAGGAAGCTAAGGTATTATAAGGAGGTGATTAACCCCACTCTTACTAACCAGAATTATCTTTTTGTCTTGACCAGTGCTAAGAAGAAAATGAACATTGCAAAGATAACTAATTCTCATGAACTTCAGAGTGAAACTAAGTGTTGGTCTATTCTCAAAACACCTTGGGACAAAATAATTTTCCCCTTTGCGATACTAAGATAGTTGAAGATGAAAATCACTTTCTCTTGGATTACCAGACCCTTACTCACATCAATTCTCCTTTTCAAATCATTTGCCACACTACCAACTTTCTGGACTTGTTAAGTCAGCAAACCTATAGTGATCTCATAATGCTTCTCTCCCTTCTTTTTTATCATAGAAATAAAATATTAAAGAGTTAGTTAATCATTTTCTTTCTTAAGGTCCAATAAACAATATTGGTTTTAGTGGAAATTAACCACCACCACCATCATTAATAATCATAATATAAAATGAGTTATTGTAATTTTTTAAATATATGAAACAAAATTATATTATATTTAAAATTGCTATTTAAAAATAATGATTATTTTTAAATGAATTATTGATTTTTTTTTTTTTTTTTTAATTATGGTTATGGACCAAATAAGGACACCATATCCTTTTTCAAATATTAAAATACACATCAATTTAAATTATCATTTTAAAAAATGAGGATTTTGATTGTTTCTCTCTCCCACACACATATTCTTATTTAAATTAGTAATAAGAGAATATTAAGAAAATATAATATTATTTTTCAAATTATTTAACATAAATTTATTTCTTTATAAATAATTTATTATACCTATTACATAATGTTTTTTTTTAATATTTTTTTTCAACATTTTAAAATTTAATTAACATTTTTTAATTAGAATTTAAAAATAAATAATTTTTTTAAATAATTCAAAAACTCTATTTTAGATATTTTTAAATTCTAAAAATTGTTTTAATATAAATTTATTATTATATAAATTATTATATAATAAAAAAAATTGAGAGAAATATAATATTAAGCAAAGTCTTTCTACCAAAAGACTTTGCTTAATTCATTATGGATCACACAAAAAAATATAATATTGTTTTACAACAAACTTAATATAATTTTATGTTAAATTAATAAGTTAATATGAAATAATATTAACATATTATTTTCTTTCTCTTCTTTTAGATTATAAAAATAATAGGTTAAAAAATCTTAATTAATCTCTTATTTTTTTTTAATGTTCCATAGATTATATCATCATCAGTATGCACATTACTTAATATTAAAAAAAATTAATTATTATTAATAAAAATTGAAAATTGAAATATTGAAAATATTAACCATTTAAAATTGGAATTTGAATATAATAATACTTTATTTTTGAAAAACAAATCAAAACGCCATCTTAAATATTTTTAAATTTAAAAAAATACTTTAATATAAATCTATTATTATATAAATACTAAAGAATATTGAAAAAATATAATATTATTTTAAATTATTTAATATAAATTCATTTCATTATAATAATTTATCATGCACATTACATAATGTTTAAAAAAAGATATTTTATTTTTTCAACATTTGAAAATTTAGTTATTTTTAATAAAAATAAAAGTTGAAAACTTAAAGATTTGAAAATTTAAACATTTTAAATTGGAATTTAAAAAATTGATATTTTATTTTTAAAAATTAATTCAAAATTCCAATTTATTTTATTATTAAATTAAATTTTAAAATATTATATTAATATTAAATAAATGTAAAGTTATAATGATTATATGATAATATTAATATAGTTATGAGTATAATATCATATTAATATAGTTATTTTTTTTGTTTGTGTGAAAGAGAGATTAGAGGAATCAACAACTAGGCAAGTTAACCTCTAGTTGAGAGTTGGGTAGGTAAGACATCAACACCATTTCCAACAGTTGATCATGGCACAAAGAGTGCCTTAATAAAGTGCACCCACTCAGTGACTTTTCTATATCTTGTAGTTAATATCAATGTAATTAGTTAAATTGATATTACTTATTTTTTTCTTTAATATTTTAACAAACTAGATAACAAACGTATACACCAAAAAATTATAATTGACAAAAACACACATTTGATTTTAACCAATTATAATTCCTTTAATTAAAAACGAGAACCAATTCAAAATCTGTCATTCATTCAAAATCTATCATTTTACTTATATAAGAAAAATTTAACTACACTAAACAAAACTATATCCAAATCCATAAATTTACTTACATTAAATTAAATTAAATGAAAATAAAAATATATTAAATATTTACTTAAATTAAATATCCATAATTTTTTGTTAAAAATATCCTCATCTCCCAACAATTTAAATCAAAATGCATGTATATAGAAATTCCTCAATATGAACTCTATGTTTATCATTCCCGTTAAAGAAAAAAATACTAAATTAGAATATTAATTAAATTAAACTTGGAACTAAATAATCAAATTAAAACTAAAATTAATTTAAACTTATAATAAAATTAAACTAAATCTGAATCCATGTCTTGGAAATCAATCTTAAGGAGGAGCTCTGCAACCAAAACCTAATGGCGGTCATGTGGTTAAATCGGCGGGGAGGAATCAAGAAAGGAAAGGGCGCAGAAAACAAAGAGTAACAGAAAAAGACAAGTCGGACAACCGAGAGCCACAGTCATGACAGAAGAGGTCAGGAGGGGAGAGATCCCCTCCTATTGGGATGCAGCGGCAGGGGAAGGACAAAACAGTCAGTCGGCAACAGAGAAGCAGAATGCAGGTCCTGTTCTTGGAGCGACATGGCAGGCGGGCAGAAGGGGAAAATGCCTGCCATGTGCGGAGGAGAAGCCAAGGTTTGTAATCTTGCCAAATAAACTGGAAAGGTATAGAAGTTACATGAAGGATCATGCCCTCATCTGTAAGTTTTTTGGAGTCTGGCCGTCCGAAAGAGACCTTACCAGATGGATTCAGCAAAAATGGCAGCCCCAAGGACATATCGAGCTAAAGCTGGGAGCAAAAGGCTTCTTCACGGTAATCTTCTCTAACCTGCAAGATAAAGAAAAAGTGTTTGAGAATGGCCCTTATTTTTACTATAATGCTGGTTTATTTATGAGATATTGGGAAGAATGCTATAACCCCGATAAGGAAAAAATTTTAGCAGCTCCGGTATGGGTTAGACTATTTGGGTTACCTATGGACTTTTGGGACCCGAAAATCTTGGAAGGGATAGGAAACACAATAGGGAGTTTTGTGAAAATAGCGGAAACTACGAAGAAAGGAAGGTATACTTCATATGCTAGGATATGTGTGTACATGAACATTGCGAACCCAATCCCAAATTCAGTGGAGCTAGAGTATCATGAAGAAGTTTGGTAGCAAAACCTGGACTATGAGCATATACTGTTTAGATGTCGCAGATGCCATGAATATG
Source organism: Pinus tabuliformis (assembly GCA_031772625.1). NCBI lineage: Eukaryota > Viridiplantae > Streptophyta > Pinopsida > Pinales > Pinaceae > Pinus > Pinus tabuliformis. The sequence continues at coordinate 83,012,533 of CM062807.1, forward strand.
GACACTTGGTTAAAGAATGTCCTATAACTATGGAAGAAGAAGAGAGGAAAAGTAAACAACAGAGGAGAAGGCCAACAGACCTGGAAGGATTCCAAGAGGTAAAGAGTAGAAGAAGAGTAACAAAAGAAAACTCCAAAGAAGACAGGAAGGAACAACAAATAAAACCATGGAAATCAAACAGCTTTGAAATCCTATAGGAGGAAGAGGAAGACGAGGATCAAATCATGGAAAAACGGGAAGACAAAGAGATAGACAACAACTCTAGCAGTGAAAGATCCCACACCAAAAGGAAAGCCCCGAGTGATATCCTTGATAAAGGCAAAGAACAGGGAGAACAGGCAGAAAAAATGGAGACAAAAATGGAGATAACCAGGGAAGACCTAAGTATAGAATAAGAAGTACTGCGAAAATTATTAAATGACTGGAGAAACTTGGATGAGCGATTTATCCCTAAAGACCAGAAAAGGCTGTATGCGGAAACATTTCAACAATATATAGCCAAACTGGAAAAAGGTAAAACAATGCCTAAAGAACAACAAGAGAATCAGAAGGACAGCCGAACAGACCAGCAAGGACAAGTAAAGCGCGAGAAAAAAAAAAAGAGGAAGGAAAAATATTAAAGACTCCATACAAATAATGGGGGAAATGTTAGTGAACACAGGGAGAGTGGTTCCACTTTCAGCAGTGTTCCAAAACCTAAATCAAACCCCTCAATGATTTTGACATCCTGGAATATTAGAGGCTTGAATAGCAAAGGGAAGTAGAGACATTTAGCAGAATGATTGAGAAAAGACAGACCACATATTATACTTATTCAAGAAACAAAAATCTTAGGTTAGAAGATGGAGGAAATACTCAATAAAATAAATCCCAGATATGAGCAAGTAACCATAGATGCTAAAGGAAGTGCGGGAGGGATAGCAGTAATTTGGAACCCAGCAGAAGTCCTAACAGACTGGTGGATAGGAATGCCCAGAATCCTAACAGGCAGATTCAGACTCATCAGGCAAAGTGAATGGTTTGTAGTGTCAGCAGTCTACGGGCCCCAAACCTCGGTAGATAGAGGCCTATTTCTCAGTCACATGCAAAAACTAGGGAATATGCACTAGGAACAGAGGTGGATTATTGCAGGAGACTTCAATATGACCACATCTAAAGAGGAGAAGAAAGGAGGAATAAGGAGGGAAGACCTGGAGATGGAAATATTTAGAGATGTGCAAACAGACTTAAGTTTGGTAGACATACCAACTATAAATGGGAACTTCACTTGGAACAATAGAAGAGGCGGGAATAAACAAATAGCGTCAAGATTAGATAGATTTTTAGTCTCTGAACATTTAATAGGAATGGACATCTTCTATGAAGCCTCCATCCTCCCCTCTATAGGGTCAGACCACGGGCCTATTAAACTAGAGATTGCTATGAACAATCAGAATAAAAAGATACCATTTCGTTTTGAGTCTGTTACGGAACCAGCTCAAGAAAAGATAGAAAAGATAGATCAATGCCTTAGAATTCAGCCTCTTCGAGGGGGTAACCTCCTTTACATTACATAAATGAACAATTCTTGGATGATACAAATGAAAAGACCTCCTTTCTATATATAGGAGTCTAAGGGGTCATAACATAATCAGATCTGACATAACAATAATAATGTAAGGGCACAATAATAACAATAATGGGCTTCTATGTGGCACAATAGTAACAATATGGGCACTACATGGGTACATCAATATAATAAGTGGGTTGTACTAATAACAATAAGGGGTTACACTAGTAGTATAGGGGCCTAACATGCCCCTCTCCTTCAAAAAGCGTTGTCCTCAACGCTTGAGTAGTTCTTGATGCTTCTGTATAAAATTCTTGTCCTCCCATTTGGAATCTTCAGTGGGTAAGTTCCTCCACTTGATGAGATACTCTGAAATTGACCGATTTCATAGCTTTCGGGTTCTTGTTTTTGTGATTGCTCCAGGTTCCAATATGATTTTTGCTTCCTCTTCAATTTCTGGCAATATTGTTTGAATTGGGATCTTTTGAAACTTTTGAATAAGTGGCCATACTTCTTCGTCCTTCTTCCATTCATCCCTTTCTTCGTTTATCCAATTTGGTTGGACAATAGAAATAGCACAAAACAATGCTTCCACATCCTCATCCTTGAAGAGTGTTCCCATTCGGTAAGGTCGCCATTTTTTAAGTGCATGTAGTATTGCCAACATTTCCTTCTCATAAATAGCTTGCTTGAGATGTAGCAGTGAAAATACGCAATCACCTACATCAAAACATTTTTCACTACGATGTTGATCTACCTGTTGTTTCGTTTGATTTTGCACTGAAGTGGCGTTATCCTTTAAAAGTTGGAGAACTTGTTGTTGATGCTCGATGTGATCTTTCACTTTTTGAACATTTTTCTTCTTGATATGTCCTTCTATCTTGATAGTTTGAGGAGTGGTAATTTCGACTAAAGAATTACAAGATATGGTTGGATTCATTTCTTCTTTCTCAATGTGATCTTTCACTTCTTGCACCTTTTTCTTCTTGATATGTCCTTCTATCTTGAGAGTTTGAGGAGTGGTAATTCTTGCCAATGCTTTACAAGATATGGTCTGATTCATTTCTTCTTTCTTTGGGATGGGGTCCTGGCGTATATCCTCTTTTTTTGATGTTTCTTGATCCTTTTCTTCCTCCTCTTCATATTCTACGTAAAATAATTTCTTCTCAGCACACTTATGACCTTTAGTGCATTTGCTATCACAATTGTAACAAAGCCCTTTTTCTCTTTTTTCTTCCAATTGTTGTGGTGTAACCCTTGTAGGTTGTGGAAGGCTGGGAGAAACAACACTTCCATATTTATAGTTGTGAGGGGTATGCTTCCTGGTTTCCATAATTTTGCTTTCCACTATGTCACAAAGCCCTTTTACTCTTTCCAATTGTTGTGGTGTTGCTCTAAAGAAGGTGTTGCTCTTTGTATCCTCATAATGTGCTATCATTTCCTCCATGAAAATTGACCACGTAACAAGTTGTTTATGAGAACAAAGCCCTTCATACCATAAAAATTGATTCGGTTCTAAATATGAAGATGCAATACATACTTTTTGTAATAGTGGTACACCATGTAGATCAAAATATTGCTCCATCTGAAGTATCCAATTTACCAGATCCTTGCCATCAAACTTCCTCATCTTGCTTTTTCTTGATTTTAGGATCTCGATCTTGAAACGACTGTAACTTTGTACTTTCAGATCTTTAAGTTCTGAAATTGTGACCTGTAGTAGCCCTCCACGTCCTCTTTCCAATGCCACTAGTTTGATCCAAATTGGATTCTCCAAGAAAGAGTTATGCACAATCTCCCAAGATGACATGATTATAGACTAGTTTAGTAGAGTGAACTTGTACGACGTGCCATGAGTCATTGTTTCGAACTTTGGCTCTGAAAAATATATACAAAAAACTACAGTCCGTCCTCTTTCTGTACCTTCTTAAGAAATTTCAATCCGATTCTCAGAGAGAAAGTTATGATTATTTTCCCTAGGTCTCCTGTTTGGAATGTAATTCAGGAGTCTGCAAAAAGACCAAATTCCTTAGATCATATCTCCGTAAATATAGCGCAAAAAGCTCTGAAATTTGGACCTGAGATTCAGCGCGATTTCTTCTCAAATGGGTTTTTTTTTTTAGCTTCTGAAACATCGCAGAAAAAAAAGTTATAGCGAAAATGCCACGATGACCTGTTTGGAGCAGCGAAACCCTAGAATCCAAAGCTCTGACACCAAATGTTATGGAACCAGCTCAAGAAAAGATAAAAAAGATAGATCAACGCCTTAGAATTCAGCCTCTTCGAGGGGGAAACCTCCTTTACATTACATAAATTAACAATTCTTGGATGATACAAATGAAAAGACCTCCTTTCTATATATAGGAGTCTAAGGGGTCATAACATAATCAGAGTTGACATAACGATAATAATGTAAGGGCACAATAATAACAATAGTGGGCTTCTATGTGGCACAATAGTAATAATATGGGCACTACTTGGGTACATCAATATAATAAGTGGGTTGTACTAATAACAATAAGGGGTTACACTAGTAGTATAGGGGCCTAACAGAGTCCTTTTGGCTAAGAGATCCAGAATTCTTACCCAAAGTGAAAACTTGGTGGCAAGAGAGTAAAATGGGAGCGGAAGGTAGAACAAAATGCATACATTTCAAATTAGACTCAAAGACATAAAGGGAAAAATAAAGAAATGGAATAGAGAGGAATTTGGCAACATTCAAAAAGAAAAAGGGAAACTACAGACAAGAATGGAGGGAATTCAACAACAAATCATAGAAGGAGGAAGAAGTGAGGAGTTGGCAGAGGAGGAAGGAAGGATAATTAATCAATTAGAGGAAAGATAAAAGCAAGAAGAAATACTGTGGAAACAAAAATCACGAGTCCAATGGTTGAAAGAAGGGGAGAAGAATTCCAAATTCTTTCACAAAGCAATGCTAAACCACAGACAACATAATAGAATCTTTTCACTAAAAGATAGTCAAGGAAATAGAGTACTGCAACAGGAAGAAATGGAGAAGCTTCTGGTGGATTATTTCAAAGGGATCCTAACAGAACCAAACATCAGCAGAGAGGAGGAAATCGCTAAAGTATGTCAACATATACCTAAAAAAGTGACTAGAGAACAAAATTTGGCTTTACTCAGGGTAATCACGAAAGAAGAAGTGGAGGAAGTGATTAACAAAATGGTGAAGAATAAGGCCCTGGGGCCTGATGGTTTTACCATTGAATTTTACCAAGCCTCCTAGAGTTTTATGAGTCAAGGCCTGGTGGAACTAGTGGAAGAATCAAGATGTACAAAGTGTATGCATCTGTCCCTCAATGCCACCTTCCTAGCTTTGATTCCAAAGACCGGAAACTCAGATGAATCCCAGGGATCCAGACCTATATCCTTATGTAATGTAGTGTACAAAATATTGGCTACAATTATGTTGAACAGACTTAAACCAATTTTGCTCGACCTCATTGCTTAGGAACAAACTGGTTTTGTAAAAGGAAGGCAGATAACAGATGGAATAATAGTTGCTCAAGAGGTAATCCACTCTTTGAAAAATTCCCGAAACAAAGGTATGTTAATCAAATTGGATCTGGCAAAGGCTTATGATCGCCTTAGTTGGGCGTACCTAGAAGGCATTCTAAAAGCTCATGGATTTGATGAGAGATGGGTGAAATGGATCTTGTCAATGGTGAGCACACCGGTGATGTTAGTTATGTTGAATGGAACCCCTTCCAAAGCATTTAACCCTATGAGAGGGCTCAGACAGGGAGATCCCATCTCCCTGTTTCTTTTCATTCTAGCAGCAGGAGGACTGGGCAGGCTGGTGAAAGTGCGATTAGCCAAAGAACAGCTAAAGGGACTGAGAATCTGCGGTAACGAACTTCCCATAACACACCAACAATTCGTGGACGATGTAATGTTTTATGGCCAGGCCTCTCTTAAGGAAGCCCAACAGATCTTAAAAATTCTCTCTGAGTTCACTCAAGCATCTGGGACAGAGATCAACAATGAGAAATCAGAAATATTTTTCTTTAATACACAGGTAGCGTCCCAAAGATTTTTGGCTAGAACAATGGGATTCAGAATAGGAAGCTTCCCAGTGAAGTATCTAGGCATCATGCTCAATGAGCATCAATACAGGGTAGCAAACTGGGGACCCCTAATAAGCAAGATCAAGAAAAAGATAGACAACTGGACATTCCGGTCTTTGAACACCCCTAGTCGGATAATTCTTCTAAAAGCAGTAATACAATCCATTCCAATATATCAGATATCTAGCCAAGCCGTCCCCAAATCTATTTGTCAAAAATTAGTAGCCATGTTCAAGAAATTTTTATGGCAAGGAACCAGTAAAACAAGAAAATGGGCTTTACTCTCTTGGGAATGGCTAAGCAAACCAATCAAAGATGGAGGATTAGGTTTGCGGGACCCTTATATACTCAACCAAGTGATGGGTGTGAAACTATGGTGGAGGTGGACACAGGGTGGCCAGGACCTATGGAAGAAAATTTGGGAGAAGAAATATGAGGCTGCTGAGAAGCCCGAAGACAGGATGAGAAGTCAGACAGAGGAAAAAGGATCAACAATATGGAATTTGGCAAGGAGCAATAAAGATTTGATAAGAGAATATAGTTTTGGGAGATAAGAGAGGGGGACACAGCCAAGTTCTGGGAGGAATCCTGGCAACAACGAGAAAAGCTTCTCCATAAAGAAGCCCTTCAAGTTATCCAAGCATTCACCTCCCAGACAGAGGGGGATGTGGTTGGAAACTTCTGGAAACCAAGTATAGGGGAATATTGGCACAATTGGAAGCAAAAGGAGGACTGGGTAGCAACTCCCGACACCGAAAGATGGGGCGATTACAACAAAGAAATGGCATCCAGAAAAGTCGCGGTAAAAACAGGGCAAGATATTCTAAGATGGGGAACCCGAATAAAAGGAACTTTTTCTATCGCAGAAGGGTATTACTTAAAGGCAGAACAGAATCAACAGACAGAGTCAAAAAAATGGAAAAATTTATGGAAAATAAAACATTGGCCGAAAGTAACTTTCTTTTTATGGATCCTGTATCATGGACGGGCACTTACCTGGGATCAATTACAGAGAAAAGGAAGGCAGGGACCCTCACGCTACGCGCTCTGCAATGAACAGGAGGAGACGATGGAACACCTCATGAACAGATGCACTGTCAGCAACACCCTGTGGAGCAGTCATCATCAGCTGTTCGAACGATGCTATAGAAACTTCCAAAATATCAAAAATACCTTGGAAAACTGGCCGAAAAAACCTTACCAAAACCCGGTGTTAAACCGTGCATGGATGCTGTCAGCTGGGTTCCTGCTTTGGAACATATGGAAGGAAAGGAACAGTGTGATCTTCAAAGAAGAGAAGCGAACCCCGACAGAAATATGGAAACAAACAATCAAGAATATGAGAGAAACAATTTTAATGGAAAGATGGAAGGAAGAGGACTAGAAGGTCATACAAATAGAGGAGAAGATTTTGCAGCGGCTACAATTAACACAAAGCATGCAAGATAGCCACGAAAGTAAAAACCAATACAAAGAGGTTGAAGAAATAAAACAGTATAGGCATCCACCACAAGGATTTGCAAAATTAAACTTCGACGGGGTTGCAAAAGGCAACCCTGGCGAAGCAGGAATGGGGGGGTTTTTAGGAACGACAAAGCAAAAACTTTGAGAATTTTCTCGATGGACTGTGGGGAGGCAACCAATACCGAAGCGAAACTACATGCCCTGAAGCGCGGCCTTGAAATCACGGTTTAGGAAAAGTTTTTGAGCCTCCAATTTGAAGGTGACTCGAAACTGGTGGTGGATATGGTAAAGCAATTGCAACAGAAGAAACCAACAGAAAAAATAAGCAGGAGTTGGTAAACTGTGTGGCTAATAAGCAAAATAGCGAAACTAATCACTAGAATAGACTATCTGATCCCCACCCATGTAAGACGATTAGGCAATCAACCGGCAGACTGGTTACCGAACTGGGGAAGCCGAAACAGGGGAAAGTCGATGGACATCGGAGGAATGGAGCTCCTACTCCTGGAGGAGAGAGAGAAATTGCGGAAACTTCTTGACATCGATAACGGTAGCAATAGCAACCCCGAGGAGAATGGTCAGAAAAAGTTAGTAAGTGGCAGACGTGGGGAAAGGACACAGTAGGTGACGATAGATAGGATACTTGTGAGAAAGGACAGGGGTGGTATAGATGACGAAGCAGGGCAGCTGACAGGGCAGGGCAGGGTAGGATCATACGAAGGGGCAGGGAAGAGAATGGAGGCATAATTAAGAATGGAGATGGAGGGAACGTGTGGAGTCGGGACAAGAGGCCGAAAAGCGATGGCAAATGGCAGCGATAGGACAAAAATGGTACGACAGGAGCAGCTGGGAGAATGTAGGAGTTATGATGAGTAAAGGCGAACATAACAGTTGAGACAAATCCTGAGAAAAGGACTCAAGGAAGAGCGCCGGGAAAGGAAAAGGACAGGTGGACGTCAGGAAGGAAAGATAAAGGAGATTAAGCAATCGAGGGCCTGAGGTGGCATCAGGAATTTGCATGCAGCAGAGCACGAAGCAGGAGGGAATGATGAAAGGTGGTTGAAAGGCGTAGAGTTCAGACAAAAGCTCCGGTACCGGCAAGAAAAGGTGGTATGTAGATTCATTCTCCTGTTCTGCTATTCTAGAGATATATAGACATAGGAGTTTATGTAATTATTCAGCAGTGTCCATGAAACCGAAGTCGAAAGGCAGACGTTGCCTGTTAATAGGAATTCCCTGATATGGGAAGAAATGTCCTTACTCCACTAGATATGCTGGTTCCCAGGGAAAAAAGAATTATGGCCCTTGGAGGAAGGAAAAACCCAATCCCAGGAAAGTTTGTAGGGTGGGGAAGGGTAAAACCTCGGGAAGAAGAGGGAAACTTGCTAGTAGCGGGAACCCTGCCCCTGTCTGTCTTATAGGAAAATCCAGGAAGGCCAAGAGTAGAAATCCACCGGAAAAGAGGTGTGAAAGCAGTTCCCCCCGACAGCCGGGGAGAAGAGTTGATTTGCCTAATTACATAGAAAACCAACAAGAGGGGCATCGAGGGAAGCACAGAGAAACAGAGAGTGGAGGAAAGGAAAGGGGCCGAATTTCAGGTCAGGCCGCGGAGTGGTCCGGGCCATCTCACCATATGCAAACCTGGGGTAACCAGATTTATGCAAGGGGGGTAAGTGAATGGTTTAAATTAGAAATTCTCAATAGAGTTACTGATTTGTGGTCTCATGTCTTGATAGGTAAGAAAGACCCAATCAAGAATAGTCTCCAAGCAAGCAAAATGATGGCTCTGAGGAAAGAGAAACAAGTTCAGACCCAGGAAGAAGGATCGAGCAAAAACCCGAAACATAGAGGAAGGAAATCAGAGGCCGAGCAAAGGATGTATATGATAAATGCTTACATGGCCGGGAATTCCCCCGAAATCTGGGAACAGATAAATGGTTGGGAACGGGAGCTGAGATCCATCAGCTCGAACTAGGAGATTCCCCAGGGTGAATGGGCAGACTTAGTACCAGATCCAGGTAATACACGTAGCCGCAACTCTCTGTTCAATAAGTCGATCCAACATTATTGGATAATGAAGTACGTGGTAGCCCGAGCTATGGAAATGAATCAGGCAGTCCGGGAGGAAGAAGAGGAGGAAAGGAGGCAGCAGGATGAGCAGTTAAGGAATCAGACACAGGAAGAATTGGAAAACATAAAGTCGACGCTCCTTAAGGAAATCGCGGAGGTTCAAATCCAGGCCTCTCGCAATAATCTCATACTGGGGAATATGGAACAGATGCTGAGGGAGATGAAATGGGTAATGGAGCAGAAAAATGAGACTCCTGGTACAAGCGCCATGGCGCCTGCCCCGATTATATCCTCAGATGAGGACTGATGAAGTAGGTTATTTGGATAGTTTTTTGAAGTAAAAGAACTGTTTTCGGATGTATTATCATAGAATAAAAGATAGAATAATTAGTAGAGCTCGAAAGAGAAGATATGATATAACCAAGGAGATGAACATTTTCAAATTTTGGTCTGGATATAATGCAGACAGGTGGTTGCCTGGTTTCCTTTGGGTAGGTTAACCACCTGAAACATATGAAGGATGGATGTAAATTTTGATTTCGTAATATAGATAGTAGCTCTGATAAAGTTCACAAAAAAAAATTAAACTAAATCTACATTTAAAACAAATCTAAAATCAAATAAACCATTAACTAAAACTATTTTAAAAATAAGTTAAATTAAACTAAATTAAAAGATTGAAAACACTAAAATGAGAATAATATTATTATACTGGGATATTTAAGTTAGATATATATATGAGAAGTTTCAAGGTATTGGTTACTTTCAACCAAGGTGGATGTTGGAATAGTAAATGAGGTAGATGCAATATCACTTGACACAATGAATGATAATGGATAAGGATTTGCAATTAATGGGTTTAAGTGTGATTTTTTTTCCATGAGAAAAAAATTGTAATTTCCATTAATGTTTAATGAAGATTACATTCTGTAAACACACTGTAGTGTGTATGCACTGTGTCACTCCATCAAATATGTCAAAAAATAAATTGTTTCTATTTGGTGTCAGATCATAGCAAATCCCCATTACATCCATATCATAATTACTATACCTATTAAAAGAAAATACATTCGTCCATATACAAAATTATGAAAGTTTTGTGGGCAGTGTTTATGTCAAGCGTGCATACATTCATAACACATGAAATGAAAAATAAAAAATCAAAAAATGTAGACCACATGCAGAGCGGTCATGATTCCCCTTTCGATAGGAGAAATTGGGTAGGGGATCGACAAAAAGTATTGAATGATGTGGATCCGTCAAAAATATCCAAAAACTACCAAAAATATGTATCAGATTAAGCACCTCTTTTGATAGATTGTCAACACTTTGATTCAGTTCCTTGTATATATGAAGACAAGTGAACTGTGAGAGCATAGCTTTTAATCTCAATATATCATTCAAAATAGGTTGTAAAAGAAAGCATTTGCAAGATTGGGTTCCATTCACCCAATTTACCACAAGATTAGAATCACCAAATATTTGTAAATGTGAAACATCATTTTCAATGAAAAAAACAAGGAGGTTCCGGTAGGAAATAAGTCATCGAACTTATTTGTGCCCTCCCCTAACCCCACTGAAATATGAAAAGAGAGAGGATAACTGAAGAATAAAGACACTACCACTATTTCCACATGAATCCATGGAGGATTCATTAAACAAAATCCCATGGGAAAGATATATCACAATTTAAAACCACTAACACACGTGTTCCGTGGGGAGTTTTTTCCTACGGGTAATGGCTAAGAATAGCCAATGATTCATAAAAAAAATATCTAGGAAGGGAGGAATGGTCCTAAAAAATCGTCTGGTTGCGTGATATCCAAATACCCCAGTAGATGATTAATGGAAGGGCCTTGAATATGTGGGAATACAAAAGGTAGAGCTAATGTTTCCATGTAGAATCTAGAGAAGGACCCCTCCAAAGCCCGATTTGTGATTCAACTGTTCTACAATGTTGCCCAATATTGAGACAAAAAGGGTAGTCCATGAAAATATGTTATATCAATTCCCCAACATTCTGACAAAGTACACACCATCCAGGACTGGCAACAATTTGTTTTTGTAAAATATCCCACTTAGGAACCTTACCATTCATAATACACCACATAAGAACCTTTTCCTTCAGCGAACATTTAAACTTCCAAACATAAGACCACCAAAACTTGATTTCTTGAGTATGAAATTGTACCCAAATTTTGGGGATTAGAGAACACATTTGGCTCCTAACCATATAAGCTCATCATATCTATCTAATAGTCTAATATGCCTCGAATGAATAACATTTTTGTAATTTTTCCACACCACAATAAATGGTACAGGAATATCCAGTATCTCCGTAGATTTCCACCCTTGATGTTATACAGTGGTTAAAGTAGGATCTGCTATATGAGAAAGTTTAGAAACCCCATTGTCATGAAGAGAGTTAATCAAAACAGAGGGTAAATATGATATTGTTGAGACCCTAGCTAAGGATCCATGCCCAAATAGACCAATTCACCCAAACCAACACTCCAAACCAACCCCCTACAAAAAGTTTCAAATGTATTCAATAAAAATCACCATATAATTGATATATTTTCAACGTGGTTTGTCTGCAAGCCTGACCCAATCCTCCACTGAGAGTGGGGATGTGAATTTTTTAAATTACAACTATTGTCCATAAGCTTTGAGTGGAGAGAAGGTGCTAGCCACATTTTTCCACAATAACATGGGAGACTTTGGATATGACTCCCTTTGGATATGAATTTGTAAAAAACAATACAGAGGGAGATAGGCCTGAAATCATCAGATGTGGTAGGGGAATCCACCTTTGGAATAAGGGCAATGAAAGTAGAGTTTAATGCAGGAGTCACATAGCGATCCCTCATATATTCTTCCACCACCACAAGTAATTATTTCCCCAATATCTCATAAAGACCATGAAAAAAATCAATGCCCCATTCGTTTGGCCCAGGACTCTTGTCCTTTGAAAACTTTGAAGAAAAATCTTAAGCTCATCCTCAGATACTTCTACCATCAGAACTAGATTATCTTCCTTATTTAGGAAACGAGGGAAAGGTAAAGTCATTCAGATGATTTCAACAATAGTTTCCTCTTCTTGAACAAGAAAAATATTTTTAAAATGTTGGACAACCATTGATGCCAATTCCTAGAATGAAGAAATATCTCTTCTGGATTGATCTTTTAATGACAAAAGTGTTTTCACCATCTTGCGGCCTTTCAAAAAAGCATGAAAAAATTTGGTATTATTTTCACCGCATTCTAACCATATAGCTCTACTCTTCAAACACCACTCAATCTCCCAAAGCCCCAAAACAAAGTTTTTTCTTTTCTCCGTCAGGAATAAAAGAGATCTTGATTTTGCAGAAGCATATCCCTAATCCTCACCAGAATCAAATGATTTTACACCATCTTCAATGATCTTAATTTCCGTGGATTTGGCTTCTTTCTTAACAGATGCCCATTCTTTGTTTTTTTTTTTTTTTACTTTCTTGAGGTTCCTCACAAAATGCTTGTTATCAATAATACCAGAAAGCGGAAAAAATTGTTCCCACTGATCCTTGACAATTTTGACAAAGGATTCATCCTTCAACCCTTACGAGTTTAATTTAAATGGGATGGTAGGTTTACGAGCAACACTCTTTAATTATAAAAGGATTTTGGAATGATATGAAAGGTCCCCCACACCAATCCGTTGTTTGATGAATTGGAAATTTTCTAGGATACCTTGAACAATGAGGAAACAATCCATTCTCTTATCAAATCATGTCCTCTTATTACGCCATGTGGATCATAGTTGTAGGGGGCATATATTGATCAGGGATTGAGAGAATAAACAATCCTTAAATAAATAAACCAAGGGATTAAAATTTTCCCTCACCCACCATGATTTCAAAGTTCCCAAATAGACGTTGAAGTATCCTCCAACAATGATGTGCGGTGATTTGACAAAGGAGTTATTGGAAAAAGTCTCCCAAAAAGGTATGCTATCAAGGGAGGGCCCATATACATTGAGCAGAGAGGAAGAACATGAGATTTCTTCAGAGTACATTTCAACACCGAGCCCCACCTAGATGCTCCAAGAGTTTATAAGATTAAAGGATCAACGGATCCATCCCACCACAAAGCCCCTAGATAAGCCCATAGTATTAGTGTATTGAAATTTCCAACAAAAGAGAACTTTCCTCAAAAATTGAACAGTAGACAAGATCTGCCCAAGAGTCTCTTGTAGAAAAATGATGTATGGCGATTTAGAATTAATTAGATGTTTTAGAGTAAGTATTTTTGGTTGAATCTCCAAACCCCAACAATTGAAAGAAAGAATACTCCAAAGGGAACAGTGGCAGGGGATGCAATTTAACTAAGAACCCTAGATATTGAAGCTTGATGGTCAATTTCCATATCCACCTTGGCTCGCTCCTTAGCCAAGGTGATGTTGGACTTCTGACACTGACCTCGAGAACCCGCATAAGAAAGATGAATCATCCCTAACCTAAGGTCACGAGGTATGTGAAAATGACCATTAGAGCAAGGATAAAGGTTATAGGAGGAAGAGTCATCTCCTGAAAGGTAGAAGAGAGAGTGTGAAGGGTAGGTTATAGCATATTAAATATCACATTGAGGGATCAATAATGATCACATGGATTGAGACAAAGAAGTAATAGGGTCATATGAAGAAAAAGGGGAGAGGGGAGAGACAAAGGAGATGCAACTAGTAATTAACAACTGTAGATTCATGATTACAGAAATGAGAAAATGCAAAGGAAGGAGAGGAGGAGGTACCTGGGATAGGATGCTCCTGTGGGGATGTAGAAACACCATACACAATCATGGGATCTAGGATAGGGTCCATAGTAGTAGAAACAAACTCTTCAAAACGTTGAGGGGGAACACCCAAATCCCCATTTGAAGTAGATGGACCATTTGGATGACCAACATCCTCCTAGAAAATATTTTCATCATCCACTTGGACCGATTGAATCATTGGAAATTTTTTGACAAGATGACCATATCGGTGGCAATTCCTGCACTAAAAATGAACTCCTTCATTATCCAGTTCTTGAATGTTCTCTTCACCATTTTCCAGTTCCATTTCTTTAGGAAGACCCTCTTGATGGTACACCAAAACTAGAACATGATCCAATGATAGAATGCTTGAAGTGAGATAAGATGTATCATGAGCCAGATAAGAGCCAATGTAGTTACCTAAATCCTAAAAAATATATTTTTTCCAATAGTCCAAGGAAGCCACATAAAGTGGACCCAGACCATCACAACATATTATTGCTCTTTTCTTGTGTTAAACAAATGAAAATATAATTTAAAAATTATTGGAGATGAATCAATATGCCAAACCTTATCCTGAGTAGAATGGGTGTCCTCAGTGATAGAAAATTTAAGATGAATCCATCCCTTATGAATAATTTCAACCTTGGGAGGAGATTGAAAAAAGGAGAGATGTCTTGAGAAACCCACAACCTGTGGTTTTGAATAAAGAAATACCATCCTTCAACCCTACCCACTAATGAGGTTTCATCCAAGGTCCCAACCCTCTCCATTCAAATGTCACCACCAAGAACAAAGCTGCATAGGACCTTATTTTCCTATGAATACACCAAGTCTTCTTGCTGTCAGACTTGAAAAAGTTCGAATTTTCTCTTAGGCGAGAATTAGAACAGGGTTTCAATGGAAAACCATGTTAAAGGGCTAACATAATCTGGTTGACGAAAGGAAAAGATTCCAGGTTCTGAGAGTGACCCATAACAAAGGGATTAAGATATTGAATATGATTTATATCCAGCATCAGAATACTAGCCCGGCTGGAAAAAACCGGCCAAGAACCCCCACTGTAACCCAATCAAAATCAAAACCCTTGGAATCTTGTGAGTTAGGCCCGATAAATTGTAGGTTTTTGAGAATGAAGTTCATGATGGAGACTGTTTGGGATGGACCTGAACCCCATACCAACCCCAATGAGCTAAGGCTCCAACCCAGAGAATATTTCCAAGTGTCCATATACAAACTATGGATTGACATAAATGCTGACAGCGCAGGAGATGTGGAATGTGGATGGGAATCCTAAGCCATGAGAGATGAATAGAACATTAGAGAAGGATAGGAGGGAGGAAATAGTGGGGACCCATCTCGGACATGAGAAAAATCCTAGTGTCCAAAAGAAGTCACAAAAATCTTGGACAATGAAGAAAATTCTAGCTTGAAATCCACAAGCTCCACTTCATCCATATATATTAGATTTTGTAGGATACAAACACAAACATTCTAGCAAAACCAAAATATTCAGAATCCCAACCACGTACCATAAATGATATAAAAACTTATAAAAGGAGGGCATTACATGATAAATGCAAGCATGAGGGATGATTTAGTACAAAAATTGGAGGATTAACCCCCACACAAATTGAAATGTATGAGAACCAGGGGAAGAAAACACATATTCACCACCATTGTTAGGTTTTTACCCGCTCCTCGTCTCCTCCATTCATTATGATTTTAAGTGTGATATTTGGGAAATAAAGTATTTAAAAACTATATACTAGATAATTTGAAAGAAGGATAAAGTCAAGTTAAATGTGCACTTAACTGGTGAATGTAGGTAGCCAATATTGTAAGGTTCAAGTCCTAATATGAAATGCACTACCCCACTTCTTTTAGTCTCTAGACTAGGTGTCATAGAAATCCTTGGTGAAATGAATGTCTTTCTTGAACATTCTCTTGGTCAAGAAATAAGAAATATTAATCAGAGCACTTCCAATTCCAAAACCATTTGTGACCACCATAACTAATGTTATTTGAAGGAGATCTTTGGTCAAATGCCCTAGCCATAAGTGAATTCAAGAACCTCCATTGCATGATCACCTCAGTGGTCATTGAATAGAATGAAAATATTCAATAGGAGATTGTATGGCTAGACAAGTTGGTTCAAGTTCCCTTGCATGATCAAGGTGCATCATATACTTACTAAGTGCCCCTACACTAAAGTAGAGTGCACCATAGAAATAGGGAAATATTTGGTTGGATGTGAAAATAGGTTAAAAGGTTGGATGAGCATGCCTTGGGAAATATTGCACAATGGCAAGGCATGCGTCAATGCCAAATTGCTTGGAAAAGCAATTTGGCTAAGTATGGAAATAAGATAATAATTCTCACTTGTTGTTTCGTATAAATACTGCACAATAACTTGGGCAATGGACACTCCTTGGTTCATGGGTGTATGGGTAGTTTTGGAGGAAAAAAGCCTAGATAATTTGGCACACATTCCAAGTTGAATGAACTAATTCTTAGCATGACGCATGACACAAGGAAATACAAGGAGCACCTTATAATTCATTGAAGAAATACAATTGAGCATTGGACACATGAGACAACTGGATATCTTAGGCACACACAAACTAGATGTATGGACCCAAGGGGCTCAAAATATTAGTGGAGGTATGGGTATATTGCATGTTGAACCCCCTTTGGACATGGCTACATTACAAGTCACCTTAGAAGAAGGAAATTACATGGAAACATCCACTATATAAATAAGCACCTACATTTTGCAAAGACACATTAAGGAAAATTCATTCATACAAAGGTGGACAAGGAGTTTTGTGATTGTGCCAAGTCCATGGTTGGCATAGTAGACTACTTAGATATTGGCTAAGTGAACAATAGAAGATTCAAGATTTATAGGTGGTAGACCTAAAAATGTTTCAAGGGTTGGATTGTCCAGTCTTTTGGCCTCTCAAAAGTAGGAAATAATGCCTTGGATTAATCATACATCTATTGTAGAGTTGCAGGCAGAAGTCTACACTCCCTTGTTGTATATTTGTAACATTACTCATACTAATAATGTTAAGGAAACCACCTTGGGTGTCACCCATACGTATGTGTTTTGGTCTCTATGTCATTGTTGGATTTTATTTCTCATTGAATTATATTAAATATTGACCAAGTGTAATAGATCTAGGATTCTTTAAGGCCACACTTAGATGTGTTCCCACTTTGTAATTTGTCGTATTTCACTTAGTTTTAAAGCTAACCAATATTAGTTGAAGGTATAGTTATGGTAAAATCTTAAGTGAAGAGGTGTATTCTTGTTGTAGTAAGTGAGGGTTGGCCAATCTCTTACATTCAAGGCAAGGTAATTCCATGCAACCTCAAGTGTCAAGAAAAAGTAGGGAACCCTGAGTTTGTAAAAAAGTTCATGTAATATTGTAGATCCATCTCGATGGTATTAGAGTATACTCTTCATCACTTTTTGTAGGAAAACTAGTATTGGGACACACTCTTCCCCATTTTTTGAAGGAAATGTAGTATTAGAGAAAAATAAATCACTATTCACCACATCTTTATGAACTCAGAGATAGAACAAAAGGTTTTGGAATATGTCTAGTAGGTGACTAGAAGACAATTGTAGCATACTTAGTTCCCTGGTGTAGCAATCAACCATGATAGTTTTTCCACACATAAGGTGAACCAAGTCTTTGAAGTCCTCATAAATTATTTAGCCATTTATATGTGTATTATGGATGGTGTATAAGAAGAGTATGATTTTAAGGATGCAAGTCATGATGGAAAGATTTTGACAATTATTCCAAGAGTACAATGAGGTGTCCCAACAATCCAAAGCATGAGTTGAAGTCTTAGAACAAAGGTTACAATCTATGACATAATTTTAGTCTAAGTTGGGATTACTCATGAGGAAGGGTGCTCAAGATGATGAAACCATCATAACAAGGAAGAAACAAACATTAACACTATCAGTTCTTTCCATTATTAATAGAATGTTTATTCCATTGTTTTTCATTTGAAGGAATAGTTAGAAGAATTGGAAAAAGAAGTCCAAGTTACATCAACTTTGAATGTGAAACCTATAGTCTTGGTAGAATTCTAGGTGAAACAAAATTCAAAGGAAACAATGGAATCTTTGGGTACTTTAACAATAGGTTTATGCATTTTTATGGAAGTAGATTAAGCACAAGAGTTCATGGGAGAGGCAAAGGAAACACTCATGCCCCACTCAGATAGTCTAATCAACTTTCTAGGCCAAGATCTACGCATCGTTCCTATAGTAAGGGTGTAGCATTATTCAAGACATTTTGTGACCTTGCAGTAGAGGACCTAGATATTTAGGATGTAATGGCAGATTAACACATGGATCTTTAAAAAGGAGTTTTATGTATCCTTCGATGTACAATATTTCAATGAATGCTTTAGAAAATAAGTTTGTTAAGAAAAATATGATATTGGATTTTAGACAAGTTATTGGTGTAATTATTCATGATTCCCTTGGCTACCACCTTCCATGTCCTTCCATTGATGAATTCCATAGGTGGCTTTCTACCTAGTAGCATGTAGTGGAGTCTAGGGCATCAATAAAGGGGCTAAATTTAGTGAAGGATTTGATAGTGGAGGAAGGTTGTTTTATCAAGAAGATAAATCTTGTGATGGAAACATTCCATCCTTGCCATAATATTCTTGAAATTGAGGCCATATAAGAAGTCCACTGTCTCTATCTAAAAAGTAGTGCAATAGGCATACAAGCACCAATATATTAGTAACTTGGAAAAAATTATTGAGATGTAGGATGTGACTTAATAGCTTTGAGGAAGAGTTGGAAAACACTCATTTGTTCAAACATGATGAAAATTACCAAGGGGTATTGGACACTTGCTTAGATATGTAGGATAGTTAAGTTCCAAGTGGAGAAAATAAGACAATGGAGGAGTCAACCAAGGAAGAATGTGCATTTGACATGGATGACTAAAAAATGGAAAGTAGATCAAGTTGACAAGGAATATGCTTTCCCATCTTCATGTATGGTAATGTAGGTTGATAAAGAGTGATCCTTGGGTAAATATGAAGATGATCACTAGAATGACTCAAAGATCATGAGATTGTTAGTTGAAGGTAATGGAAGCAATTGGTGACTAGATGTGCCTCTGTCAAAAAGTACGAAAATATTTTAGTTTGCTCATTGAAGTTAGATGACTTTGGACATGTTGTTGGAGCATTTGAGGGTAATGCTTGAGATGGCCATTTTTAAACCTCTTTTGATTGATTATATGCCTAAGTGTGACCTCTTATATTGGAGCTTAAGTGCACCAAAAGAAGGTGTTGATTTCAATGAAGAAGTTAGTGGAGTTGGATTGCAAAGGGAACTTAATAATTTAGAGGTGAAGGTGCGATATTGAACTAGTCCAATAGATTTTTATAAATAGATTGAAGTTCAAAAGAAAGTGATTTTTTTCGGCATAAAAAAGTTCATTCTCATGGAGTTTATTTAGGGATTCCTAGGTTGAAACATTCATGAGGGAGTACAAAAGCATGGAAAACTAGCCAAAAGTACTTTGTAGTGGTAGTAATAGGTGGTGATAATAGTGATGGAAAAATATATGATATTCTTAGTGAAGATTGAATTGTAGCAACAATAATAGTATGGACATCTAGGAAGTAGTCTTCTATTTGAAAAACGACACTTATGGTCAAAGCATATTTGAACAATGAATAGTTGCACAACAATTTTGGCGGTGGCATTGCAAAGTACATGAAGGAGTTGGTTGTAGATGGATGTATGGGTTTGAGAAATAGGCTTAGGAAAATAGAAAAAGTTCTTAGAGATGTTGTTGAGGACACTAGTGAATTTAAGTAGGGGAGAAGGTAAGGCCCTAGTCTTGAGGCACTTTGTGCACCTCCACCACATGATCACTCTTATGATTATTGACCAACATAGATGGATGAAATATGAAGTTGGATTGCTAGATGAGTTGTTTCAACACCATTCCATGATTACAAGGCATGCTATAGGCTCAATGATTTTCCTTGCATGAAGGAATAGCACACTATAGACATTATGCAAGCTTTGGTTGCTTGCAATAGCAAGTTGTGAGGTTGAATTAGCATGACTTGGGAAATATTGAACAATGACAAGGCATGCTTATGTGATACATGGATTACAAAATAAAATTTACTTGGTATGGAAACAAGATCACTTGATATTTATTATAGAGATTGCACTATAATTTAGATAGTGGGCATCCTTGAGTTCATAGGGATGTGGGAAACAATTCCTTAACCTTTGGTGCAACACCATAGTCTACAAGTAGAAGTTCCTAGATAGTTAAAAGTGCATCACAATTGAATAAAGAGATGCTTGACATGACATGTAACACAAGGAAAGGAAAGGAGCACATTGGGCATAATCCAAGCAAGGAAATTGACCATTGTATTCTTCAAATAATTAGGACACCTTGGTAACACAAACCGAACTTGTGGATGCAATGGGATTAAAGACAGTAAACAAATGAATGGATTTCACATTGGATCCACTTTGTACATGAAGTGCATTGAAATTAAACTTATAATAAGGAAACATCCATGATATAAAGAGGCCCCTTACATTGTGCAAAGACATCGAAAATATTCACTCATATAGGGGTGGACAAGGAGTTTTTTTATTGTGCTAAGTCCGGGGTTGGCATAGTAAACTACGTAGACACTATCAATAGCTTCATTAACTATGAAAGAGTTAAGATATATAGGAGGAAAACTTGTGCATGTTTCGAACATTTGATTGTGAAATACTTTGGGTAGTAGGAAATATTACCTTGGATTTATTATACCTTTGTTAAAGAATTACAGGTAGAAGGCCACACTCATTTGTTGTGTGTTTTTAACATTTTTCACAATAATAAAGTTAAGGAACCCACCTTAGGTGTTTCCTAGACAGATGCATTGTAGTCTCTTTGTCATTAATACTAGAAGTATTGTTTATTGAATTATATTTAACTAGTGCAACCGTATAAATTAAAGGTATAGTCTAACTGATAAAAGAAATGGCTTTCATAGCTAGAAACCGACAATATAATTTTGAGAAGGGTTCTGATTTCTTGTTGTTTAAAATGAAATTTTGATTGAATTAACGAATTTAGCACCCTAAAAGATCCCTAAGGAACTCAAACTTTATAGATTAAATAACTTAAACTTATGATTCTTAAAAATATCTACTGGATTTCATGAAAAATTAACCAGAAAAAAGTTCCTAGAAAAGGGTTGTTTTTCCTATTAGTTAGACTACGTATCAATTAAATGGATTATAAATGTAAACATGCATCCATCTATTATAATCATTGAACACTTTCTTTACGATACATCTCACATTACCAAGATTAAAAATTTCATCAAAATTAACTAAATTATAACTTTATTTTAAATTATGTTAAGCCATATAGAAGCCCCATGTTAACCCAAAAACCCCTTATTAAGCCCTAGATATTGAGGGATTGCACTTCTATTGTTATATTGTTATTTAGTATAGAACACCTCATGGCCTCATTTTATTATAATTGTACCCTTTGTCTCCTATATATACTAAGGATACCTAGTCTTAGGATCATCTAATATTGTATTGCGCATTGTATTGTTTGTAAAAGGAGGTTCCCCCTCAAAGAGGATTGCAATTATTGGTTTACTATCATTTTTAAGGTGTAAGGATAACAACATTTGGTATCGGAGCTCATGATCCTAGGTTTTTGTTTCTTCAAACAAGTCATCATGGCATATTAACTATATTTTTTTTGGGGGAGGTTTCAGACGATGAAACTTCGAGAATTGTGAGAAGACATTTCAAGAAATATTTGGTTAAAATTCCAGATCTCTTTTCACTAAGTTTCATAGATATTCTCCAAAGAAGTTACAGTTTTCGTATGCTCCTGAAATCAGTCTCAAATAGGTTAGTTTGGAATTTTTTCTATATTTTTTTCCTGTGAGTTTTCAGACCATGAAACTTGACCAAATTGAGGTGATATTATGATGAAATTATTTTTAAAATTACAAATCTTTTTGCATTATATTTTCTGAGATATTCTCTAAGGAATTTAGGGTTTCCATATGCTCCAAAATCAGTCTCAAACAATCCAGTTTCAACATTTTTGCTATAAACTTTTTGTTGGAAATAATACTGAGAGGGGGGGTGAATCAGTATTATCTGATTAATCAAACTTTTTAAATGCTCAGAAACATATACGCTACTTCATAAGTGAACCAGCGTGTACACGCTACTGTGACGAAGTAAAACAGCGTATAGGAAGAAAACTCACAATTTAGTTAGCTTTTTCTTCAATTAAGTGCATCAGGACATTATTCATCACATTAACAGTAAACATGTGCAGTAAAACAGAACAGATAAAAAGCCACACACATGAACACCAAGATATAAGGTGGAAACCCAATGTGGGTGAAAACCACCTGCTGCAAGTTGTCTCTATCTTTCTTTAATATGAAACTTCAGTTTACAATCTTTTGTACTGGTGCAGCCTTATACCAGTACGCAGGCTACAACCTGCAGAAGGCTTCAACCTTCTCTCGTTCTCCAAACTTCCTTGGAAGGGAGCTCCAACCCCCTTTGCTCTTGTACTAGCCAAGATACTAGTACGTAGGTGCTGACCTACAATCTTCCTTCTTTCAGATATCACTTTTCATACATTTTCAGACTTGGATATTCCTAAAGCACAACATTACAATCTGAAGACCACAAATCATTCAATTTCCACAACAGATCATTGAAGCATAAAACAACCAAACTTTAAATCACTGAACCACTGAACCCTGTCAATCACCAGTTACCAGAACACAGAGCAGACTACAGAACTCTGTAATAACAGTCAGACCCCACTGTAAACCCAAAATCAAGCTTCAAAAGATATACGCTACTTCAATGAGCAAAACCCGCGTATACACGCTCTTTTACCGAAGCCAACCTGCGTACAGATCTAAAAATAAACTTTCTCAATTTGCAGCTGTACCAGACATTAGTTAGATCCAAAACGTAACATTGCGACAATATGCAGATCTAGAAATACGCATAATCAACCATATCATGATAGTGCATTTCAAACCATTAGATCCCGATCTATCCTTAGATCTAGTCTTCCATCAACCGATGTGATCTCTCCTTGGCTTAGATCAAGCAACCCAGAACCTGCATATCAGATCTCTTTCTCTCTTAGATATTCAAGCCTTGTCGAAAGATGATCTTGCCTAATGATCTTCTTCTCCTTATATAGTCTTAGGCCTAACTCAATACCAAGAGCCAAAACCATAGTAACACAATACCATCAACTTCAAAACTAGGGATCGACACGCCCGTCGAGACACAATGGTCCGAAATCATAGGCACAACTTCCAAGGACTAACCACCATGGACCAAAGGAACCTTTCCACATACACGCGCTTTTTATGAATCGAACTTGCGTGTACACGCGACTTGGGCTTAACGAAACGGCGTGTATGAGCTTCCTTGGTATGCTGTACTGAGATCTGTCTTCTGATTAAGTTGCCATCACCTGTACCAACCTCTGAGCACCTGTACCATCCTCTGAGTGAGTTGCCATCAAGGACAACACTTTAATCATAATGCCAACACTTTTTTTCTCTAAGGCTTTAGAAAGTAAAGCTTGGACCATGTTAGGATAAATATTGTAGAGTATCTTTTTCGAGTGTCATAATTTAGTTCTTTATCCTTTCATATTTATACCTTATGGATGTTAGGGTTTGTGACAGTCATGAAATAAATTTTAAATAGGCCAGGTTGGTATTTTTGTTATATCTTCCTGTCTAGGAATTTTCAAACTATGAAATCTTCAAAGATTTCAAGAGACATACAGAAGTACCTTAGGTACATGTTTCATAATTATATTTGAATATTTGGACACTTGGTATGATGTACAAGTTTTCTTGTGGGAAGAGGTTATAAAATCAACAAGTTTCAGGAAGGTTACCATAACTTCTACTGATCACATCAAATTTAGTGTTGGGTGTGGAGCCTGATTATCTTATTTATTCAGAGGTATCACCACATTGGACCCCAGTTCGTAACGTGGTAGAAACATCGCCCGTAATATTTTCACTGCAAGTGGGGTCCATGGGGGGGGGGGGGGGGGACAGTGATCTTTAGGAGCCCACCCCTGGCAGGGGATCGGGGGAAGTGCCCCCGAAGCTAAAAATAGATGTAAAATTTCCTTGTAAAATGTTGTAATTTCATAGTCAATCTGGGCTGTTCATTAGGCAGAGATCTAACAGTAGAAGTTATGTTTAATTTAGGGTTTTTTTCCCCTAGAAGGCAACCCCTTGGTATATATGATGGAATTGTATTGGTATATATATAATATATATATATATATATATATATATATTATATATATATATATATCTATATATATATATATATATATATATATATATATATATATATATATATATATATATATATATATATATATATATATATATATATATATTCTGAACAAGAAAGAGAGAGGAGATTGTGTGAGATTGAAGAGGGAATTACAACAGATTTGTTGTAGGTTGTATCTCTTCATTTTGCTAGATAATATAAAAGGAAGGACTGGTTGTTTCTTCGTGGACGTAGCCCAAATTGGGTGAACCACGTATATCTATGTCTCTCTTGTTTTATGCATTTTATGTGTTTATATTTCTGCAATATATTTTATGTGTTCCATTGCTCTGTAATATATAATTTTCTAACAACTGGTATCAGAGTCGAAGGTCTATTTGGTTGATAAACTCGTAGGAGAGAAGGGTTCCTGGTTTGAGTGGGAGCAATGGCAGAAGATGGTAGGTTTAGGGTCGAAAAATTTAACAGCCAAAACTACCAGCTATGGAAGATGCAGATGGAAGATTATCTGTATCAGAGAGATATGTACCTACCATTGAGCGGAAAGGCAAAGAAGTCGACGAGTATGACAGAAACATAATGGGATATTCTCAACAGAAAGGCACTTGGAACAATACGGTTGTGCCTAGCGGCGTCGGTAGCCTTTAATATTTCAAAGGAAACGAAAACAGAGGGTTTAATGAAGGCATTGGCCAAACTATATGAAAAACCCTCGGCCTCAAATAAGGTATTTCTTATGAAGCATTTATTTAATATGAAGATGTTAGAAGGTGGATCTGTTGCTGATCATTTAAATGAATTTAATACAGTTACTAGTCAATTAAGTTTTGTAGGGGTAACTTTTGATGATGAAGTTAGGGCTTTGTTATTTCTATGCTCATTTCTAGAAAGTTGGAATGGTTTAGTTATGGGCATTAGTAACTTTGTCTCTGGATCTAGTACTTTAAAGTTTGATGATGTTGTCGGTGCAATCCTTAGTGAGGAAATGCGACAGAAAAGCTCCGGTGAGACATTAGGTAATGCTTTGACTGTAGAGACTAGAGGAAGAAAAATGGAAAGAGGAAAGGGCCCAAGATATCGCAGTACGTCAAGGAAATGCAGATCCAAGTCCAGATTGGGGATCGTGTGCTAGAAATGTGGGAAGAAAGGACACCTGAAGAAAGACTGCAAGTCTCAAAAGGGAAAAGAAGGAGACACGCAGCAAGAAAAAAATCTTGAAGCGAATGTGATAGGTGATGCGTTGCAAGATGCTTTAATTCTTTCATTAGAGAATATTATTGATGCCTGGGTGGTAGATTCATGAGCCTCATTCCATGCCACACCTAATAGGAAACATTTTCATGATCATGTTCAAGGAGATTTTGGACAGGTTCGATTGGGTGATGATAAACATTGTAAAATCATTGGAATGGGTTACAGTTTTCATAAAACAACAGAATGGAAATCAATGGCTATTGAAGGAGGTAAGGCATGTTCCAGATCTGAAGAAAAATCTGATTTCCACAAGGCAGTTGGGAGGTGAAGGTTGTGTAACAACTTTTACAGATAAAACCTGGAAGGTCACTAAAGGATCCCCAGTAATAGCAAAAGGAGAAAAGGGTGGTACACTATATTTATGCAATGGTATTTCTAATTCTGTTAATGATTTAACCTCTACAGGAGAAGATATGACATTGTGGCATCATAGGCTTGGGAACATGAGTGAGAAGGGGATGCAGATTCTTCACTCAAGAAATTTGTTGCCTGGTTTAAAGCATGTTTGTCTAAAATTCTATGAGAATTGTGTTTATGGAAAACATAAGAGAGTCAGATTCCTCAGAGTTGGGAAAAAAAATGAAGAGCGAGAAATTAGAGCTTATGCATACAAATGTATGGGGACCTGCTCAGGTATCATCTCTCGGTGGCTCTCATTATTATGTTACTTTTATTGATGATGCAACCATAAAAACCTAGATTTATTGTATCGAAATAAATCTGATGTATTTGATACTTTCAAGAAACTGAAAGCTTTGGTTGAAAATGAGACAGGAACAAGGTTGAAGTGTCTTAGATCAGACAATGGAGGTGAATATTGTAGCAAAGAGTTTGGTAGGTATTGTTCAGAGAATGGAATTCATAGAGATAAGACAGTTCCAGGAACACCACAAGAAAATGGTGTGTCAGAAAGGATGAACATGATGTTGGAAATAATACTGTGAGGGGGGTGAATCAGTATTTGTAAATCAATAACTTTTTCATTTCCATAATCAGATTTATATACACTATGTCAGTGAAGGGAACTCACGTGAGCACACAACTGTTCTTAAGGTAACCAATGTATATCTAGTGAACTTATGATTCAGTTAATTCATCATATGTTGATCTTTAATATGTGCATCAATACTTTATTAAACATTAAACAGTAATCATGTGCAGTTAATAACATAATGAACCATCACACATAAGCAACACACATGAACACCAGGATTTAAGGTGGAAACCCAATGTGGGTGAAAACTACCTATTGTTGTCATCTTTGTCTTCTTCTAATAATAAGAAAATCTGTTTACAACATTGTATTGGTGTAGACTCATACTAGTAAACAGGCTTCTACCTATAGAAGGTTACAACCTTCTCTTGTTCTCCAGCTTCTACTGAAAGGGAGCTACAACCCCTAGCTCTTGTACTATCCGATATGTTTACTAGTACGTAGGCGCCGACCTATAGAAGGTTACGACCTTCTTTCTTCCTTCGGGACCACGTTTCATAAATTTTCAGACTGGATGCTCTTGGTACACAACAATACACATGAAGGCCTCGTTTCATCCAATTTTCATACTGGACCCATCAACAACATTGAAGCTTGGAATCAATCACCATTGTAATATAACCATCAAATACATTTGCATCAACCAATCACTGAAACTCAATCGTCACTCTCTGAATTAACCAAACTCAATCAATCACTGACAACCTCTGAACCTCTAACACAACTGAATCAACCATTCATTCATACTTAATCAACTTTAACCAATCAACTGGAACAGATAGATCATTGTAACCAGTACACAAATCTGAACCCAGAACACTACATCATCATTCAGAACCAGCTGTAACCTCAAAACCATGCATCAGAGTGTATACGCTACTTGGCTGAACCCAACCTGCGTGTATACGCTACTTCCTTTAACCCAACCTGTGTATATCTCTAAAGATACTGAATCATAAAATTCTGAACCACAAACTGTACCAATCAGTGACATTCTAAAGATCTACTGTCATATTACAGAGTTCTAAACAGATAGAAACAAGGATCACCCTTCCTTCTCAATCAATCAATCAATCAGACTCAATTTCCTTATACATTCAGTTCTACTTTCAGATCTAAGAAGACATCATTGACAAACAACAATAAAACAATAGTACTGATCTGATAGATCAATCATCCTTGAACATCAAGATTTTCTTTTGCATACGCTACTTGGAAGAGCCGGACCAGCGTGTATATGCAACTTCACCAAAGCGAACCAGCGTATAGATCTCTATATACTTACTTATAACTTTTCTGCAGTTCCTGACTTTAGACATACCCAGATCATCACATATAAAGGATAAAAATGTGTTAGCAATCAGATCTAGCCCATCCATTATCAGATCACATAATGATAAGTCATTATGATCCTGATCCATCATTAGATCTCATCCATCATCACTAAAGAAATTCACAATCAATCAATCTGAACATTCAGAATACTGTCACCAGAATGTAGTCACCAGAACATAAAGCATAACCCATAACCAACTGCAACTTAAAACATCATAGTTCATAATGTATATGCAACTTCGATGTGTTGAACCAGTGTGTATACGCGCTTTTACCAAAGCGAAACAACGTACACATCTGCAAATACTAACTTGAAACTTCACAGACATTTCAGACTTCAGTCATACTCAGATCATAACATTTACAGAATAAAACATGTGTCAATATTCAGATCTAGACTATCCATGATCAAACCACATAATGATAATTCATTTCAGGCTTTATGATCCCAATCCATCAACCATCATCAACCACATAGCCGCATCCTTAGATCAGATCAAGCAAAGTATCAAAAGCTCATAACCTACATATATGATCTAACACTTCATAAGATATTCAATACTTGCACACCTTGGCCTAATGATCTTCTCCTCCTTATATAGTTTTAGGCCTTTCACAATACCTTGGACCAAAACCACTTAGGACCAATACCTTGGACCAAATACTTAGGGTCAATACCTCAGACCAAATACCTTGGATCAATACCTTGGACCAAAATACCTTGGACTAGATACCTCAGACCAAAACCTTGGTTTTCCAACATGTACGCGCTTTTCCTTCTATGAAAGTGCGTGTATACGTATACTCTCCTTTGGTTCTGTTAACTCGCATGTATACACTATTTTTCTACATTGAACCTGCATATACAACTTAACATACCTGAACATGTCCTTTTTAGTCAACTTCTTGATTCTAATCTGTAGACCTTTGTTCCTTCATCCTATTACTTTGTTCCCTCTGAATAGTCTTGTTATAATGTGATTTGCCATTGTACATTACTTTTGAACTGATTCCTTTGAACTGTCCTGCATTTTGTCACATCTGTAAATACAACTGCCATGCATTCTGTTACATCTGATATCTCTCCTGTAGATTCATCTAGTTATATAGATTCATCTAGTTACCATATACAAGTGAGTTGTTATGCTATAAGTGGGTTGCCATGAAGTAAAACACATGCATCATAATGCCAACAATCCCCCCCTTTGGACTTGATGGCAACCATGTTGGTGTTGATTACTACAAGTTGTAGAAAATGTTAGAGATAACAAGCAACACCAAAATACTCTCCCCCTTTGACATCAAGGGCAAAGGGCGGACCAAGATATTCTCCCCCTTTGATATCAAGGGCAAAGGGCTGACCATAATGAAGACTTTCATATATGAATAGCTGAATATAAACATTGATCATGATCCCCCTAGGCATATGCTGAATTCTCTAATTGAACTCCCCGTTTGTTCATGTTGATATGCACTATATCATCCATGCTTCCCCTGAGCACATGCAGAGTCTGCAAATATTTTCCAAAAGAATAACATGACTCTATAACTCAACTATGTGAGTTTCGCCTTCCTATCACCAATGGCTCATACATGCATCAATCTCCCAACCAAGTGGGGATATACCGAAATTGACTCATCCTCCCAACCAAGTGGGGATATACCGAATTTGACTCATCCTCCCAACCAAGTGGGGATATACCAATTTATACATGACTAAAATATAACAATTATTACATCATCCTTCCCATGCATAGTGGGGGTACAAATTACATCATATGACCAAAAAGGACTCATCAAAAGACTACGACAGACAGAGACAAATTATTACATCATGGGTCTTTATATGACCTTTACATCGAATGATATACATGACATTTATAACAGGGACCAAATATCTAAACAAGACCATGATAGTCATTTAGTAACTATCATACACAGTGTATGATCTGCACCATAAGCATCTGTCAACAGCATCCAGACCAACAACTTGTATATGTCCATCATTAGTTATGACAGTGTAAATATCATCAACCTGTGACAAAGTATGCCGCATATAGATATCAACTCATCCTCTTGATCTCATCAAGATCAACTTGCTTCGTTTCCTTAGTAAAAAGAGCCTTATCATAACCTTCCATGAATCAACTAAGCATATGTCATATCTCCAAGCAATAGCACAAAATCATTCACATCATATCATATGTATGTGAAAACACCATAGTCATCATCTATGATCATAACATCATCATCAAGAACTGCATGATCTTTCCACATGAACCTTCAATATATCAACCATGTATCATCACTAGGGAACATCCCACATCTAATAAGCATCAACCATGACAATCAACATATGTGAGTATCAACCTATCATCATAAGGTAAGAACTCACCATCATTATGTGACTAAGTAAGCCATGTCTTCGAATATCCATGTCTTCAAATTGCTATGCCTTCATGAGACCTGCAATAACACCATTCTTTTGGCCAACCAACAATATTTATCAATATGAAACTTAAGTAATCATCCATGTATCCAACTTAATGTGTATCCATCAATTTTGTATCTAGCAAACCATGAGTGCATGGTCATTTGTCCAGCTTTCTTGATACCATCAACAACAACAATCCTCAATGATGTGAGAACCAAGAACTATACGAATCCTGTATCATAACTGCACCATATGCATCTTTGAAGGCATGATGACACTAGCATAAAAGAAATGAGTGGCTTATCATCAAATAATGAAATTGTGTACTCAAGCTTTGTACTTCTCCTTGTCCTTATGAAGATCACCATGTAGGAAATATATATGTACTGTATGCATCATCAAAAAGTCATCCACAATCATCCATAAATCTGATTTGAATAACAACTATGTAACCCCAAGCAATACAAGTATCATCTGAGATTTCATCATGGGCAACTCATAACTGTAACATAGCAAGATGTATCATTTAAACACTTTAGCCACATAAGCATCATTATCATTGATTAGGTACCAAAGACTTCTAAACATAATGCCAACAATTCTTTATTAGAAGCATAGCATGTTCTCCCCCTGAACCTGTTCCACCTGTTCACTGTCAGATCTGATCATTGCATATATCAGTAAGAAATATCAAGGCATCATCATCAATCAGATATACATCAAGTTATCAACAACTTGTGAGGATCAAAAGCACTTCTAAATAACATCCACAGATTATAGTCATCTATCATCAAGACAGAAAAGATAACTGATAATTGTCTGAATCATATCAAATCAGTTTTCTGAGTCTGTCCCACTGCCTTTTTCCTCAAACCACATATACGTGACTATGCAGCTTCGAACTCACATATATACACGACTTGTCTTCACGAAACTTGCGTATGAGATTTAGAACATTGAAGTTTCACACTTTCAGCTCCCCCTAAGTCTGTTATGTCTGTACACTGTGCCATGCCACATTTTTCTGACTGTACTTCCTTCTTCTTCCATATCTTCGAGTGTGATGATGTTTTCTCCTTTTGGTATGGTGCCCAAAATTTTCTCCTGCATTCGTTTGCTATATGTCCAAACTTGTCACATGTCTAACATCTTACATGTTTCATATTCCTTTTATAGCAGTCAATGGCTTTGTGACCAAACATATTGCAAGAAAAACAATATCCCTTAAAGTACCTGGAAGCTAATGATCTTTCTGTGTGATGGTCTTGAACCATTCTACTTCTGTATCTTGCTGCAACATGTCCAAAATTATGACATATAAAACATTCAACATTATTCATTTGAGGAAATAACTGATTATCACTTCCATAATTAGGAGTAAAAGATTTTCTTTGAAGAATTTCTTTCCTTGGTTGTTGATGGGGTTGACCTCTCATCTCCTTGTTGAGCATTTTAGATTTTGCATTAGAGTTCCTTGCCTCACCTTGTGAGCTAGATTCACTTTCAACAAATTCATGAAAACCAAGACCAGTTTTGATGGCAGGAGACCTTTGACTACTAAGAATATCATCCAAAATCTTAGTACTATCTTGAAATCATAAAAGCTTATCCTTTTCTTCTAATTTACCTTTTAGGATATTTACCTCAACCTGATATTGCTCTTCCTTTTCAAGATACTGCTTCTTCATGATTTCTTCAACTTTTCTTCCTTCTTCCACTTGTTGCCTTAATTCGAGAACTTCGTTTTCTTGTTCTTCAAGAGCTTGGAGTAGTTCTTCATTCTGCTTATTTGATTTTTCAAGATCTTCTTTTAGAGAGAGGATCTTAGCTTCAAGACTTTCATAGTAACTGGATCTATCTTTAAGTTTCTTGATTGTTGTGCTCCTTTTATTTACTTCATTTCTTAATGATGTCACTTCATCCTGCAGCTTTTGACATTGATCTTCCTTTTCCTTGTACTGCTTCCTTACTTTGTTTCCTTCCTCCAGTTGAGATTTTAGTCTGGTAGCTTCTTCTTTGAAGGCACACTCCCTTTTGTCCAATAGATCTTGTTGATCTCTAATTTTGTATGGAATTTTTAAAATTCTGCCTCTATTTGATATCTTTCTCTTTCACCCATAAGAGCAAATTCAGTTGTTTCGCTATCACTTTCATCATCTTCAAATGAACAGAGAAATGTATCACCAGAGGATAACAAATTCATACCTGATAGTTCTTTTGCTTGTTCATCTTCATTCTGAGGTGATTTTGAATCTGAAGAGTTGCTTCCACATAATCCCCAATCGTCTCTCCCACTGTCACAGTTCCTTTGAGATGCCTTCTTCTTTTGAGGTGCTTTCTTCTTTCCCATTATTTCTACAGATCTCCTTCAAGCGATCAAGCTTCTACCAAAGGACCTGCTCTGATACCAATTGTTGGAAATAATACTGAGAGGGGGGGTGAATCAGTATTTGTAAATCAATAACTTTTTCATTTCCATAATCAGATTTATATACGCTACTTCAGTGAAGGGAACTTGCGTGT
The DNA here is from genome assembly GCA_031772625.1 of Pinus tabuliformis. Taxonomy (NCBI): domain Eukaryota; kingdom Viridiplantae; phylum Streptophyta; class Pinopsida; order Pinales; family Pinaceae; genus Pinus; species Pinus tabuliformis. The sequence goes on from CM062807.1 coordinate 83,045,446, forward strand.
GCACACAACTGTTCTTAAGGAAACTAGCGTATATCTAGTGAACTTATGATTCAATTAATTCATCATATGTTGATCTTTAATCTATGCATCAATACTTTATTAAACATTAAATAGTAACCATGTGCAGTTAATAACAGAATGAACCATCACACATAAGCAACACACATGAACACCAAGATTTAAGGTGGAAACCCAATGTGGGTGAAAACCACCTGCTGCTGTCATCTCTATCTTCTTTTAATAATAAGAAAATTTGTTTACAACATTGTACTGGTGCAGACTCATACCAGTATGCAGGCTTCTACCTGCAAAAGGTTACAACCTTCTCTCATTCTCCAGCTTCTACTGGAAGGGAGCTACAACCCCCTAGCTCTTGTACTAGCCGATATGTTTACTAGTACGTAGGCGCTGACCTATAGAAGGCTACGACCTTATTTCTTCCTCCAGGGACCACATTTCATAAATTTTCAAACTAGATGCTCCTAGTACACAACAATACACATGAAGGCCTCATTTCATCCAATTTTCATACTGGACCCATCAACAACATTGAAGCTTAGAATCAATCACCATTGCAATACAACCATCAAATACATCTGCATCAACCAATCACTGAAACTCAATCATCACTCTCTAAATCAACCAAACTCAATCAATCACTGACAACCTCTGAACCTCTGACACAACTGAATCAACCATTCATTCATACTTAATCAACTTCAACCAATCAACTGGAACAGATAGATCACTATAACCAGTACACAGATTTGAACCCAGAACACTACATCATCATTCAAAACCAGTTGTAACCTCAAAACCATGCATCAGAGTGTATATGCTACTTGGCTGAACCCAACCTGCGTGTATACGCTACTTCCTTTAACCCAACCTGCGTATATCTCTAAAGATACTGAATCATAAACTTCTGAACCACAAATTGTACCAATTAGTGACATTTTGAAGATCTATTGTCATATTACAAAGTTCAAAACAGATAGCAACAAAGATCACCCTTCCTTCTCAATTAATCAATCAATTAGACTCAATTTCCTTATACATTCAGTTCTACTTTCATATCTAAGAAGACATTATTGATAGACAACAGTAAAACAGTAGTATTGATCTGATATATCAATCATCCTTGAACACCAAGATTTTCTTTTGCATACGCTACTTGGAAGAGCTGGACCAACGTGTATATGCAACTTCACCAAAGCGAACCAGCGTATAGATCTACATATACTTACTTATAACTTTGCTGCACTTCCTGACTTCAGACATACCTAGATCATCACATATAAAGGATAAAACATGTGTTAGCAATCAGATCTAGCCCATCCATTATCAGATCACATAATGATAAGTCATTATGATCCTGATCCATCATTAGATCTCATCCATCATCACTGAAGCAATTCATAATCAATCAATCTGAACATTCAGAATACTGTCACCAGAAAATAAAGCATAACCCAGAACCAACTGCAACTTCAAACATCATAGTTCATGATGCAACTTCGATGTGTTGAACCAACGTGTATACGCGCTTTTACCAAAGTGAAACAACGTACACATCTGCAAATACTAACTTGAAACTTCACAGACATTTCAGACTTCAGTCATACTTAGATCATAACATTTACAGAATAAAACATGCGTCAGTATTCAGATCTAGATTGTCCATGATCAAACCACATAATGATAATTCATTTCAGGCTTTATGATCCTGATCCATCAACCATCATCAACCACATAGCCGCATCCTTAGATCAGATCAAGCAAAGCGTTAGAATCTCATAACCTGCATATATGAATTAACACTTCATAAGATATTCAATACTTGCACACCTTGGCCTAATGATCTTCTCCTCCTTATATAGTTTTAGGCCTTTCACAATACCTTGGACCAAAACCACTTAGGACCAATACCTTGGACCAAATACCTAGGGTCAATACCTCAAACCAAATACCTTGGATCAATACCTTGGACCAAAATACCTTGGACTAGATACCTCGGACCAAAACCTTGGTTTTCCAACATGTACGCACTTTTCCTTCTGTGAAAGTGCATGTATACGTATACGCTCCTTTGGTTCTATTAACCCACGTGTATATGCTATTTTTCTACAGTGAACCTTCATATACAACTTAACATACTTGAACATGTCCTTTTTATTCAACTTCTTGATTCTGATCTGTAGTCCTTTGTTCCTTCATCCTATTAATTTGTTCCCTCTGAATAGTCTTGTTATAATGTGATTTGCCATTATACATTACTTCTGAACTGATTCCTTTGAACTGCCCTGCATTTTGTCACATCTGTAAATACAACTGCCATGCATTCTCTTACATCTGATATCTCTCTTGTAGATTCATCTAGTTACCATATACAAGTGAGTTTTTCTGCTATAAGTGGGTTGCCATCAAATACAACACATGCATCATAATGCCAACACATGACAATCATGGAGCGTGTAAGGTGCATGAGATTGCATGCAGGATTGCCTTTACAATTTTGGGCAGATGCTGTAGATACTGTTGTTTATCTAATAAACAGAGGGCCTTCAAGTTCCTTGGATGGTGGTATTCCAGAGGAGGCATGGACAGGTAAAAATGTAAACTACTCATTTTAAATACTTTTGGTTGTGAAGCCTTTGTCCACATTAATAAAGAAAATAGAACAAAGCTTGAGGCAAAATCAAAGAAATGTACCTTTATTGGATATGGTGTTAATGATTTTGGTTATCGCTTTTATGATTATGAAAAACACAAATCATTAGGAGCAGAGATGTCATATTCAATGAAAATGTTTTGTATAAGGATCAGATGCAGGAAAAGAAACAGGAAAAAGAAAATAGAGAATACACAGTGCTTGATGAGATCACAGAAAAAGTGAAGGTGCCTGAAAATCATAATGATCAACAACCAGAACAACAACAACAACCACAATAGCAACAAGCACCTCAAACACCTAAAAGTGGTGTTAGAAGATCTACCAGGATAAGTAGACCCCCTGAACGATACTCTCCTTCATTATATTATGTATTGTTGACTGATTCTGGTGAAATAGAATGTTATGAAGAAGCAGTGTAGGTAGAAACCAGGAAGAAGTGGGAGCAAGCCATGAAAGAAGGGATGGACTCCTTAGCACATAACCAGACTTGGGACTTAGTCAGGTTGCCTGCAAGTAAAACAACATTGCAGAATAAATGGGTTTATAGGTTGAAGGAAGAAGATGGAGGTAGAAAAAAGTATAAAGCTAGACTTGTGGTGAAGGGGTTTGCACAGAAAAAGGGTATATACTTTGATGATATATTTTCTCCTGTTGTTAAAATGACTTCAATCAAAACTATTTTAAGTCTAGTAGCAGCTGAAGATTTGCATCTTGAGAAGTTAGATGTAAAGACAACCTTTCTCCATGGGGATTTGGAGGAAGAGATATATATGTAGCAGCCACAAGGATATGAGGTAAAAGGGAAGGAGAAACTAGTGTGCAAGTTGAAGAAGAGCTTGTATGGCTTAAAACAGGCTCCAAGGCAGTGGTATCTAAAATTTGACAGGTTTATGTCTGAACAAGGTTATACTAGATGTCACTCTAATAATTGTGTTTATCTCCAAAGGAAAATGATGGTAGCTATATTATATTGTTATTGTATGTAGATGACATGCTTGTTGCAGGTTCTAACATGCAGGAAATAAATGTGCTCAAAAGAAAATTGGTGAACTCATTTGCAATGAAGGATTTGGGTGCTGCAAAACAAATCCTTGGTATGATAATAACTAGAGATAGGAAGAATTGAAAATTAACATTGTCTCAGAGTGAGTACATAGAAAAGGTGTTGAAAAGATTTAATATGAAAAATGCAAAACTAGTTAGTATACCTTTGGCTAGCCATTTCAAACTAAGTAAGGAGGTGTGTCCCAAGACTCAGGAAGAAATGGCTTATATGTCTAAAGTTCCATATGCATCAACAGTTGGAAGCTTAATGTATTCAATGGTCTACACAAGGCCTGATATTGCACATGCAGTGGGAGTTGTAAGCAGGTACATGAACAATCTAGGAAAAGAACATTGGATGGCGGTGAAGTTGATTCTCAGGTATTTGAGAGGTACCACAAATCAAGTATTATGCTTTGGTGGTTCAAACATTTCTCTACAGGGATATATTGATGTAGATATGGTGGGTGATAGAGATAACAGGAGGAGCACAACAGGGTATGTGTTTACTGTAGGTGGAATAACTATCAGTTGGGTTTCAAAACTACAAAGTGTTGTTGCACTCTCAACAACGGAAGCAGAGTATGTTGTTGCTACAGAGGCTAGTAAAGAAATGATTTGGTTACAAAGGTTTCTAGATGAATTGAGTAAGAAGCAGGAGTTGGGAAGGTTATACAGTGACAGCCAGAGTGACATAAATCTTGCAAATAACTCTGCATTTCATTCCAAGACTAAACATATACAGCTCAAGTACCATTTCATACGGTCAGTGTTAGAAGATGGACAGTTGAAGCTGGAAAATATACACACTAGCCAGAATCCTGCAAATATGTTAATAAAAGTTGTAACCAGGGATAAACTGAGATTCTTCTTAGTTTCAATTGGTCTTCAAGTATGATGAAGAAGATGAGAAATAGCCAGGTCCAAAGTGGAGTCATTTTCCAGCAAATGAAGCAGCGGTGGACTTGCTATAATCAGTCTCCAAGTGGGAGATTGTTGGGTGTGGAGCTTGATTGTCTTCTTTATTTAGAGGCATCACCGCATTGGACCCCAGTTCGTAATATTTTCACTGTAAGGGGGGTCCAAGGGGGGCCGAAAACGATCTTTAGGAGCCCCCCCCTTGGCAGGGATCGGGGGAAGCGCCCCTGAAGCTAAGAATAGATGTAAAATTACCTTGTAAAATGTTGTAATTTCGTAGTCAATCTGGGCCGTTCATTAGGCAGAGATATGACGATAGAAGTTATGTTTAATTTAGGGTTTTTGCCCTAGAAGACAACCCCTCAGTATATATGAGGGAATTTTATCGCGTCTGTATATATCTGTATTTTGAGTGAGAAAGAGAGAGGATATTGTGTGAGAGCGAAGAGGGAATTACAGTGGATCTGTTGTAGGTTGTATCTCTTCATTTTGCTGGATAATATAAAAGGAAGGACCAGCTGTTTCTCTATGGACGTAACCCAAATTGGGTGAACCACGTATATCTATGTATCTCTTATTTTATGCATTTTCTGTGTTTATATTTCTGCAATATATTTTATGTGTTCCATTACTCTGTAATATATAATTTTCTAACATTTAGTTCACACCTATGGAATTGCATAAAATACATATCAGTGTATTATAAAACAAAGTTTTAGATCCAGAAGGCCTCAAATATTAGGTAAATATCAATAAAGATTTATCCATTATGATATTCTCCAAATTAAGGTAAATAAATTACTAGTGACCTAATGGTTGACTAGAAGATCCATTTTTTTGTTGACTAAAAATTGTAATAAAGATGAGTGTTATTATTATTTTCTAGGTGCCTCCAAAGAAAGCTGCTAGACCAATTGAATTTATTGAAGGCTCATCCTTAACTCATGAAGAATTTGGAGACTAATAATTTAAGTTATCTCAATTAGAGAAGAAACTTAATGAAACCAGTGGTAGTTGATGACCCCCAATATTGCAACAAGGATGTTGCGACTCCCAAGGCTACCAACATTAATTTATCAATCTAGGATTCATACAAACTTAAGAGGTGACAGTGTTGTATGCATAGTAGGCTAATTTATACTTAAGATTCTCCAAGACAGTGAATCAAACCAAGGTGTACAAAGACCATTTTGCAAACTGAATCTAGATTTTACAAGAAGGAGATTCTAATCTACTTGCAGGAAATGTAAATGTTGCATAAAAGGAAATGCTAATCTACTTGCAAGAAATGTAAATGCTTGAAATGAAAACCCTAACCTATTGCAGAAAATAAAACTAATTTAACTACACAAAGCATGAAATAAATACTAATATATTGCATTCAAAGGATATTTTATGCTAATGAAAAAATTCAATAACTTCTTCAAGAAGTAACAAAGTAAACTATCTTTGTGCTATTAAATTCATGAACTCAATCACTAACCCTAATTGTAGAAATAAATTGCAGAGATGAAAAGAAAGGTCCTAAGTGATCTTTGATCTTCCTCAAGCTTGGTTCTAAGGGCCTAAGAGGCATTATGAAGGGCTAAGAGGAAAAAATCAATCTTAAAGAGCAATTTTGGTCAAGTTTTGAGGGCTTCTACATGGTGCTACAAGATGCTACAAGATTGCCCTATTTTTCTACAAGATTGAATCTGAGAGCATTCCGAGGGCTTAAAAGGTGATCTGAAGGTGAGGAAGGGTAATGGGAGGTGGGAGAAGGTTATGGAAGTCCTTTCCAAGCCTAATACTCCTCAGGAGCCCATCTTGCACAAGGAGGGAATGCAAACAATGACCTCTAACAAATTTGTCCTAAACTTTTTGTATGCAGACTGCTTGAAGAAGTTGATGAGGATGGAAAGAGGGTACTGATGGTAAGGTAAAGGTGAAAATGACAGTGCTCTTCCCTACAAACCAATAGTATGACCTGCACACCACAAATATTACTTAACTTGCAAAACATCTAAAGCATGCTAACAATACTAATTGCAAAAAATTAAACTAGAAAGGAAAGGATGAGTTAAATTTTATTCAAGATATAACTACTGCATCAAAGGAAACCTATATTTTTGTGTTTGCCAATACAAATCCTACAACCACACTTTCCAAGAGAGATGATTGAAAAATTTTCAAAGGCAACTTTTTATATCAACAAAACTTGCAAGAAAGGAAATACTACTAAACTAAGTACAAAAAGGAAATATGCATAAAAAAAATGTACAAAGGAGAGAGACTAGAGTGCTTGGGTTGGGCCCTAACCCAAGGGTACTCAACCCTCTAAAACAAACTCAAATTGAAGGAAACAAAATATTTCTCATTGATCTCAAAAAGTGTTCAAGTACATGATATGGAAACGAAAATGACAAGTACAAGCTCCTAGCTCTAGAAGTCACTATGCTCCTCTAAAAAGTTGAATCCTTCTAAGCTCTTGAGCTCCTTTATTTATACAAAATAAGTGAGGGGGAAACCTCCTTGGAAGGAGGATTGATTCCCTCCAAAATCCATATAAAATTGGATCTAGCCTCCTGAGATCCTCGCAACTATTAAGTGGAGTAATTTGTCTAATAGGCAGCTGAGTTGTTTTGTGAGTTAATGTAGGGAAAAAGCCTCCTACATTTCGTCTAGCTGCTTCCAATGTACTTATTCGCAATAGATGCACCCTTTTCCTGCACATTAATCATGTTAGGCGATAATATATGATTAAAATTCCTTAATATCCCTAATAAACACATTATATTAAAAAAAAGTGACATCAAATGCAAGGAGAGAGGTAAATGTATGATGAAGGACAATTAGATGGGCAATGATTTGTAACTATTAATGAGGCATCATCACTCCCCTTCTAAAGGTGTTATTGAGTAACTCAACCACTTAATTGCATCTCATTCATAGCCCTAACATCCCAAGGTATCTCTGATGGAGTGCCCTCTTCAGGATGGAACCCTGCATTTTTCTGTATCTATGTCCATTCTTGAATGCAAGGGGCATAACTGAAAATTTAGTGTAAACCCCAAAAATTTGTTAAACAATGTGACTTAAAGTACTGATTTAGCCACATCCCATCAATCAACAATTTTGGTTCAGCCATGGGATTATTGACTGTTAAAGTGAATTTGATATCCATATGCTCACTTGTTACTGAAGCATGTCACATCTAAGTATTTGAATATCTTATCATACAACAAAGTAACATTTTTCTAAATGACCTGTATTATAGATTCTTTCCCTAGCTAGCAGGTGTATAGGTGGTTCCTAGTATGCGCATAAGTGGAAAAATGACACAAGGTATTTGATAGCGATTTGGATGTAAGATGACATAACTGATGATTTGGTGGCCATATGTGGTATCACATGGAACTCAATTTTTTCCTTTTTGATGGCCAACTAGATGTTTGTGGATGACATGTGGAAACAAAAAATCATGACACATGGTAGAAGGCGACTTGGCAGATGATGTTGCATGCTTTGGGGTCCTTATGCTCGAAAATTTTTTGTAGGTTTTTCTTATGTTAAAATGAATTTAGTATTTGAATATATGAACATCCATTCATATGACAGTGGAACTCCTTTGAACGATTGAGACTCTAAATTCAGCTTGGAAATTATGTTTTCTTAAAAAGTAATCTAGATATCTAGGCATCAGGTCATAAGACAATGGAACTCCTTCGAATGACCTAAACTCTAAATTCAACTTGGAAATTCTGTTTGTTCTAAAAAATAATCTAGGTATTTGGGTGTCTTCATTAAAAGACCCAAATTTCATATTTATCAAAGAAATTTGTTTATACCTTTGTCACAACACATGGTCATGGGTTCTGGGTCATTTAGCTTGATATTACATGCAAAGAAAATATAGGCAATCCAAGTAATCTAGATATTAGGAGTTTCACCCAATATTAGATGTAAAGAAAATATAGGTCATCTAGGTAATCTAGATATTAGAGGTTCCACATGATATTAATTGCAAAGAAAATCTAGGTAAACCAAATATCCATCCCTTTTGGTGTTTTTGATTTTGGGTGCCAATGTTTGTTAAGCCATGGCTTCAGCCCATGATTCTCGATTAGCTTACAATATTGATGCCAAAAGGGCTCCAAGCCATTACTATATATGGTGGCCCATATCCAGATGTTTCCTATCAATAAATCAAATCAGGAGAGTATAATTGGTGAATGTGTGGAAGAAA